>VXBL01000261.1:6081-22698 GCA_013400195.1 Aramus guarauna | reverse complement strand
GGGGGGCAGCTGCCAGATGCCCCCCCAGCCGCTCCCTCACTCCCCCTCCTCAACAGGACAGGGGCAGAAAATAAGAGGGAAACTTTGTGGGCCGAGGTAAATGACAGCGAGATCACCCACCAGTTACCGTCACAGGCAAAACAGATTTGACTGGGGGAAAATTAATTTAATGTATTGCCAATTAAAATAGAATCAGGCAATAAGAAATGAAAACAGACACAAACACCTTCTCCCACCCACCCCCCTTCTCCCCAGGCTCAATTTCACTCCTTCATTCCCAACTCTACCTCCTCCCCTGGGAGGCGCAGGGGGACAGGGAATGGCATTACAGTCAGTCCATCACAGCTCCTTCCTCCTCACACTCACCCACTGTGGTCCTCTCCACAGGCTGCTCCGGTGACCAGAGCCCTGTGCCTCCTCTTTCTCTGACCCTGGTGTGCACAGGGCCATTTCTTACTTTTTTCCCCTACTCTTCTGCCTGCCTAGCATTTTTACCCCTTCTTAATTGTATGTTTTCCCAGAGGCACCACCATCGTGGCCAACCAGCTCAGGGCAGCCCCAGCCTCTCCCCTGCTACCTAAACCTTGCCACCTACACCCAATACAGGTGAACATGCTAAAACCCTCTGGTGTGGAGGAAGAAAACACATGAAGAAGTTACAACAACCCCACATGAACAGTATCGACACATTTGTATGCTATTTCCATAAATAAAAACTGCTGAGGTAGAGGCACTAAAGCACGAAGCACGCCTGCAGCTGCAGAGGAGCACACGTAAGCCCAGCCCTGGGGCCACAAATCGCTGGCATGAATCAAAAGCAATAGCCAGAAGCTTCACTGAGAAACAGATGAAAGTACCACTGAACAAAACAACTTAAATTCAAAATCAGGATTTCTGTCAGCAGAATTCCTGCAGTCTGGAACAGCCTTTCCCTACCTCCCTGTCGACAGGCACACCGGGTTACTTCAACTCAAAGCGCGTTGCAAAATAACTACTGCATGTATAGACACAGCCTGCACCCGTCGCAGCTGGGCATGTCCTGCCCATGCTAAAGGAGCCATTCCCAGTTACATAAGAACACTCAGTGACCTGAATTTATAAGTAATCTTTATTTTGAAAGGAAGGAGAAGACGACAGGCCTAAGTAAAAGCAAATTTAGAAAGCCTTGTAGCTAGGAAGTGCCACAGCAGCAGATCAGCCCAGAGCATGCACGTGCACAGCCACATTAGGCATGAAAGTCCACGATACCCACAGAAGCCAAAATTCTTTAAGCAGATCTACTGATTTTCTGCGTGTCCTCCACGCACACAGCACAAGGAAACAAACAAGGAAACAAGGTTGTGCCCCCCATCTTCCCTCAGATATCCTTCTGCCAGGGACTCTCTGAAAAAACGCATTTCATTGGAGCTGGTTAACAGTATCCCTAAACACAATGCTTTCAAGAGCAGCTTCCAGCTGTGGGTCCCTCCTTGCTTGAAGATCTGCTTGGACAGCCTGTTCTTCTCCCGCAGGATCCATTTTCTATGGTTAGCTTCATGGCACATTTGCAACACTGCTAGTACGATCTAAACCTGTCCAGATTACAATTTCAAACAGCCCAGAATATTTCAGTACCCACCACATTTAATTCTTGCCTAGTCTTTTTTCCTACATTTAGCTTAGACAATGTCCATCGAGATTTACAGTGTTAAAAACTCCATTAAAAAAAAAAAAAACCACACAAAAAACAACACTTCCTTTCCATAAGCCACTCGACTAAAAAGCAAAACCCAAATGATGCGCTGGTTAGGCTACATATGAGCATCAATAATGCCACTTTTGAAGCACTGAGGTGGGCAAACAGGCCCTCAGCTGGTGCGCACATTGTTACCCAACCATAAAGAACACCTTTGTCCATAAATTGCTCACAGAGGCTCTTTGAATACCTCTGTATCCCAAGGATCCCCTGAGCAGAGTGGCTCTCAGACAGGAGCCAGCACTGTTCACTATTTCTTAAGTGTGTGGTGCAATCAGCCTGAGAGGAGGAGATGGCTCCAGGACAGTATCATGTTTTCCCATAATTAGAACTTACAGGCCATGAGTACTGTCACTGAAGGACTGGAGATTATCTGGGAGTGAGTGCCCCATCAACAGACTGTGCAATTTAAAATACCAAAACCAAAACCTCAGACAAGCTAGAACTGCTACTATTCCAATAAAGTAAAACTCGCATAGAATAATACTACAGATCCCACTTAGTCTGAATTAGAATCATTAACTCTGGAGAGATCTACTACTAAATACATGGCCTGTAATTCAGGTAAGACTCACATTAGCAGGGCAGAGATTTATCTCTCAGTAAATCAGAAATCTGATTTATGTAGATGCCCTTGGAAAGCACAGCCAAGCAAAATAGCCTTCCTCACAGGGGCATTTCCCAGGGGCATTAGCAGAGGAAAGAGGAGGATCACTTACTCCTGCACCCCAAAAGCACGTCAAGGCAAGTCAGAAGGGGCAACCCAGGAGAAGGAGACCTCTCATCTCATCCACCTTTTACCGATTTTCTAAATAGAGCATCTATTAAATATTAAACTCCCAGGACACATATTTCAGAAATACGTTTGACAGCTTGACACAACTCCGTACCGATGCTGGTGACAAGGGAAGGGCTCTGACTTCCAGAGCTGTCAATCCGCCCTCTCCACAAGCGCTTCTCCATCCCTCTCGGGAGTCAGATTCTCAATTCACGCAGTGTTAAACTGTTCCTCTCTGGCCCCATGAGAGGGTTTCATTACTGGCACTTGCGCTGGGTGGTATCTTTGCCACTGGTGCAGAACCATGCCTCCTTTCTCTCTGTAGCATTTATAATTTTATAACTCGATTATGCCAAAGCTGTAACATTACAACAGCAAAGGCGTGGATTTCAGTTCATAACCCTCTTTTGTAACACTGCAGCTTCAGCACTCCCCTAAGCAGGGCTGATCATTTTTTTGTGTAACTAAGGATGTCTGACCACTTTAAAGTGATTTAGCAGGAGAATACCAGGCTAGATTAGTATCCTTTTAAAGCTTTGGGAATCATAATTACACGGAGCAAGATGCGGTGTGCCCCATCACGCCTGACCAGGAAGGCAAGAAGGTCTGCTAGCCTCAAATTCAGTGAGCTCTTCAGTGGCACAAGGCATTTGACCTAAAAAGTACATGTTTGAGCATCCAGCTTTTACAAAAGCCAGAGGAAAGCTTTGCAAAAGCCCAGAGCAGCACCCAGAAGCCTCACCAAAAGAGTCCCCGGTCCTTTGCTGAGCCCTACCCTTCAACGCACCCACAAAGCGGCACAAGAGGCTGCTCCAGGGCAGGCGCATACCTTCCACCATTGCTAGTGGTGAATATTACGCAGCAGGCAAAGCCACAGGAACCAACCAGAATAAGAAACTGCAGGGATCTGACACATCGTTCAAACTCCTAAGACTCATTTCAAGCTCTTCCCACCACCAACAGCCTCCTCTCCCTGGAGCGGACAGCAAACATCTTGGCAGCTTCGGGCGCTCTGGAAAATGTTACCGTGTTTGTGTAGTGCTCAGTATCCATGACCACTAGCTAATTGGAGGATTTTAAAAAAAAAAAACCTGTTAATTTTAAGAACAAGGACTTAGCCACAGCTAGAGGGAGGGGAAGGAAAAACAAAAAGTTAATTACTTCCATAAGTATTAACACAACTGATTCCAATGATCTGGCAGAAAGCACTTACAACATGGAAATGGTCTGTCTCCAGAAGGGAAGTCCAAGCACTTGAAGCAGTGCAAGTTTCAGACACTCATTTGGCTCTTTTCACTTAATTGCACTGACTGTAATTAAAGTGGAGTTTCATACAGCTACACTCACAGCTAGCACCACACTGCACAGACAATAAATTGTTAAACTAATTTTAAGAAGTGTATATTATTTATTTTTTTTAAGATTATTATTATTTTTATTTAAGGCACCAGTGTCTTTAGCTTTCAGTGGGATTCCCACTCCAAATTCTCCCAGAAGCCACCCAGGGCAGGTCCCTGTCCTCCATTTCAAGCAGTCCCCACAGCTGTTCACCTCTGCTGGAGAACTTGGCCAATTTGACCCTTGAAGCAAGGTCCCATGGATTTTGAGCCCTCTGACTTCGAGGCGACTTGCTGCAACATGCAGTCTTCTGCTGGAGACATCCTGTAGACCGAGGTCATCTGACCTCACTGGAGAGGCTTCCCGCACCACAAACTGCTATCGGAGCTCCTCTCGAATGCCACGCAGTTTTGTAACAGCCTGTTAGAAAACACTCAGACACCACATTGCCCGTACAAGGTGATCTGGCGTTGTCAAGGTAAGAGCAGATTGGAGGAACGCAGTCAAAAAAAAACCAAAAACCAAATAAATTTCAGCCAAAAAGCGAGATGGAACCTATGGTAAACTGCTACCAGGAGCAAGTTACCAGGTATGGTAAACTGTCACCATATCCAACTACCAGGGTGGCTACCCTGGATGCAGCCTTGCTCTGCTAGTCAGGCCAGCAAGTACCTTCCAAGCTCTTCACCCGCTTTCTCCTTTCTACTTCAAACCATGGTCTCCTTACGGCAACTCCCATCCACAGCCTAAAGCAGCCTGCCAGTAGCCCTAAGCCTGAAATAAAGGTATTTTCAGCTCCCGTCAAGTCGGTAAACCCATGAATAAATGGTATACTGGGTTACCAAAAATTAACAGCACTCCTTCTCCAAGAGGTTCAAGTGGTTTTTTTGGCTTGCTGCTATGCAGGAAAGGAACTGGGCTCCCCCTGCTCCGCGGCAGTTGGTGGTCGGCTGGGATAGAGGGCCTTCTCCCTGGGTCAGGGTCTCCTCCCACTCTGTGCCACCAGTTTGAGTTCTCGCTGCGGTGTGACGCTGGTCAGGGCACAGTTAGTTACAGCTCAGCTCAAGGCATGAAGTGAGCAATGCTTTTTGGACAGCACTTCTGCAAACAGGCAGAGGAACCGCTCCCCCAATTAATGGAATAAAGATAGGTACAGTGTCCTTCGCAGCCATTTCTGGATGCCAAGTCATTAACCTTGGGGCTTGGGGAGAGGCAAAGAGTATCGCTTTGCCTGTTTAATCCCTGCCCAGCACTTCCCCTTTCCTGGGAATTTTTCCTTTCTTGCAAATTCTTTTCTTGGAGGTTTGAAGCAATTTCATACACAATGTCAGAGAAAACACCACTTTATGGAGGGAAGGTTGCAGTTGGACCTGAGACCTGCACATTCCAGTCCTGGGAGACACCCCTGACCCACGCCGATTACCTGAAGGACACGGACACCTTGCAGAAGGCCTGGGTGGGGAGGAGAGAGGCATGCAAAGGAGAGGTGTGCAGCTCACATTGCCCTGGGAGAGAGCGCTCAGGGGCTGAAGGGGGCTGCGCTTTGACTGCTCATGTCTGTGCGGTGGGTGAAGATACAGTAGAGATAAGAATATGAAAGAGAAATGAGGAACTGCCGAAACAGTTGCTGGCTTTCCTGAGCCCTTCTTCTCCCCACATCCCTCAAGCATGCGCAGGGAAGGGGAGCTGGTCTCTATCCAAGGCTGGATGCCCACGGGCACACGTCGTTCTCAGTCTGTCAGGGCAAGAGGCAAGGGGTGCTGCAGAGTACTTTGTCTGTCCCGAGAGCACAAAAAGCAGCCGCCGCCACCCACATCCAGGGCATATGAGTGGGACAGGCTGGGAGCACAATGCCAAGTGATGCTTTATACAAGCTGCAATAGCTGAAGGCGCCTTTAATGGAGGTTGGGTGCCCTGTTTTAAAGCCATGTTGATATCCGGTCCCCGCTCATGAAAGCGAGAAATTCCAGCTCAAATGCCACTCAACTAGCTGCTCCTCCTAGGGCAGCATCCACGTGCCAAGTAGAGATTTTCAAAGACAAGACATTAAAATCATTTCAGTGCAACACCACCAAGGGCATCGCCAATAGGCTACCCCTGACCCTGGCTTAACGGAGAGCATTTCAATGCTGCCAAAATTCACACAGACCAAGGCCTGGGCAGCTAATAAAAAAGACAGATGGAGCAGGAATATCTTGTCATTTTGGACTAGCACAGCATGTCACATTTTACACACATGCTGGAGATGCTACAGCCGCTCCTCACAGGCAACTCCCTGTCATCCTCAGTTTGTGGAGCAAACCGTTTTCACCCCATTTCCATCTGAAGAGTGTTACGGTGGGGAACAGCTTGAGAAAGACGCTCCGCACAAAACAAACACAAGACGGGCATGACAGCTGCCAGCACAGAATTAAATGCTGAAGATAAGCAACAGTCACAGAATCGTGAAGATCCAGCAGCTTTCTACGCCAGGGATGTGGCAAATGACCAACACAAGCAGAAGATTTAAAAATACCCCAAAGTCTCATTAAGAAAAAGCAGCAAAGGCTTAAAACTGATATTCAGAAAGGATCTGTTCATTAAAACAAGCAGGATTAATTTTATTTCTTTTAATACTTTAATTGCTAAACCCTCCAACATGCCAGGAAAGAAAAGAAAAAAACCAAAAAAACCCCAAACCAAACAGGAAACCTCCAGCTGCATGAGGCCAGGCACTTTGCAATACCCGGGAAGGCACAGCCAAAGGGGACTGCACAATGCTCTACAGGAGGTGAATGCCCAAGATGTACACAATGGGAAGGCTGCTGATGTCTCCAGTCTGTTCTTACCAATTTATGGCATCAAAAATCTATCTAAAGAAGGTGCACAGCGCTAGGAATAGACGCAGCAGGAGGGCAGACTCACACCATGCTCTGCAGAGTAACACAGCAAACTTCTTCCCAGCAGAAGCGACCTGCTCCTCCCAGCGTCACAGCTCTAGAATTTGCACAGAAGCATTTCATGGAGAAATGTGATCAGGGTGAGGACAGAAGAGGAAGAACCATAATATTTACAGGCCACAAACAAGAAGAAATCCAACAAAAAGATAGGAATAAACTACAGGACACAAAGATCAGAGCTCCTGAAGAGTAACAGAGGACTAGCCACGGCTGCAGTTCTGCAAGCAACACAACAGTGGATCCACGGCAGTGGTGACCATGAATCCAGACACTGCAGGAACTGTGATGCTGGAAGACGAGAGGTCTCACACGGATTCTGGCATATCACCCATTAAAAAAAACAGGAAAGTAAATCATGTCACATGAAGTTAGTGCATGGTCCCACAACAGGACAACCACAGTTTTTCTGCTTCTCATTTGCAGCTACGAAAGGAGAACAGACTTGGAGTGCAATGAGCCCAAGGAGAAGGAAGCAGATACGTGACAGACACAGCAAATCCAGACCACCGGAGCAGAAGCAGAGGTGCAAACTGGAGGACATAGTCAGTGACTCTGCAGAGGGAGGCTTGGTAAGAAAAAGAACTCACAGAGTATCTAAGCAGGAGGAAAAGCAAGACTGTACACAGCCTGCAGGCTCCAGCAATTCCAAGCTGTCAGGTTTCTGCTTGGCCTGATTTTATTCTCTTCTGTCTCCGTATTTCTTCAGGAGGAAAAGGGACTTCCATCTTTGTCAGATGCTCAGTAATTTCACTCCTCTGCTCCCCTCTGTGCCACTGATGGAGGAACTCATGCTGCAAGACAGTCCCGGTCATCAGAGGACAAAAACTCTCAAGATACAAAGGGAAAGTCAGAGATACTACAGCATGCGTGCCAAAACTCCCCTATAGCTTTGCGTCACGTTGTGCAGATCCAGACTTCAGACACAGCAAGGCCAAGCTCAACCTCTGTTCAGGCTCATGTCCTACATCATTCTGTGCCCCCCCACCTCGGTGAAGAATCATAGACTCACAGGGTGTTTGAGTTGGAAGAGACTTTCATAGATCGTCTAGTCCAACCCTCCTTTCATCTTTCACTAGCCCAGGTTGCCCAAAGCCCCATCCAACCTGGCCTTGAACACTGCCAGGGAGCCAGGGGCAGCCACAGCTTCTCAGGGCATCCTGGGCCAGGGCCTCAGCACCCTCTTCATAAAAAAATGTCTTCTTTATGTCCAATCTAAACCTACCTTCTGGTAGACTTTATGGTCACCTTAAGGACCCTTAACTGGTCCAGGACCAGAGGCAGCAAATCGTTTTAATCCACATTTCACATTTTTCTGGCTCAGCAGGGGCACAGTGCAAGAGGTAGAGCAATCTGCAGGAAAAGCTACTCTTGCCACCACCTCAGAAATCAAGGTAACAAGCTAAGGTTTCAAAAGCAATTCTGAAGTAGTAGCACTTGCTGCCGTTGCACTTTGGCTTTCTCAACAACACATCTTGTCACAGTTCCCTTCTGGAGAAGCTGAAAATAAAGCAGGGAGCTGCCAGTCCAGTTGTTCATATCATTCTGCAGCTGGTTCATCATCCACTCCAAAACAAGACATTCCCAGGCAATTGGTTTGCCAGAGCCACACTTGAACAGCCCCTTGCTTCAAGAAGCAAACTCTGAGGAGGGAAAACTAAGGTGAAAAAAAGAAGCAGCACCCCTCCTCCCCCATACAACAGGCCCTTATTTCTGACTTAGAAACATTTCATTCCCACGCTACAGAGGTTCACCCAGATGAGATTTAGTCACTCCCACCATTAACAGAGGTCCTTGCATGGATTAGATTATGGCAAAGCATTTGATTTACATTACGTCAGTGACTAAGTAAACTACACTGATAGGAAGCAATCATTCAGTAAGCAACTAACTCATGCACTTTACTCCAGCGTTCGCAGTGATGTTGCTGGCTTTTGTTACCTACAAGCATGTGGAAATCATCTGGAATCTGGTGTTAAGATGAGCTAATGATTAAAGACAAGAAGCAGAGCAGGAGAAAGTAGTTGCTGCAGATCTGCTTTGCAGTATGCCATGGCTCAGAGCTCCCCGTGTTAAAATACTTTCCATTTTAGACCACTGGCTTTGTACCGTCACACAAGACTCACCTAAAATTAATTCCATTTTGGTGACATTTTGTATTATAGTTCCACCCTTTCCTTCTCATGCTGCAAGAATTACCGATGCCAGAGCAGCCTAAGCTGGTACCTCGCACCGACCACAAGCAGCATACTGAATCAGCTTTGTATCCAAGCAATGAGACCATTACCATGAGAGCAGCAGAGGTTTTGACAGGGCACCCTGCCTCCACCAGATGCACCAGGAATCCTCAGAGATCCTCAGAAAAAACAGGACCTTCAGTTGCCACCACCAGTTTATCCTCCCAAAACAAGGGGCCTCTTTCCATCTCCTTTCAGCCCCAGCACACACCTGCGTGGGCACACACGACCACTCACGTTAACAAAGATGCAAACCCTGCTATAGATGCTGAACTTTGCAACTTAGGTACCATGCTCCTCCCTGTTCCCTCAGAGTAACCACAGCCAGAAGAGCAGCAAAAGCTGGTCACTTAATAAATTGAGGAAAACTAAGGGAAAAAAAAGTAGAGAGAGGTCTCCTCTCTCATTGGTGTCTACAGGCAATAGCCCCCAAATCCCAGCACGACGATGGCTTGGTTTCCTACAGGATTGCTTCCCCCTGGCTCCAGCACATCAAAGCAAGACCTTCAAATGAAGCTTTTTATCATGCAGAAGTAACCATGCTCTGCTGTTTAGTTAGCTCCTAGCAGATCACACAGCCCCACAGACGTGGTCCAGGCCCTGCTCTCACCCCAGCCATCCCACACTGTCCTGGTGGCAGCCCGTGTCCTCTCCCAGCACATCCCAGTGGCCTGAGCCACCACACAGCCCCCTGGCTGCCATGCATAGGGACCTCCTTGGAGTTAGGACCACTCTTGGGGGCAGAAGAAGCCTGTCTCCAGTCCTGCTGCAGCACTACAAGCCATGTCCAGGCCTCAACATCCTTCCTTTTTTCCACCTAAGACCCAGCATGAGCAGAACTGCCACGTTCCACCTGTGCCTCCCAAACCAGATGAGTCCTTGAATTAAGAAACCCCGTCAGCCCCCTCCATCAATCTATGCACCCCCTTTCTGAACCCGCAGAGGCGTCCAGCACTCACATCACACACAGGCACGGAGCCCAGAGCTGAATTCACCATGTGAGACACGAAATGTCTTGTTCGGGTGCGTGCCTACCATCTGCTACTGCCATTGCTTCTTCCAGGTTTGCAGTGGAAGCAAAGGCAGCCAGCCGCAGGCAGCTCCAGGCTTCCATCACAGCCCGCCTGGCTGCCCTCCCCCAGCTGGAGAGCCTGGGGCTTTTGCTTTAGGAACAAAGCAAAAAGGCATCCCAAGCCTCTGAGCAACCTTGCTGCCCTTCTCTGAATCTTTGCTGGCCTGCTACATCTTTTTTGAGACAAGAGGACCAGGGCCACACATCGTATCAAATAGCAGCATGCACCAAGAATTTATTTATGGAGTGTAACAACGTTCTCCAGGTCATTCTCTTTTCCTCCTACTTCCCAATTTGCATTTTCTGACCACTGTTGAGCTCCAAGCTGACATCTTCTACAATATAACCCAAATCCAAGCTCTTCCTCAGACTAGATTTTAACTAGAAGAGACCAGACCCACAGAATGAAGCACAGTGTAAAAATTGAACACACAAGGGATATCTTTCATTTGCCACTATCAGCTGATTTTACAGGTACTCCAAATAATTCGCTGAATTCAAAACATCACCCCTCTGTCTCCTGCCCAAGCTGCCCTGTCTTTGTTAGAGCCCCACAGTTCGGGCAGTCTTTCTCCCCACTGCACCCAAGGCCCACGCTTATACATCTCCCCACGCTCCCATCCTTCTGCAGGCTGCTTTGAATGAAGACGGGGAACTTGAAACCTGCCTTAGGAACTAGGAAGATGAGGAGAAGGTAGCCATCCTCTTTGACAACAAAACTGAACACAAACCCTGAGAAAAAAGCCTGTACAGGCCAGGCTGGGAGAGATGATCCGTATTACGGATGTTAGCCCCAACCACTAACAGCATGTGAGGCTTTCAAAGAAGCATTTGCCTTTCTCTGCAGCTTGCTTCTTCAGCTCTCCATCACCTCCCAAATCTAAGGCATTCGGAAGAATTGGGATATGGCAGGGCACAGTCAGCTCATGGCAGACACAGGAACGTAATAGTGCAGTGAAACATGTCTACTCCAGCTGCTGGACTAACATTTACCTCTCTAAGCTCCTGGTGTTAGAATAAAAAGATGACCGCAACCAAGAATCACCTCATCTTCTCCAGAGAAAATGAAGCAGAATATTTTGTCATGAGCATAGATATCTTCGGAGCTGGACAAAAGGTAAAGAACTTCTGCAAAAGCTGCCCTGAGCGCCCAGGCCACCTGGGAGAGAGGAAGCCCCACACAAGCACATCAAATTGGCAGAGGATGGACAGAGAGAAAGTGGGGAGCCAGAAAGTGCATCCCAGGCATAGAAGGCAGAGAGGGAGGCCAAGGAACCCGAGGGAAGTAGCCAGCTAAAGATGCACCGCCATAGTCACCTACTCATCCCAGTTAGGGCAGAAGGAAAGGGAGCTCCGCAACCCTCCAAGTCTTCCAAGCAGACCCACGGGAGCAGTCCTGGCTGGCTCTAACCCCTACACCACCACCTCAGACTGGTCCAGGAGCATCTGCTGCCCTGCACCATGCTTTGAGGAGACCAGGCTTTCCAGGTCTCTTCTGCTTATCCAACCAGCCGCTATTCTCACCTAAACAGTGCAGGGGGGGTGGGGGTGCTGACAGGTGGAGCCATAATCTCTCAACCCCACATATCCTTCTGGGCCAGCTCCACATCTGACAGCTTCAGAATTAGCAGAGAGCACTCCAGCTCACAGAGCTTTGGTGCTCAGGCTCTGTCAAGACAAAAGTTGGGTCCCCCAGTTCAGGCACAAAGCCAAAACGGGAAAGGCCGAGTGGAGAAAGTAACAGAGGCAAATAGTAGTAGGAAGGTGAAGTGTTTTACCCAGAAACATCTTGCACAGATACCTTCGACCATGGCAGCACAGCCATGGAGTGAGATGCTGACTTTCTGGGAACTACACCTCCAAAGGCAGAGGGATGCAGGGTCTAAGGAAGAGAGATAACAGAGCCAAAACCAACCAGAGTATTTTCTGCCAGGTCCAAGCCCTGTAACCTCTCCCTTGCCTCACTCACACCCTGCCAGCCTCTCTAAGCCCACACTGAAGTCTTCCTTGCTGTCCCTAAAGTGTCACAGCACACAATCACATCGTAACACAAAACACAGAGATACGAGCAATCTTAGATAACGTGAAGCAATCTTAGGTAACGTGAGGCATGCATGCACACAGGGAGGACAAATATACCAGCTTTCTCAACTGCCACATGGCATCCTTGACAGAAGAAAATCTTCTTCAGCTGTGAAAAGCACAGGAGATAGAGAGAGTAAGCCTACCTACAGTCTGCCAACTTGACCTTCTCAGAGCTTGAAAAGCATGTGGGAGAGAAACACTTTTTTTGTCTTGCTACTAAACCTTAAAATAACAATGTGTAGGAGAATCCTACCCCCCCTATCCTGTGCACTGAGCTAAGGGAGGAAGGACTCAAGTTGAATTTCCTGCTGAACAGGCTCTCAGCTGACCAGAGATCCCAGGAGACAAAGCACGTCTGCCTAGAACCTCTTTTCTAACTCCAGGGTATCTGCCATTGTATGCACAGCCTAGTTACAGTTCACTGAATTAACACAAAAAAATTGAATTGATTTCCATAATGAAAAAGCCTCCGCATGGCTCCAGAGTTATACAAAAAGAAAAGGCACAGCAGCTTGGGAAGATTAAAAAAAAAAAAAAAGATCAGATCACTTTTTGCCTCGTTGAATTGCAGTTTTGAGCCCTCAAATGAACAGCTATTTTTAGCGGATTGCTTTGAAAGTGTGAGGGAGCACAAAGCACCAGGGTCAGCATCACTGTGTGCAGAAAGCCAGCACGCAGCCTCAAGAGAGGGTTAAACATAGTCAGGCACCACACATCTGCATCATCAGCACTGCACGGGGACCAGCAGCACACGTCTATTTATAAACCAGACATGTACAGCCGTAGCCTGCAATGAAAGACTAGAATTGCAGGCTGTCAGCCTTCAACAACACGCTGTCTAATTTAATTAAAGAGATGGCTGCATTCACATGCACACACATATGCACACATGTCCTTTTCCCAGGAGAGTTACCAACAATGAGCTCGGTGTTCTGAAAACAATACATCTCACAAAGGTTTCTGTGCAGAGGACATGCATCTCCAGCAAAGGTGTCCTCAGACAACCTTCCCATTCCCTCACTGCGACCAGATGTGACCGATGGGCTACGGCTGCTACAGCTCACCACCACTCGAGTAACCACTAGCCCTTGGGTGCTGTCCTGGTTTCAGCTGGGATAGAGTTAATTTTCTCCCTAGTAGCTGGTATAGCTGAGCAGTTTAGATTTAGTATGAAAATAACGTTGATAACGCCCTGATGTTTAGCTGTTGCTAAGCAGTGTTTACAATTAAGTCAAGGACTTTTCAGCTTCCCAGGCCCTGTCAGCGAGGAGGCGTGAGCTTTCCCCAGGGGAGCACAAGGAGCTGGAGGGGCACAGCCAGGGCAGCTGACCCCGACTGGCCGAAGGGATATTCCATATCATACAGCGTCATGTTCTGTATGTAACTGGGGGGAGCTGGCCGGGGAGGGCCATGGCTCAGCAACTACCCAGGCATCAGTCAGAGATTGGTGAGCAATCGTGCTGTGCATCACTTGGTTTGTATATTCTTTTATCGTTGTTATTATCTCCCTTTTCTGGCCATTAAACTGTTTTTATCTCAACTCACAAGTGATTCTTTCCCCCATCCCACTGGGGCAGGGGAAGGCTGTGTGGTTGTTTTTGGCTGCCTGTGGGTTTAAACCAGGCCGGGTGGTTTGTAGCCCTGGACATGAAAACAAAGTCACTGTAGCAGTATTAACCTGCATGGAGAGAAGAAACTAATTTAGTTTGCAAAGAAGGTATTTGGGTGTCACACACATCTTCTGCACGAGGACAGATTGCTGTGCCATCAGATTCCATTCCAAGAGGTGAAACCCAGTTTCAGATACAAAGCTCTGTCTGCTGCTGAGCTGCTAGAGGGAGCATTTCCTTGTTACAGGACTAGAAAACAAAAGCCTCTATCATCTCCTCCCACTTCCCACTCTCACTGTTGATACTTCCTGGTAAGCTGGACTCTCCTGCCCAGTAATCCTTGAGCCAGGGACCTAGCAACAGCAAAGGACAGGAGGAGAGAACTGGCTGCAATCAGGCTGCCGTGGGCAAAGCACTGTTGGGACGCAACAAGCAACTTGCTGACAAAACACTGGGGTAGGAATGGCAGCTGCTGGTGGGGCAAAAGCACCGCAGAGGAAACCCCGAGATCAGGTCACAGCTGGGGCTCTGCTGTCCCCTCAGCCCCTGGGGACCAGGAGTCTCTGACTGCACAAAGACATCCCACAGGCGTGGGGACATGCCACGGGTGGGGGCTCCAGCTGCCTGGCACAGCCCAGCAGCCCTCAGGTGGCCTGAAGCTGGTTGCCCACCTGGGGAGCACTAAGCACACACACGCCTTTCTGCCACCTCCAGCCCCCAACAGAAAGCACTCCTAAAAGGAACAGGGGAAGCTGTGCTTGGGTTCAAGTCTCCTAGGCTTGTTCTGACAGCCATTGCAAAGACAATCCCCAGGGTCTTTGCTCACAACCTAAGGTGGCCCTCGTTCAAAACACAACAACAAACCTGTTCTGGAGGAGATGATGCTTCTGGAGTCCAAGTCAAGCTTCTTTACTAGCGTATCAGGGTCAATCTTCAGCCCGGAAAAGACACCAGGAGATGAGAAGTCCCACTCCTTATGTAAAAGAACCATTAAGCAGGAGTCAGTACAGACACCACCAGGCAGCATTCATTCAAAACCCCTCAAGCCCAACACCGTCCAGACGGGAGCAGGACGCGCGGTCCAGCAGTAGGTGCGGGTGCCCCTCCTGAGCAGGCAGGGGTGGGCAAGGCACCTCACTGGCCTGCTCCTCCCAGCTCTTCCACACAGAAGGAAGTTTCTCAAAGTCACGTTTTGGATTGCTCTATTCCTAACAGATTTCTGCCTGAACTCAGCCTCACCTCACGCAAGTGAATTCAGATATTATGCCTAAGAAAACTGTGAATGGTATCCTTAGGGAAAGCCAGATTTATTACAGGTATGTAAGTGCGTAACAATACAGATAAGCAACAAATGAACAGATCAGGGTCCTAAATCGATGGACATTAAGAGATCTAGTAGCAACTTAAAAATCTTCAGCATGTAGTTCCTTCAAGAATGCATTACCTCCTTAAGTGCTAAGCTTTGCAGTAGCTTCTCTGGTTGGCTTAGAAGAGTTTATTATTTTAGCCAGCAGTATCTCCCAGCACCAACACGTAACTTTATAGTGGTATAAAACCAGGTGTATATGGCACAGCCTATTCCTCTCCTCCCAAGAAACCTGTAGGTGTATAAAAACCATCTACTGCTCTGTGTCCTTGCTTGAGGGGGCAGGGGAGGCACTCAGCTTTAACCTGAACTGTGGGTTAGTAACACAGCTGCTGAAACAGGATTACAAAGACAGGCTGAGAGAGTTGGGGTGGTTCAGCCTGGAGAAGAGAAGGCTGCGGGGAGACCTTAGAGCCCCTTCCAGTCCCTGCAGGGGCTCCAGGAAAGCTGGCGAGGGGCTGGTGCCAAGGGCAGGGAGGGACAGGCCAAGGGGAATGGGCTGAAGCTGCAGGAGGGGAGCTGGAGATGGGATGTGAGGCAGAAATCCTTCCCTGGGAGGGTGCTGAGGCCCTGGCCCAGGGTGCCCAGAGAAGCTGTGGCTGCCCCTGGCTCCCTGGCAGTGTTGAAGGCCAGGTTGGATGGGGCTTTGGGCAACCTGGGCTAGTGGAGGGTGTCCCTGCCCATGGCAGGGGTGGGACTGGGTGGGCTGTGAAACCACACATGGCCTAATCTCATAAATGACTGTGTGTAAACTGACAGCTCATCTCCACCTGCCCGAACCAGAAACTGAAGAGAACCACTGCAAAACGAGCCTGGCAGCCTCTTACCCCTCTGCTCCCAACACTGGCAGGTATCAATCCCCACTACCGCATCCAAGTCACCCCCCCGAGGCACAGGACAGGCACCCCATCCCCCAGCAGCGGGGTCACCGCCGCCTCCCCACACAGTCCCCCTCTCTGCAGGGTAAAGGCCTGGGGACGCCACGGCGGCTGCCGGAGCCCTGGTCGGTGGCAGCCCCATCACCGTGACTGCAGCCCCGGAGCTCCAGGCCCCCTTGCCTCGCCTCCCTTCCCGCTCTGAGGGGCCGTGGCCTCGTCGGCACGGCCCCTGGGGTGATAAGCGGCCTGAGAGGCGAGCAGCTGCCGGGCACGGTGCCACAGCGGCCTCAAGGCCGCAAGAACAGCACCGAGGCCACGGCGGGGCTCTTCTAAGCAGGAAAGAGACCGGCCCCCAGGACACAGCTCGCCCCGACCCTGCCCTGCCGCCTGCCCTCCGCCGCCCCCAGGACCGGGGCTGGCCGCGCCCCCAGACGCCCTGCGGTGCCGCACGGGGGTCCTGCGCCCGTGACGGCCCCGGCCCGGGCCCCCACGGCGTCCCGACAGCTCCACAGACCCGCACTCCGCGGCCGCCAGCGCCGCCTCAGTCACCGCCCCGGCCCCTCACAAACCGCCCCCCCTCCC
>VXBL01000260.1:0-32095 GCA_013400195.1 Aramus guarauna | reverse complement strand
TTGCCACTGGAGTGGGGAGAGGTGGAAGCCGGGAATATGGGAGGGGTGGGAGCAGGTGTTTTAGGATTTGATTTTATTTCTCATTCCTCTACTGTGTTTTGCTTGGTAATAAATTAGATTAATTTCCTCTCCAAGTTCAGTCTGTTTCGCTCATGACAATAATAAGTGAGTGATGTCTCCCTGTCCTTATCTTGACCCACAAAGCTTTTCATTACACTTTTTCTCCCCTGTCTAGTGAATAGTGGCTCTGGTGGGCACCTGGCCCCCATCCAGGGTCAACCCACCACACCACATACTGAATCAAATACTGGCATTGAGAGGAATATCACTGCAGCTGTTCAAAAAGTGCACTCCGTTTTCTACATGATTAGATAAAATCCACTGCAAGCAAGGAAAAGATAGACTAGAATAATTTCCATGGCACTTACAGCTGTGTCAGTGAAGCTCACCTGTTCCCTGTTCTTTAGGCACCTGCAGCGTAGGCATCCAAATGTGATGTGGTGAGACCCCTTTACAGTCAATGAGGAGCAGGGGAGAGAGGGGCATACTGGGATATGGTCTTTCCAGAGGGCATTGTTTGCCTCCATGTGAGACGATTCTCTTGTTTGACTGACCATGCCTCTGGAGGAGGCTGTTCATGTGTGCTGTCTCTAGAAAAAGCAGTTTGCAAGCTTCTCGCTCCCTACCGCTAAGGGTGCTGAATCCTCTCCATAGTTTCCAGATGCTTGAGAAGAGACTCAGACCTCCAGGCAGAAGGTGCACACAGGAAGTGTAAAGATGACCCTAATGTATCACTCTGCCTCTGGCATGCCACAGTTGCTTATAGCTGTCACATCTGTTCAGATCCCTTGTGCTTATTCTCTTATCAACTTCTGGGCCAAGTCACCTGCCCTCCAGGAAAGGAAAGAGAGCCTGAAGGCCTGTCACACAGGAGCAGTTGACTTTTAGGCACAAATGGTTGAACTAGCAGGCTCTGGAAACACCAGCCTGAATCAAGCACCAGTCCTGAAAGCACCAGGGATTGAGGAGTTAGAATATAGAGATACATACATATAGATGTACACATATGTATAGTGTGAAAGAAACTCCCAAGTGAGATAGTTGGGGACTTCAGAGTCCCTGCTGCCTTTCCCATTATCAAATTTTAGGCATTGAAGCTGATCTGATAGGAAAAGAAGGATATCTACAAAACCAAAGTTATTGAATGATAACACACATATATAGATAGCACAATACAAACCATTAAGTGCACTCAGGTCATCCTGAAAACCTCAAAGTTCCTTTTTGTTCAGGCAGACATGCATAGAAAGAAACAACTGTTGGAAAAATTTGATAAAAGCCTAAGTATCTTCTTGGTGGACTTTTAAGGGTTTACCTTACAATAAGGAATTCCCTTGGAGGCATCACAAAGGCCTGTCAGACACTTATGGCAAAAACTAAAGCAAAGACAACATTGAGTACCTCTGCCCTATCTTCATATTCTCTCTCTAAATCACAAACCCCATTCAGCAGTGAGTCCATAGTTTCCACCTTTTTTTCTTCTTAATGTAGCAATAGAAGTTCCTCTTGTTGCCCTTGACGTCTCTTGAAACTCTCAGCTCCAGCTGCGCTTTGTTTTTCCTAACAACATCCTTACATGCCAGGGCAATGTTTCTGTATTCCTCCTCTGTATTTTGTTCCTGCTTATACCTCTTTTATATGCTTTATTTTTAATTAGAGCTCAGTTGTTTGGCCAAGCTGATCTCCTGATGCATCTGCATACTTTCCTGAGTATCCAGATGGACCATTTTTGTGTTTGAAGGAGATTTTCCTTTGAAGACTCGTGAGCTCTCCTGAGCTCCTCTTCCCTTTACAGCAGATGCCTATGGGATCCCACCTACTATATCCTTGGCAGCGAGGATCCACAATGTCAGGATGGGAGGCTGACAGGATCCTGGGCTCTATCGGAATGAGCGCAGACAAGAAATCTAGTGAAGTGATTAGTCCACTTTACTCAATACTCATCTGATCACATCTAGAATACCAGAATGAACCCAGAGGAGGGTCAATGAACCCACCCCAGAAATGTGTCAACACAGCCAGAGAACCTAAATGCATGGTTTGCAACCATTTCCTTGTACTCTGAGCTTCTGTAGTAAATGACTGTGAGGTCAGTCTCAAGTTGTCCTTTGGAACAAAATAGCTAATTCCACGTGAAATCGAACTCAGCATGAATGGTAACAGTTCAGTCTACACAAGGCTGTATGGAGGGAATACAGCCTCTTCTCCACACAACTTTCTGATTCTTTCAGCTCTATGCCAGCATGCATTACAACCCCAAACATCCACATACTACACACCGTCGACTCCACTCACACATGATATGCAGCCTCAATGTCATGCAAACCATTTCTACCTTTGCTGCTTGCACCATGATCTTCTTATTTCAAGCACTTTGAAATGAAAAAAGTCATTGTATCTAAAAATCATGGGCAAGAGGGTCACTGTATGGGCCCTACAGGAGACGCTGGAAAATGGTACACAGGGTGGGCATGGTGATCTCTATGGGTTGCTAGGCCAAAGTATGGAGCAAACCTGCTTTGCACCCCCTTGGCTGAGCATCAGGGATCAATCACTGTAAGTTTCTTTTAGAACTGTAGATATAGCCTAAGCCAGAGCACAAGGCAAGTCTCCTTTATAAATCCCTTAGCTAATGAGCCAAGATGGAGGTTTTATCTTTTCTGTCATTGTGGAAGACACCAGGAAGAATTTTCAGGCCACCAAAGGTAGGCGTATGGACAGGCTTTGTTCAGAGCTTCCAGTCCCTGTTGTGGGCTAGCCTACATGCACTGTGCATAGCATGCTGCCAAGGTCTCCTCTGAGCCACTAGTGATGGTGTGATTAAGTGATGTTTTCTCTTGAAGGAAATGTCCAGTTTAAAGGGGCTGGAAATATGACACAGTCATGCCGCAAGGTACCAGAGGGTCTATTTTTGTTTTTCTTTATTTTTACTTTTTAGGCACATCACTGAGGGTGTGTGCTGTAGGATTGGAGGGACACAGTGAATTAACATTTTAAAATGCAGGGACTGCTGGGGCACTGATGGAAACATACTCAGTGTGTGGCTATACTGTCTCTCTGCAGTAATGGGGTTTCCTGATGAATGGGAAAAAGTGGTTCCGTTCAGTAGGGAGGCCAGGATCAAATTACTCTGTTCACCCATTCAAGCACTGAACACAGTTTGTATCCAGAAGTAGATCACCAAGTTCTCAGTATTCAGCAGAAATCTCAGTGACACTTCGAAAGAATTCTCAGATTTTTCAAGGCACATTTTTAATAATCAGCATTGGAGAAGAAAATTCCTGAAAAGCAACACTGATGACACACAGCTTACTGAAACGTTGCAAGGCAAAGAAAAGAATATTTCACTGTTCCAGAAGCAAATCAGGATTTGACCATGCCTGTTGCTTCACAGTCATGCACATGGGCTTCAGACTACTCCATAGCTTCTCCTCTGACAAGATTTGGCACAAGCTACCTAGTGCTCTTTGGTGACTCCAGCTGTCAACCTAAACTCTGTCCTCTGGGGAACAAGGAGGTCTCAGTGTCCCTCAAGAAAATGAGACCCTGTCTTTGGATGTAGGCTTCCAGAGGACACCCATAGCAGTGCCCCTTCCAGGTCTGGGGCTTTGGTGTTCGCTGTTCTTCAGGTGTATGACTCCAGGCAAGCTCAGCAATGTCTAGAACAAAGAACCAAGATGCCCATCTCTTCTTCCAAGGTTTCCTTGCTGGTGCAAAACTGGCTTCCTGCATGTATCCTCTTGGACCAGATGAGGCCCACTGAAAAAGGAAAAGTCAGGGGAGGGTGTCTGGAAAGCAGGCTGAAGTGCCAGAGTGGGTGCACTTTGGCTGTAGGAATGGGATGTCTCCCTGCCCAGCAGCCACTTTTGCTTCTGGTTTCTGTTAGTGCCCCTCCCTTCCCTTGCAGCCTGGCTCCCAAATCCGGGCTCCAAAAGCACCCTCCCTGTGGGTTCCCCATCGCTCCTGCTTTCCTCATGGCTCCACTGACCTCCCAACCTGCCCAGAGACCTGGAGCACCCCTTCAACCAGTGCTTCCACCCACCCCAGCAAGAAGGGCTGGCAGGACCCCAACCATATATCGCAGAGTGCACATTTGGCAGTATTCCCTTTCCTGGAATCTGCCCAGGCACTGCAGCACTGACCACAGCTCCCATCCGTCCCTGCCACTTCCTGCAAAGATCAGCCCTCCTCCTTCTCCACCTCCTCTGAAAATATCCTTTCATGCTGCAGCTGACAGGTTTCAGTCCTGGGGCCACTTCTGCGTCTGTCTGCTCATTGTTCCTGCTGCAGTCTGCTGTTCCATGGTGAGTGTGTTTGTCTGCATCCATCTCTCCTTCCCTCCATGTGGAAGTATTGCAGAGCTGTTCTGCATGCATGCATGCATGCATGTCTGTGTGTGCCTGCCATACCCAGGCAAAGGCTTGGAGGCTTCTGTGTTTTGCTGCCCTGTCCTGCTAGACCACTTAGTTCAAATGGTACCTACGCATTTGAGATCTCTAAGGTCGAGGATAGCAGGCTAAGGTCCAAATTTACAACGAGGCACATACACAAATCACAATATTTGCAAATTCAGTCTCTTACCTGACAGGAAATAAAATACAGGAACGTGGATGTGCAAGCATATGCATTCTGTTATTGGGGTCCTTAAAAGCAGTTGCTGGTAAACCAGGATTTCTATTATGAACAAAGAATCTATCTTTAATCTTTTATCAATTTAGCAACTCTCAATTTCATCAAACAGGGTCTATCTCCCTAAAAATTCCTCTGATGAAGGAGTCCTCCAGAATCTGGAGGATTATCCAAGTACGGTTTAAAGAAATTGACAGCAAGAATGGCTGACTAATGATAGAAGTCTCTGAGAGCACCAGAAAGAGAGTGAGCATGCTTTCTGATATGACTAAAGGAAGGAGAATTATACCTCTCCTTAGGTTTGATGGTGAGTGAAGTCCAAGCCCCTGGTGTCTGGTTTGAACCTGCTGACTTTTCTTCTTTTCTTTTTTTTCTTTGACTTTTCTCACTCTCTGCTTTTGCTCTGCGCAGATCCCAGACTTACACGAAAAACTTACGTCGATTCTTGTGAAGCCATTTGGGAATTACACGTGTTAAGAAAAAGGGGCCATTAACTCAGAAAGTCTACCTGGAGCAGCGCTGACATAGAATAAAAGAATGCAGGGCTGAGTCAGGGGAGCGGGAGAGCTGCTTAGCCTGGGAACAAAAGGGAGGTTCCTGAGAGCATTTCGCTTGAAAATCCCACCCCGAAGGGGATCAAGAGCTGAAAGCTCCTCCCAGATCTCCCAGTGCTGTTACTACATGGCTGGGAGGGAACTGCATAATCATGCATCGCAAGCTCCCGGCTGCAAGGTTAGAAAGACTTTTCGAGACAGTTTTTACACCCTCTGGCTTGCTATGCCAGCTCAACAGGGTTACAAGTAGAGCACAAGGTCGATGATAGTTCCCCCACCTCAGCTTCCCCAGTGAGCCGCGCCGGAGAGGGGCTGCCCCTTCCCTGGGCTATTTGCAGGGCAGAGGACACGTTGAGGAAGGCGCCTCTTCCCTGTGACCGAGGGAGAGACGTCAGGGGCCGATGACCCGGGGCTCCGCGCTGCCCCTCACACCCCTCCATTGCCGGCGGCCGCACAGAGATGCTGTTGCTGCACTCATGCCCCATCCCCACCGGGGTCCCTGAGGTCTCCCACCCCTGTTCTCCCCCTCACAAGCAGCTTGTCCTTCAGCGGTGCCCAGGACCTGCCACTCTGTGCGTCCCCCACCCCGCTGTCCGCTGCCCAAGACCCACTTGCACTGCGGTGCCTGTGGGTCAGGCGAGGCCACTGTGTCAGCTCCAAACGTCCCCATGTCTGCTCCGAGCACGTTAGTAACAAACAAGCACGTTAGTAACAAACAAGGTTTCCTTGCCTTTTCCTTGCCCTATCCCATGTTTCTTAGGACACGTTAATACTTCAGCTGGGCTGGAACATTCATGTAATTCCTCCTCACTTGCCCAATTCACCGGGAAAACCACCTGGGACAAGTTTCTTGTGACTGCCTCCCATGGCTGTGTGCAGGGCCAGCCAGGCTCTCGGTCTGTATCTTCCTCACTATCCTTTTCCCAGAAAAGTATTTCTCACTTGGACCCACTGACTGCACCAAATATTTCATCCCAGGAGGTAGGTGCTGGTTCGCTGTGATCCCAGTAAGAAAGGCACTCAGATTTTGCAAAGTATCATTTGAAATGTCATTTCTTAGAGCTGACACTATAAAGACACTATAAAGAAGGAGAGAATAGGATAGGTAATCTTAACCCCCTCAGATCCTAAGAACCCCGGATTGTGCAGCATCGAACGGGCCTCCAATCAGCATGCAGCATATTACAATGCACATGTTCTAGAGCTGTCTCTGTTGCAATGAGCTGGCTGAGGTTATCATGTGGCCGTGGGATTTGTGCAGCCCAGCAAAGGCTTGAAGGCCAAGCTGTATGTGCAGCACATCACAGTCCTGTCCTATGAGACAGGGGGTTAACTGCTACGTGGACCACTACCTCCTCAGTGTACAATGGTCCTCCCATCGGGATCACTACAGCAGAAAATGCACATCCTTCCTTCCCTTTCTCATTCTGTCCTCCCTCTCATCCCCCTCACTCCTCATTCATTCCTTTGCCCCATTCTCATCCCCTCTTTCTGTGCCTTCTGGCAAACCCCCTTGCAGGGATTTAGAAGTTAATCTGAATGTATCTATTTTAAATTCCTACATTTATACATAATAATCTTGAAATTAATCCTACTCTTGTGCTAAGAGGAAGAGGTTCTTCCTCTCTTTTAAATTTAGGGGTGAGATTTAGTTCAAACATGGGTGTCTAGTATAAGTTCAGATGTCCTGTCATTTCCAAGATAGACACATGATGCCAATACATGTAGCACAGGACCTATAGGAGACAGCTAGATTGGATTTCCTCACCTTTGCAAAGATCACTCACGCTAGGGCTCCTCACTGCATATGACCCTCCTGCCCAATGTTTTGAGAGCTGAGTTAAGACTCTATTTTGTATCGGAAGAGTTCAGACCACTGACCACAGACCTGGTGGTTTTATGGGCCTATTTGACAGATCAGTCACAAACTGATCACTTTTCATCATCCTCTCCCTCACATTCCACACAACTGCATTTGTTCATTAATTCCTCCAGCACCTCCCTGGATGTGGATCTATGCATCTCAACTACAAATTCATTCCTCCTTTCCCCTCCTCAGTTCCCCATACAGTCACTTTTTTCTGCCATTCACTCCTCCTGCCACTAAATACAGCCGTCTCCAACTATCCAACTACATCACTCTCCTCACACAAATCCATGCATTCCTCCACCCATCCTCCCAGATTGTTCTTCACCTGCTATCTCTGTCCACCTTTCTGCCTATTTCTTCCTCTGGCAGCATTGGAACTGGTGTTCCCCAGGTGCACTTATCACTGCTCAGGCCCAAATTCATGCTGTGCCTCATGTCTCATGCTGTGACCTGTCATTGCTCCCACCATCCCTGAGCTCTAATGGGAATTAAACACCACCACCCTATTGAACTGTCCTGGTTTTCCCTGAGATAGTTAATTTTCATAAGAAGCTGGGAGGGGACACAGCCAGAATAGCTGACCTAAACTAGCCAAAGAGATATTCAAATCCATGATGTCATGCTCAGTATATAAGGGGGGGGAGCTGGCTGGGGAGGAGAGGTCGCAGCTGTGGGTTCCTGGTGGTGAACACATTGCATTGTGTATTATGCGCTTTGTATATTCTAAGTACTGTTGTTGTAATTTTCCTCTCTTTTTGCCATCCCAGAAACTCTCCTTATCCACGAGTTTTACCTTTGTCTTCCAACTATCCTCCCCATCCGGCAGCAGGGAGGAGTGACAAAGCACCAGTGTGGTGCTTAGCTGCCAGCTGGGGCTAAACCACAACACAAGGTCCTCATAGCTCACTTTATGCTCTTTCCCATGTAGCAGCTGTCTTCAAACAGAAAGTTAAGATGAGGAGAAGTGGCATTCTGAACAAGCAGTACATGTGTAGAGGTGAGTTGGGACCAGAAGGGTGGCATCTGTGAGCAGTGGGGAAAATTTCAGCTGGGAGAGCAATGTGGGAAGGAACTGATTTCTTGGGTGGTTGACAGGCACAGCTCACCATGTTCTGGGAATTCAAGCGCATGGCCTGTAGTCAGTCTTCACTTCTTCTGGCTGGCATATCAGAAGATGTTTTTGTAAGCGTGGTTCATCTCACCCATAGTGCTGAAGACTTTTCCAGGGAAACCATCTCAAAGTGGGAGAAGGATGCAGAAGAGATATCTGCTACTGTGGGATGGGGGGCAAATACTCCTCAGTGCTATAATATTGCATCACCTATACCGTGGTGCTAAATCATCCCCTCCTGAACTGTGTTGTGATACATAGGTATATCACTTGCTTGGTGAGTTGCATCATCCCCTCCAGGTGAACTATAGTATCTTCTGTACACCATCCCCTTCCAAGACGTTACAGCAACCCCTATGAAGGTGTTATACTTTTCTTTGCTAAGTGTCACTACATTCCTACTACAGTGCTATGCCATTCTGGACTAAGACATTAGTCCAACACATTTTACCATCAGGTTTGATGCACCACTGATGCCCAACTTTGCCCTAATACAAGATGGTCTTCATCTCAAACCAAGAGCAAAGATATGGAGAAGGTTGCCTTTCCATGGGCTGCTGTCACAGCAGGCAGAGAGGTCACCAAAGCCATCTTCCAATCAAATTCCCATTTCCAGTAGTCCAAAATGAGTAGTATATCTGCTGAAGTTGAAAATCAAGCTCATGTCTTTGGAGCATTAGTCTCAAAGCAAGTGGTGAGATCTGCTCCTATCTCTGAGATATGGTCTGAAGGTTTGAGGAGTTGCAGGGCACCTCCTGCCGATTGCATAAAGATCTGTTGTGGGACTGTCTCATGCTACATGCTGGCGGACAGACAGACTCCTCTCAATGCCATGGTAGGCCTGCACTAAGACGAAGCATGGCACATTTAGGCGATCTGAGGACACAGCTACCCAGAGAAAAGGAGGCTCAGGGTAGATGTTATTGCTCTCTACAACTACCTGAAAGGAGGTTGTAGTGAGGTGGGTGTCAGTCTCTTCTCCCAAGTAACAAGTGATAGGACAAGAGGAAATGGCCTCAAGTTGTGCCAGGGGAGGTTTAAATGCGATACTAGGAAAAATATCTTCACTGAAAGAGTTATCAAGCATTGAAACAGGCTGCCCAGGGACGTGGTTGAGTCACCATCCCTGGAGGTATTTAAAAGATGTGTAGATGTGATGCTTGAGGACATGGTTTAGTTTTGGACATGGCAGTGCTAGGTTAGCAATTGGACTTGATGATCTTAAAGGTCTTTTCCAACCTAAAGGATTTTATGATTCTATGATTCTATGTCCATTGGAGAGAAAGGGGCTTAGAGAGATGAGGAATTGTGGTCTAAGGGAAACATGTTGATAGCCTCAGGGACCTTTCATTGCTATTTGTCAGCTTCTGCAACTGGCAATTCTGTGGTAGGTTTAGACAGACAATTGTTTCCCACTACAAGCAGACACCTAAATTTAAAGTTTCCTACGTGCAGCCGGGGAGTCTGACAGCTGTTGTGTCTTCCTCAGGCTTATTCCAGAGGGGAATATGGTTATTTTCTTCCTATCCTGAAGTGGAGCTGGAAACCATGACAGTAAAAGTAACCATCCAGGACTTCGTTGCTGATGTGGAGTCTGAGCTATTTTTCCGAAATATGCAGCAAGTCTCTAGGGAGATCATGTTCATCTTTCCTGTGGACTCTGACACTGTTGTACACACCTTCTATGCTACCATGGGGGACACTCGTATTGAAGCAATGCTTTGGGAGAAGGAGGAGGTACAAGGATTGTGGTGGGAAGGGGTGGTCTGAAGATTGGGATGAAGAGGGGAAGTGAGAGAATGGAATCTTGTGGAGACCCCAGTGACACATTTTTCTCCCTCTGTGACAGGCCCAGCAGCTGTGTAAAGCCACTTCAGGCATGGAGAATTTAAGATACCTGCAGGATCAGTGGGATCTTTGGGGTCCTGTGTTTGCTTGCTTCTTGGGGACCCTGCCTCCTAACAGGGAGGTTGCTATCAGCCTGTGCTATGTCCAGGAGCTACCACTGCATTCTGATGGAGCTGCCCTGTTTTGCTGGCCACATGAGCTGTTCCCCCGGCGAAAGTACCTTAGTGAGTGTTCCCCTAGGTGCATACCCCAAGGAGGAACACATCACTCCCCAGCATCCCTCCTGGAGTGGGACCCCATATCTGCACACGTGCCTCAGTGAGAGAATCTGAATATTCCCCTTTGCACCTCACAGTCCGGAACGCCACAGGTCTCTCTGTACATCACACAGCAAGAGTTCCCCACAGATCCCTCTACAAACCACAGTGCGAGTCTACAGATTGACCACCACCACCACTCCACTAAGCACCACAGGGAGGGATGTCTTAGATGCCACATTTCCTCCCTACCAGTGACACACAGTGCCCCACCATAGGTGTCTGCTGCCCTAGGGTGTCTTCTTTCCCCTTCTCACACCTTTTTCTTACTGCAGGCTGTATCTCTTCTGAGGAGGGGATGTTTGAAAACCTGCACTTCAGCATCTGTCTGAAGTCAGCCCATGGTGTGTCCCATGTAGCCATTAACAGCAGTCACACCCCTCTGCAATACACGGCTCCAGATCAGACATCTGCTGAGGTACAGCCCTGCCAGATGCTAGAGTCCTAAAGGGGGAGAGGAGGGAAGGGTCTGCAGCCTGCTGATGCTCCTTAGGACTCCTCAACCCTTTTATTTGGTTCTTTTTCCTCCTCACATGCTACGTGTCCTCAGGTCTCCTTGAAATTGCCACCCTGGATGCAGGATGATCTGAACTTGCTGGTGTATTACAGAGGGTCTCACACTCTCAGTGCTGTTGTGGAGAGGAGAGATCCCAAAGCCCCACTTGGTAAGTGAGGAGGGTGGAAGTGGGCATTAGGGACAGGGTGTCAGTGAGACTGGGGACATCTGAGGGGCTTTTCAGGCAATAGGTCAGAACTGAAGGCTATGTGGAGGACAAAAGCAAAGAGGCAGGGAAGGGAGCTCCAATCCTCCTTGTTTCACAACACACTCCAGGCTCTCTGCTGGGAGATCCTGTGGTGATGGTGACACTGACGCCCAGCATTCCTGAGGTGGTGGCCAATTCAAGCCAGCTTGGAGAATTCCTCTTTCTCATGGACCGCAGCCTCTTCCAGGATGCACAGGTACCACTGGGTGAGGTCTTCAGGGGGGATTTTCTACACTGGTCATGCCCAGCTGGTGGGGATGGAGGCAAGCTGCTTCACATGGGCAGATGTTCTGCCTAGCTTCCCCATCTGAGCTCTGCCCATCCCTCCATCTGTTCCCAGAACACACTGCTCTTCCTCCTCAAGAGTTTGCCTCTGGGCTGTTACTTCAACATCTACAGTTTTGGGGCCACTTTCAAAGCCTTCTACCCGTGAGTTGGGGGTGATGATGGGGCAAGAGTAAGGGGTAAGTAGAGTATGACTTTTCTATGTGAAACTGTGGGAAAAGCTCTTGCTGGAGGGCAGTTATGGGGCAGGATATGAGGGGTGCAGTGAGAGGGTAAGTCCTCTCACTTTTGAGGTAGAGCTTTTCTAGGGAGTGGCCATGGGAGGGTAGCTGTGGGACAGGTTCTTCCCCCCTCTGACACTTTGTGTGCCCTCCTACAGGCAGAGTGTGGAATACACACAGGAAAGCATGGAAAATGCAGTGGGGTGCCTCTCCTCCATCTGCCCTGATCTGGGGGGCTGTGATCTGTTGGGTCTCCTAAAGTCTATCTACAGCACTCCTCTCCTTCATGGGAACCTCCGTCAGGTATCAGGGGCCAAAGAGTCATAGGGAGGGGAATAGGTAGGTGTAAACAATGGGGTAAAGATAGACTTCAGGGCTCAGGGTAGGATATTCTGCTGCTGTTTGCACCAGGTTGGCATATGGAAGGTGCTCTCATGGCAGAAAGTGACACCATTGTTGGGGTGGGAAGCTTGGGAGGACTTCTGTGGAATTTGCCTGCACTTGGGGAAGGTGGATCTTCCTTGTGGGGTGTCCCTTTGTGCTAAGAGGAGTTGTGGTGTTCATGAAAGGAGACACACAATGTCTTGTCCTGTTTCAAGTCCAGTGGGCATGAGAGGGCAAGGGAGAAAACTGGGAAGGCTGACTGAATTTTAGGATCATGTCTTTCCTCTAAAAGGGTGCCCAGTCCCTGCAATCTTCATTTCCTCTCCTCTCTTCCTCAGCTTTTCATCTTCATCCAAAGGAAGATCTCCAGTGAAGAGGAAGCTGTCATGGCTGAGGTCTACCGTTACCGGGACCACCACCGGTAATGTGGGAGCCCTGTTCCTGTCCCCCAACATGCTAACTCACAACCTTCCTCTCATGCTGACTGTCAGAGTCCTTCAAACATTCTCCCAGGTCCCAGTCTGCCCCAGATCTTCTCTTTACCACAATGGAACTTCAGCAGCAACTCCCCCACTTTCCTTACCTCACTAAGACCGCCTATACTCTTCATCTAGTGGACCTCCTGTCCCAATCTTTTCCTGCTCTTCTCAGCACTTTTCATCTTCCCCCTCAACCTGCAATATCTCAAAGTGCTCTGTGGGCCCAAAACCCATTCCATGATCTCCCTGCCCAGCAGGCAGTTTCTCTCACATCAGAGTGAATGGGAAAACTCTCAGCCACAGTTTCATTTCTATGATTAGAAGCATCCTTATCTCTCCAGACTTAGTCTTTTGTACCACTTTTGACCTTTGTCCCATCTCTAACCTCCCCGTCTTGTCCTGTACAGGTGTTTCTGTTTTCCTACTAACAGATGTGACAGCTTCAACCTTTCCCAAGGCATGGCCCTGGAGACCAAAGGTGAATGTGTGTGCATCCACTCCAGGATGGAAATGGCATCTGAGGTAATGACCCAATTGCCTGGGCTTCCAGCACCTCCCCTGCTCTATTCATTACCTCCCATGGCTCTCCTAAGCATGCAAGGAAGTCCAAATACCACCAACAACTCCAAATCAGAGACCCCCTTCAACTCCTACCCACCTCTCCCCTCCAGAACTGGTGGCTATTACAAGTGGTCTGTGCTCTCTGCTTCCCCCTCATCAGGCAGTGAAATGCCTACGACGGGCTCTGCAGCCTATGGCTAGTGGGATCTCACTACATTGGGACCTTCCACCTGGCCTGGAGGTGTCAATGATTAGAAAAGCTCCTGAGATGATCTTCCAGGGACATCAGAGCTCCATCTATGCCCAGATTCATGGGCTAGCACAGGTGGGAGTGATCCTGGATTCATATGCACTGGGGCAGGGCTTTCTGGACCCACTCCCTGTTTCACCTTCCCATCACTGGGAGTCCTTCATGCCCACTAGACTTGGGAGAGACTGCTATCAGGGCATGTGAACCCTCTTCTTTCCCCCAGAGATACCGCTGCCTCTGCTCCAACCGTGGACATCTGCCTTAGTAGAGCAGGGAGGGAATCTAGCTATCTGGGCTGCCTGTGCATGCCAATGAACTTTTCTATCTGACTCTTTCCTTTGTGTCAGCAGGATGTAGAGTTGAGTGAGGGAGCCGTGTCCCTTCAGTACCACGTGGGCAGCCAGTCCTTCAACTACACACTCAGGTTCTCCCTGTTCCCATCAGCAGATGACAGGTGAGAGGGTAACACACTTGCCCATGAGGCAGAGTGGTGAGTTCTGGAGGAGGGACAGCAGGTGTCCTTTGTTTGCATCCTTCCCACTGAAGCCTGAGGTGGAAAAAATCTGGGCTTCCAGTGCTCCCCCCTTGTCCCCTTTGCCCTGACCTTGGCAGAGGACCTGGGTGACCATTACCCCACTGTCCCCTCCTCTTTACTCCATGTGTCACATGCCCCTCCCTGAGGTGGAACCAAGGACTAACTCCCTGCCTCTGCAGGCTGCCTGTGCACCGCATGGCCCTGATGCACCTGCTGTGGAAACTGGCGTGGGAGGGGACAAGCAGGGCAGAGAAGGACATCCGGCACAGTGCAGTTAAATCCAGCATCAGCCTGGGGGTTCCATCCCCCTTCACATCTATTGTGGCAGTACTCATGAAACAGAGAGATGCTTGGCACCACGGTAAGGACAGAAACAGTGAAGATAGGACTGGGAGGGGAAAGCAGGACTCGTTGGTCTGATGTCTGCTCGCCATCTGCAGCCCCCTATTGTGTGGGCCAGACCACCCTTTTGTCTATCTGTAATACCCATGAGTCTAACCCCTACGTTCCTGTCTCTCTTCCCAGATTCTTTGCCTCCAGATTCCTCCATGTTGTTGTCTTCCTCTTGCAACCTGGTTCCCTGTCAGCTGCTCTGGTTGCGTGGTTTTAGGCCTGTGTGGTTCAAGTCCGCCAAGTTTTGGATAGTCCAGAAGTGCCAGTTCTGTCTTGAGATGCTTGATCGCAAAGACCCTGACACTGAAGCACTCAGCCAGCTTTCAGCATCTTGTAAAGGTAAGGAGAAACTTTTTAGCTGAGCATTCTTAAAATGTGTTGGACTAGTGTTGAACTCCCCTTTCAGCATTTATCTTCTCACCAGACTTCCTGATTGTCATTGTGCTGGTGTTGGAGGGAGTGACAGACAAAGCAAACTCCTACATCTCAACTCTAGTCTGCAAACTAAGAATCAAATGCCTTAATACTTCCCTGAAGTAACCTCATCCTTGTCTCCAACTGTCCTTAACTCTATACACAAACACTGTTTGTCACAAAATATTACATGACTCTTTAGCTTTATCCTCATACAGTTCAACAAAAAAAAAGCCATCTAGCAGAGACATAGCTGTTTGCACAGCTGTTTCCAGGCTTCCTCTCCTTCCAGCCTTCTGCTTGTCCAAGGCTCATCTTCTGATCTCCAAGGATGATCTGCTGGGAACTTCTTGTGATTGCTGTTGGCAAGGAAAGTCAACTTCTCTAGACTTGTGCTTCAGTCATCTCTAATGGTCAGCTCCTGTTGGCTGTTTCCTAATTAGTTAGTGTCTCTACTGTCTTCAGGAGACTTCTAATGGAGGGAGAAGGTGTCAAGTACTTTTTCAGCTCATGTTTGGGAAGCAGTTGTGTATCAGGTAGGCAAGAACATACAGACAGCTAACAGAGACATAGCAGTTGTCTCAACAGTTAGTCCAGCAGTGGTGCAGAGGGGTCCAGCAACTGTTCAGGCCTGTGTGGGGCTGAGTGAAGGTTGTGCAGCATGCCATACAACACCCTCTCCAGCAGTAACTGGTGCATTTTCCCTTGGTACATTGGAAGCCTCAGTCCATGTAGAGCATAAAAGGAAGATAGTGCTGTCTAGGTCTTGAGTTGAAGAGAGAGGCTGGTGCTTCATCCTGGGGCTGGGGCAGAAGTGCCCTCCTCTGTGGGAGGTATGTTCTGGTCAAGGCTTGGACTTGCTAACTGAAGGAGCTAAAAGGAAGAAGTGAGCACACTGCACACCATCAGGATGAATGAAGCAGAGATTGTGTGAAGCAAGGAGGATGGGACACCTAGAGGCCATAGTAAAAATGGGGAAAGGTGGCTTGTGGATTCTAACAATAGGGGGAAGGCTCCTGCTCAACCTGCAGACCTGCAACTTCAGACTAGGTACAGTGCCTGGGCACTGGTAAGGACAAACAAGGCCTGTCAGGAGAGGCATACAGAGCCAGCTGGGCCTGAACCTAGTGTGATGTGATGGTTACTAGAAATTCTCTCCCACAGGGGATAGAGGCACCCAGCTGCCCACCCAACTTTATGTTTCAGGAGAGGTGTGTTGTTTATCAGAGGCCAGGACCAAAGAAGCTGAACAGACTACCAAGGCTTGAGAGGCTGAAGGGTGTGTGAGCCCACATGGTGTTCTTCAGTCTTTCCAGTGAAAGGGAAAGGATCAGTAGAAATGAACTCATCATGCAGGTCAACAACTGGCTGCATGGCTGGTGTCAAAGGCAGGACTTGTACCACTATGACCGCAGGACTGTCTCTGAGGGACAAGGGTTGCTGAAAAGGAACAGGATTTATCAGACCATGTGGGACAAAGTGCCTTTGCACATAGACTTGCAAATCTACAAAGAGAGCTATAAAGTAGTTGTGTTGAGGAAGGGCTACAGTAATATGAAGAAAAGTGGGGGCACAAAGGGTTGAGCCAATGTGTTTAGGGGAGAGGATGACAGGGAAGGCTTTCACACTTCCCCTGAAAAAGCTACATGACTTGGTGCCCATCTCAAATGCCTGTACAGAAATGCAGAGCATGAGGAACAAAAAGGAGACAATCTGCACGGCTGCAGAACTGTGATCTCTTTAGGATGATATAGACCTGGTGGGGTAATTCTTAAGACTGGAGTCCTGAACTGGGTGGATACAGGCTTTTCAGGAAAGATACAGTGGGAAGCTAAGAAGGATGGGTTGCGTTTGATGCAAAGGAATGGCTTAAGTGCATCTGTCCAAGGGAGACAGCTTGTGAGTAAGGATCAGATGACAGGTCAGCACAGGTGATGTTGATCCTCTGGATCAAGAAGAAGAGGTAGATGAAGCCATCTTTAGGCAGCTGGAGAACGCCTCGCAGTCACAGGTCTTGATATTCCTGGACAGTTTTAACAAACGCCGGTATCTGCTTGAAAGGCAATTTGGCTGGGTGCAAGAAATCCAGGAGGCTGCTGTTATGTACTGAAGCCTATTGTGTAATGCAGGTGCTTGATGAACCAGCTAGGAGAGAGGTTCTGTTTCACCTGCTACTCAGAAACAAGGAGGAACTTGTTGAAGATGTGAAGGTCAAGAGCAGCCTTAGCTGCAGCAATCATGAGAATGGAGTTTACAATCCTGAGAGAGAAACAACAGAATTACAACTCATGGACTTCAGAAGAAAAGATTTTGCCATGTTCAGGATCCTGTGTGAAACTGTTGTGGAAGATAACGAGTCCAACATAGCCAGTTGATCTTCCAGGACCCAGTGCTCTGAGATCAAGAATGATCTGGTCAAGTGGCAGAAATTCAAGGAAATGTGCCAGAAGGCCAGAATGGATGCACATAGAGTTCCTCAGTCAGATCAAACACAAAAATGAAGTATACAAAGATAGAAGTGGAGACAGGCTACTTGAGAGCAATACAGACATTACCCAGACATGTAGAAATGAAGTTATGAAAGTCAAAGCTTGGCTGGAGTTGAAATTTGCAAGAGAGGTGAAAGACAGCAGGAAAGGCATCTGTAAGCACATTGTCAGCAAAAAGATGCCTAAGGCAAGCATGGGCACCTTGCTCAGTGCTGCAGGGGACTCAGTGACAAAGAATGTGAAAAAGGCTGTCATAGCCTCAAACTTTTTGTACTCAGTTTTAACTGGTAAGCTTTTTCCTCAGGTCTACCATATCTCTGAGTCTCCAAGAAGTCTGTATGAGTGAAGCAGTACCCATAGTAGAAGAAGATAGGAATTATGTAGGCTGATTAGACTTAGACAAGTCCATGGGATAGGGTGCATCCAAGAGTACCAAAGGAATTGGCTGATGCCACTGCAAGGCAGTGACTCTATCATCTTCAAAAGATCATGGCAATTGAGAGAGGTTCCTGATGACTGGAAAAAGGTCAGGCATCTCATCCATTTTCAAGAAAGGAAAGAAGATGTCAGGGACCTACTGGCTGGTCAGCATCCTCTAAGTCCCTAGGAAGTATATGGAGCAAATCATCTTAGAAGGACCATCCCATATGGGTTTATCAAAAGTAAATAATGCCTGACCAACCTCACTGCTTTCTTGGATCAGGTAACTGGCACTATGGACAAGGGAAGTGTAGTAGATTCTGTATATTCTGACTTTAGCACAGCCTTTGACAATATCCCAAAGTCTCCTTATCGTGAGATTGATGAGATATTGGTTGTGAACAATAAAGGTGGTGGAAAATTGGCTAGACTGTTGGGCTTAAAGACCAGTTATCAGAAGTTCAGAGTGCAGCTGGTGGCCAATAACCAGTGCAATTCCAGAGTGATCTCTCATGGTAACATATTCATTAATGACCTGGACATTAATGGACAGAGTGCACTCCTAGCAAGTTTATGAAGAACACCAAATTGGAGCAGTAGGTGTGTGGTCAGTACAGTGGAGGGCAGCGATAAGCTGGAGAATTCACCTGACAGGAACCACATGACATTCAATAAAAATAAATGCCAAGTCTTGCATCAGGAATGGAATAACCCTATGCAACAATACAGGCCCAGGGCACACACTCAAGGAAGCAGCCCTACAGAAAAGGATCTTGAGGTCCTAGTGGACAACTAGTTGAACAGAAGTCAGCAGTGTGCCCTTGCAACAAATAAAGCCAACAGCATCCTGGGCTGTGTTAGCAAGAGTGTAGCCACTAGGTGCAGGGAGGTTCGTCCTTCCTGCCTGTTCAGCACTGTTTGCTAGCCTGAATCCTGGGGTATTGTATTCAGCTTCTGCTTCCATTACAAGAAAAGCATTGACATACTGGAATGAATCTAGTGGAGGGCCACTAAACTGAGGGACCTGAAGCACTCGGCATGTGAGGAGAGGCTGAGACAGCTGGGTTTGTTCATCTTTAAGAAGAGGCTAGCTTATTTCTGTCTACAATGGGCTGACTGAAGGAAAATACAATGAAGCCAGAAGCAGACTCTTCTTGGAAGTGCACAGCATTAGGGTAAGAGGCAACAGGCACATGCTGAGGCTGGTGTGTTCAAGAGTGGATGATGAAGAAGGACCCCTGTGGGGCCCTTATCAGTGAATATGAGCCATAATAGGGAAAGTGGCAGGAAGGAGTAACGTTAGTAATGCTCATGGGTAGAGTTAAAGGCATCCAGAGGGAATTACGTTGAGTAAATTAGACCATATAGGAAAGATTTTAGTGTACTTGTGAGGGACTGGGAAGATTTGAGGATGCTTTAGGAGGTCTGGAAAATGTTCAAGATGCTTGTGGAGGACTGGTAAAAATTGGGAAAGCCCAATGGAGGATGGAGGACAGTTGAGTATATCCGGAGAAGGCAGAATTTAAGGTTACTAGCCATTGCTTATCTCATATAAGCTATGTGAATGTTTCTGTCTTTCAGAGCGGGAGCCCTCTTCTGAAGGGCAGGTGATGGAAGAACCACCAGCATCTAACATCAGTTGGGACTGGAAAATATCACCACTGTCAACAAGACTGTGTGACTTCTCCAGCCTCAGGGCAGTGGTGGCACTTCAGAAAGCAAATGGCTCCTGGGCCTTCACCACAGCCCTGGCCTCTGCCTTAGGACTCAGCAATGCTGATGTTGATGGGCAAAGCCCCACTGAGGTAAGCAGATCAGGAGCAGGAGTGGGGCACTGTCATGAGCTGAACCTTCCTTTGCTCCAAGTTTCCAGTCTGAGCTAAACTGAGAGAAAGAGATCAAAGCAGTTGGGATATAGAGCCTCTATTCTTGTGGAAGGGGACTGTGGGAGTTGTGGGGTGGAATCAGCAGAGGTACCTGGGAATTTTCGAATTTTGAGGATTTCGGTAACTTTGTGTGTAGTGTGGAGGTCCTACTTTTTCCATGTGCTGATTTAGGTCTCATCTTTCTCTCTTTCTTTGCCCTGATTGTTCTGTTTTCCCCCACCGGATATGCAGCCATCTGCGTGGGCCACAGTTTTGGCCTTAGTCTGGTTGCACCAGTATAAATGGAAGGTACCTTGGTCAGAGCTTCTGGAGGCCAAAGCTTGTAGGTGGCTGCGGGACCAAGCTGGTAAGATTTTGCTGGGACGAGTCATGCGCTGGGCTTTTCCCACCAAATCCACATCTGACACTCATTGACTGATGTCCCTTTTTCCCAGTGCTCCTGTACGGCAGTCTATGAGACTGTCAATACACACTGTCTTTCCTTACTGAGTTGTTGTCCCCCTCTACTTTTTCTCTCTGCTTGCAGAGGTCCAGCTGGATGAATGTCTGGAGGCAGCAAATTCCCTGCTAGGCTGCTTTGTGGAGCCCACTGTCTTCAGGATTTGAACTTATCCTGCTGCAGGGGGTGGGCAAGAAGCTGGGTGGGAACACAGCCACGACACCTGACCCAAACTGGCCAAAGGGATATTCCATACCATGAACAACATGCCCTTGTGGGAGTATGTGAGTGGCTGGATTCTTAGTTACTGTCCAGGGCCAACTTACCGCAAGCTGACTTCTTCACACATTTGCTCTCAACCATAGTATGAGTTCCCCCTGAAAAAGAACTCTAAATACATATGCTAAACTTTACTTCTTTTTTCTACATTCTGCTTTTCTCTAAGGTTTACCCAAATAGTCAGCTGTTCAAAGTATCAAATCTCAAGGAATCAGGAAGAAAAATCCTGTTCAGACACTACAGAAAAACACCTTCTTCATGAATCTCTCTCTCTCTCTTTCTACCTATGTACCTACCTATCTGCGTCCATTTCTTTCTGGGTTTTTTGTTTTGTTTGGTTTGTTTTGGGTTTTTTTTAATAGAAATGTAAGCCCAATGTTATTTGGGTTTGCAGGCATTGATTCACTCATCCTCACAAGCTAGAGGACTTTTTTTAGTTGGGTAGTTTTGGGGGGGGGTGTGTGTTAGCTTTTTGGGGTATATATATATATAAAAGGGTTTGTCAAATAAAGGGGTGGATTTCATTATATCACTGCAGTGCCTACCATAGGTGCCCTGTGCCATTTCAGCTGTTCTGAGGTATCTAAAACACTTGCCAGATAGGAGGCAGGATATAAAGGACTAATTTTCTGAGGTGACAGATGGAAAGTGAATGAAATCCCATGTGGCATGGGATTCAGTTGCCTAAATGTGGATTTCTAGTGCCATTTATGATGTTCTAGGATTTTCAAGTGTATTGGGTTTACATGGCAAGGTTTTGGTAATGGGGAGGCTACAGGGGTGGGGTGACCTTTCTGGGAAAAGGCTACCCCATGCCAGTCACAGATGGTTCCAAAACAGCTGCTGGCCAAAGCTGAGTCAATCAGCAAAGCTGGTGGCATCTCTGTAATACGTTATTTAAGAAAAAGTAAAAAATGCCATACAGGCAGAGCAGGAAGGAAAAAAAGAATGACAACAGCAGTGCAAACACCAAGGTAAGAGGGAGAGGAGCAGGTATTTCCCTGCAACCCATGATGGAGCAAATATTCATGCTGCAGCCCATGGAGGACCCTATGCTGGAGCAGATGGATGTTTGCTAAAGGAATTGCAACCCATAGAGAGGACTTACGCTGGAGCAGAAGGAAAGTCTGAGAAGGAAGGAGCACTAGAGAGGAAGAGCTATGTATTGATCATAGCCCCCTATCCTCCACCCCCCCTGTACAGATGATGGGTGTGGGGGTAGAGAAAGAGTCAGGAGTGAAGGAGCGAGGTTGAGCCTGGGAATATGGGGACATGGGGAGAGGGTATCTTAGGTTTTGTATTTGTTGCTCACCGTCCCACTCTATTTTTAATTGTCAATAAATTAAAATAATCTTCTGCAGGTCAAATCTGTTTTGCCTGTGATGGTAATTGCTAAGCAATCTCCCTGTCTTTTTCTTGACCCACGAGCTTTTTCATCTTATTTTTCTCCCCCTATCTTACTAAGGAAGAAGAGTGAGAAAGCAGCTGTGTGAGCATCTGGCAGCTAGCCAAGGTCAAACTCTAGGAAAAATTAATCACATTTTAACAGTGATTAGTTTTTTAGATTTACACTTTTTATGGTGAGTTTTTTTGGGCAGCTGAATCTCACACTTAAGATTAGATCAAATTTACCTTATATGTAAGGATGGTTACGACATCTCAGAAATCCCCAAAAATATTAACACGAAGTTGATTTTCTAGCCCAGAACCTCTTAATAGTTTCCTGGATCTCCTTTTTTGTCAAGCTGTGTATGAGGGGATGGACCATTGGGATCACAGTTGTATAGCAAGTGGAGAAAATTTATTCAGATTTAGGGAATTACTGGCAGGTGGTAATACATACGCAATAGCAAGGATCCCACAGAACTGATCACAGTGAGTGGAGATGAACAAGCAGAAATTACTTTCTGCAGCTCCATTGAGGCCACAGAAAGTAAAATTCAGCATCAATACAATGATCACCAATGTGACTGCAAATCCAGTAATTCAGAAAAGAGCTGCCAACCCTGGAAGAATATTCTGGTTCATTATAGCTGTGTAATGAAGAGGATTACAGATAGCTACATAGTGATCATATGGCATCACGGCTAGTAGAAGACATTCAGTTCCCTTGAAGGAGCCAAAACTACAACTGTGCAGTACAGTCACTAAAGGCAGAGTGGTAAGACTACCACTAAACTCAAAGGTCATATTCCTGAAACTACCCTATTGATGATTGCTTGCATTTCATCTTCCATTTCTCCCTCGCTTTGATATCAAAAGCAAACTAAACAGGGGGGTTGCCTCAGGATAGACATCAATATCTGATTTTCCATCTCTACAGACTTTTTAGGGTTTGGAAATTTGGTTTGAAAGAGTTCAAATGTAATGATTCTGACTGTAGATACTGATGTTTTCATTTGTGTCCTGGCTCTGGCTAGGATAGGGTTAATTTCACCAGGAGCCAGGCCAGGTGAGCCAGGCTGGCCGGNGCCAGGCCAGGTGAGCCAGGCTGGCCGGGGCTATTCCATACCATGTGACGCCATGCTCACCATAAAAGGGGGCTAGTCGGGGAGGGGCGGGTTCGGCAGGTTCGGCGTGGCTCCAGGAAGTGGTGAGGGTGCGGTGGGCCGTGGGATTGGTACCTTGTTTTCTGTTATCACCCATTGTGTATATCTGTTATCAGTAGTGTTGTTGACTGTTTCCCTCTCCCTTACTGTCCCAGTAAACTGTCCTTACCGTAACCCACGCGGCTTTTGCCTTTGTTTGTCCCTTCTCCCCATCCCACCAGGGAGGGGTGAGTGAGCGGCTGGGCCTAAACCACGTCAATTTGCAACCATGTAGAGTTATCAGAACTGCTGAAAAAAATCAAACCTTTTTTTTCTCCTACTTCATTCAGAACAAAGTAAGTATAATTTGAGAATGTTTTGATAAAGAAGAAATGAGTCACTCTGAAAATGATGCTGGAAGTCAAACCCACAATCACACTTTTTTCTGCCTTGTAGAACTGACTTTATCTACAATATACCCAGGTTCATGTCTTAGTTGATGATCGGGGCAGAGTTCACAGTAAATATCAGGTTTCACTCTTCTTTACCCAAGAAAGTTACATTTTCCTTCAGCTCATTGTTTCTCTTTTATTTTGAAAGGGCAGAATTCCCTGAATGTCCCACCCTAGCAACATTAGAATGGTGTGGTCATGTACATGATAAGATCGCCCATCACTGTTTACAATTTCCCTCCAAACAGCAGAAAGCATTGCAGATAGGAATTTGGATGTCACAGCTATCATAACCTGATGAAGAGAATATGACTATAAAATAAGCCCCCACTCCTGGCTAGGAGGGCAATGGTATCAGGGGAGACATGAAGGATACCAGAGGTATCTTACATCACCAGGAAGTCCCTTGGACTTTCAGGAAAAAATAGCCAAAACTACTTGAACATGTGATTGCTGATCTAAGAGCACACATGGAATTATATGGGGTGTTGTTACAGCATAAAGAAAGAAAAAATTGGAAGTTATCAGGGAAGGCAGAGTTGACTTGTGATAATGGAATTATCCTGCAGTCCTTTGGCAGCTGGTAATCTTCTTGACATTCAGCAGAGATTTCTCAGGCTTCCATGTAAAAACTTTGTTTCTGAAAGACCCTGGCTTCTTTTTATTCCAGATTTTTTTTTTAAAAAGTTGTAGCTCAGAAATCCTCATTGGAGAAGTAGACACATCTTCAATAAAACTGGAAGTAGTTGAGGTACTGAGGAATTTTTCTTGCTTCCTTCCTTCCCTCCTTCTCAATGCACATTTCAAATCTGAACTCCTCATTCAGCTGATAGGCAAAAACACCAGAAGGGAATCAAGGAGTTCTATGTTCAAGAATGAAAGCAAAGATGTTTGGTGATAATGGAAAGTATTTCTTGTTCATTCTTACTGCCTAGGTAAGACTGAGATAAAAAACAGTGCAGAAATCAATCCATGGACTCTATCCTCCTTGAATTTTAGTATATTCCTGAACAATGAGTTTTATTTTCCTGTTTTTTCCTTGTCATTTACAGGGTTAGTGGAAATGGAAACATCCTTATAACTGCTCTGGTTGTAAGTGGTCAGCACTTTTACATGCTGATGTACCTTTTTTCTAGGGAAGCTGTCATCCTTGGAGACTGATTATACCTCCACCATGCTGCCTAGGATGTTGGTCAGCATCCTAACAGGGGACATAAAAATGTGGCTGCTTTGCACAAATGTTCTTTGGTTCCTTGGGACCTGCTGAATGTTACCTTCTGGCAGCAATGTATTATGATTGATATTTGGCAATAGGTAAGCCATAATATTATATCAACCAGATGAACCACAAATCCTGCCTCTGGCTTGAATCTCTTTCCTGGTTACATGTTTTATGGCTATTGCTATAATAACATCATTGGTGTTTGCACTAACTCTACTCTTCTGACACCCCACCAGGAGTACTGCATCCAGCTTTGAGGTCCCCAGTAAAAGAAAGACATGGACCTGTTAGAGCAGGTCCAGAAGAGGGACACAAAAAATAACTGAGATGTGGAAAACCTCTCCTGTAAAGAAAAGCTGAGACAGTTGGGATTGTTCAGCCTGGAGGAAAGAATGATCCGGGGAGACCTTATTGCAGCCATTGAAGATATAAAGGGGACTTATAAAAAAGACAGAGTGTGACTTTTTATCAGGGACTGTAGTGACAGGATAAGGGGCAACAGTTTTATACTGAAAAAAGAGTAGCTTTAGAGCAGATATAAGAAAGATATTGTTTACAATGTGGGTGGTGAGGCACTGGAACAAGTTGCTCAGAGAACTTGTGGATGATCCATCATTGGAAAGGTTCAAGGTCAGGTTGGTTAGGGCTTTGAGCAACCTCATTAAGTAAAGGGTGTCCCTGCCCAAGGCAGGGGGGGTGGACCAGATGATCTTTCAAGGTCCCTTCCAACCAAAACCATTCTCTGATTCTACAAACCTTCTGTGGTCCCAATGAAAGGGAGGACTTCTCTGATTTTAGTCCTGTGGCAAAACTTTCCTGTAGTGACACATACTCACTGGCAATCACAGTCACTCATACACCCTCATGTCCAGTTGCTGGCACCACAGACTGCTGTACAAACGTGCACACAGAATGAGCCCCTTACCATAAAATAGTTGAAGGTGGATTTTATGAAGGAAACAAGACAGACTGCAGTGATCAGAGACAGGGCATGATCAGGCAAATGTACAAGCAAGCAGCCCCTGCTTACCTGTGAATGGACCCTTATATTCCGTTATGCATCTATTTTCCACACTTGTTGCTACTCAAGTCACTAAATCCCTCCATTTTCCCACGTTCGGTTTCTCCTCTAAACATCCCATAGTAAGGTCCATTTAATTCCAAAATGCTCTTCCCCTGCAGGGGGCAGGAAGGTGGTCTTCCCCCATAATGTGTCCCACACCCCTGTCTACCAACCACCCTTAGTTACAAAGGTGATCTGGAGAACTTCTCCTCGTGATTCATCTTGATGGACTTCATGCCTGGACAATGGAGCTGATGACTCTTCTAGGACAGACGTCCTCAGCAGTCTGTTTGAGTTCCTTTGCCTACCATTGTGCCTCTGTGCTCTTCTGGGTTTGTGGACATGAGCCCTTGATGGGCTGGTGGCTCTCCTGTGGTGGGCCTGGGAGCAGCCAGGACAGATTATTAATCAAGTTACTCCTCCTGACACTGTTTGTCTGTGCCTTCTTTGTGTGTGCAGAAGAGACAGAAACCTGAAATGACTTTCTTTGTTATAACAAAGGCAAACAGTCGGCATTCGAGAAGGAAACATATCTCACACACCTTTCATATCTGAACTGGAATGAAATGCACCACACTCTGGAAATTCCCATTTCCTTCTGTTGTTTGTAAAGTAGACCTAGGGAACTGTATTTAGAAATTCATATATAAGTATAGGTCATTTCAGCTAAATTGAGTCTTCTGTAAGGTAGATATTTGTACCTGAACTGGGCATAGAATTGTAGAATTATTGAATATCCTGAGTTGGAAGGGACCCATGAGGATCATAGAGTCCAAATTGTGACTTCACATAGGGCAACCTAAAATTTAAACCATACCTCTAAGAGTGTTTTCCAAGTGTTTCTTGAATATCAACAGGCTTGTGGTCATGACTACTTCCTTGTGCAGTTTATCTCGGTGCATGGACACTCTCTCAGTGAAGAACTTTTCCCTAACATCCACTCTGAACTTCCCCTGATACAGCTTTAAGCCATTCCTTCATGTCCAGATACCAGAGAAAAGACATCAGCATCACTGTGCTCCCCCTCATGAGGAAGTTGCAATGAGGTCACCCCTCAGTCACCTCTTCTCTAAGCTGAACAAACCTAGTATCCTCAGCTGCTCCTCATGAGTCCTGCCTTCTAGTCCTTTCACCATCTTTTTTGCCCTCCTGTGGACATATTCTAATATTTTCATATTCTTATATCATGAAGCCCAAAACTACACACAGTACTTGAGGTGAGGTCGCCGCAAGGCTGAGTATAGTTAAGTCACTCCTTCACCTGTGTGGGAATAGAACGTAACAGAAAGCCACACTCTTCAGAAACAGCAACTGCAAGCCTAATACAGCACCCTGTAGAGTTCAAAACATATCTGTTTAGTCACTTGAATCACTCTTTCACACTCCCTGCATAGTCAAAGACAATTAAGTAGGTATTTCTTCTCATGGAGTTATCTGATCTGAAAGCAAAAGTAGGATTCAGTGTTTAGAATCACACACAAAACTTTTGGAATTTCCAACTCTATTGGGTCTGACTGGGATGGAGTTAATTTTCCCCAGAGCAGCCCTCATAGTATTGTGCTTTGCATTGGTAGCTAGAAAGGTGTTGATAACACACCAGTTTTAACTTCTGCTGAGCAGTGCTGGCAGAGCATCAATGCTTTCTCTCCAACATTTCTCCCCTGCCTCACCAGTAGACTGGGGGTGGGCAAGATAGCCAGGACAGCTGACCCAAACTGACCAAAGGGATATTCCATACCATATGACATCTGCTCAGCAATAAAAGCTAAGAGAACGGAGGAAGAAGGGGAGGGCATTCGTTATTTATGCCATTTGTCTTCCAGAGCAACCGCTACACGTACTGAAGCCCTGCTTCCCAGGAGTGGTCAGCCATTGCCTGCTGAGGGGTAGTAGAGAATACATCTTTTGTTTTCCTTTGCTTCCTCATGCAACCTTTGCTTTTGCTTTATTAAACTGCCTTTAGCTCAACTCATGAGGTTTTTTTTCCATCTTATCTTCCCCCTCCCTGTCCTGCTAAGAAGGGGAGTGATAGAGCGGCTTGGTGGGCAGCTGGCATCCAGCTAAGGTCAGCCCACCACAGCAACAAATTAAAATGATTCAGCTGCTCAAAATTAGGCCACAGTGATTCCGTTCTGTGAAGGTTTGGGGGTGAGGGTGAGAGGAGGTTGAAGGGAGTGATAATTTACTTTGAGAAATGAAGATGTGCAATTATACAGGTAGTTTAGATGAGTTACAGAGCAGATCTTGTGAACAGTCATTTATTTCAATTTAAAGTGATGAGAAAACAGATGCACGTCTTGCAATCTAGTCACTGTAGTACTTTATGTACCTGACACAATAAAGAAACAACAAACATTCCAGTGGTGACATAACCAAATGGACACCACCAAAATACGTCTCTGGGTTTCACGTCATGTTTGCAAATAAATATTCTGACCTCTTGTGCAGTCTCTCTTTCAGACACACGCTTAGATGTGTCCCTTTTCCACAATAGCCTGATTATAAATTATACTCCATAAGCATATATAAAGCAGAGGGAAGGTGAGATAGAGGTGTAGGCAGGTAGGCATACATAAAGCATTTGCAAACATTACCCTGGGTTTGTTCCATTACTGATATATCATTCTGCAAAAGCTGCTGCCATCAGCAAGTCAAAATTACATGTATAACGAAATCTTTAAACAATCTTCTTTTAAAAAGGTCAATATCTTCCTCTAATCCCAATTAGATAAATTGTCTGTTATTGGAAAATAAAGTGCTCATTACCAAGAACACAGAGGAAGTCTAATGAAGAAAGACTGAGTATTTATTTCTGCATAATAATCTGTAGTCAATTAATTTTCACATGGCGGCTTTGATGTCATTGTTCCTCATGGTGTAGATGACTGGATTTATCACTGATGGCAACACGGAATAGAGGAGAGAAGCTGTGAGATCCAGAGCTGATGGGGAGTTGGAAACAGGCTTAAGATAGGCGAAAGAACCAGTGCTAACAAATAAGGAGACCACAACAAGATGAGGAATGCAGATTGAAAAAGCTTTACGCTGTTTTTCTCTGACAGGAATTCTCAAGACCACAGTGAAAATTCGAATGTAGAACATACTTTTAAAAGCAAAGCAGATGACAACTAAAAGAAAACTAAATGCAAGAACTCCAGCTTCACTAAAGTATGAATCAGTGCAGGAAAGCTTGAGAAGCTGTGGAACTTCACAAAAGAACTGGTTGATGTTGGACTTGCAGAAGGATAAATGAAAGATGTTCCCAGTGTGGAGAGCAGCATAAGGGACACAGCTGAGCCATGCACTGGCTGCCATGTGGATGCAAGTAGTCCTCTTCATGATTGTCTTGTAGTAAAGAGGTTTGCAGATGGCAATATAACAGTCATATGCCATGACAGTGAGTAAAGCAAGATCAGCAGCACCAAAGACATGGGAAAAAAAGACTTGGGCAGCACAGTCAGAATAGGAGATGGATGTGGTATTTAATAGAAAATTGGCCATGGACTTAGGGAGAGTGACAGAGATGGTTAAAAGGTCTAAGATGGACAAATTCATCAAGAAGAAGTACATGGGGGTGTGAAGGTGATTACTGACAGCTATGACTAATGATGAGAAAGTTTTCCACCATGACAACCAGATAAATACCCAGAAATACCATAAAGTGGAGCATCTGCAGTTCTCAAATCCCAGGAGAAGAAACTCTGTCACAGTGCTTTGGTTAGTCATTTTCTTTGTAGAGTGTTGGTGAAAGCTGTGAAGGGAAAGTTAAGGATTTTGGTTGAGACTTGATCATCTGCTCCATAGTCTCTTCATTCTCTGAATTTCACAGTTGCCCTAACCACATTTTACTCACTGAAGACAAAATGCGTGAATCCCACATGATGGACCAAGCTGTAACTTAGAAAGAAATCCCCCAGTAATCATAGTTCCATGTATAAAATACATGTGTGTCCTGGTTCTGGCTGGGGTAGGGTTAATTTCACAAGGAGCCAGGCCAGGTGAGCCAGGCTGGCCGGGGGGGGGCTATTCCATACCATGTGACGTCATGCTCACCATCAAAGGGGGCTGGTCGGGGAGGGGCGGGTTCGGCGCGGTTCGGCGCGGCTCCGGGACGGGCTTGGGGTGCGGTCGGTCTGGTCGTTCGTTTCGATCGGTAAACTGTTTTTCTGTTATCACCCGTTGTGTATCTCTGCTATCAGCACTGTTGTTGTTTGTTCCCCTCTCCCTTGCTGTCCCAGTAAACTGTCCTTACCGCAACCCACGAGGCTTTTGCCTTTGTTTGTCCGGTCTCCTCCACACCCTGCTGGGGGAGGGGTGAGCGAGCGGCGTGTGGTGCTCGGCTGGGGCTAAACCACGTCAATGTGTATGTATATAAACTATATCTAGGTATGTGTACATATATAATATATACACCTGTAGTTTACATATGTTTTATATATGTCCCTATATGTAGTTTACATCTTTTATATATGTCACAATATATATATTGTGCTCTATATATATATTGTGCAAATATAAATATAAATATATATTTGTGCTCATATTTATCCATACATACCTATTTATATATATGCATGAGATCCCATAATCTCCATTATGAAAACCTAGTGCAACATAATTTTCCCCCCAGAAATATGTCTTGATAGAAACATGAGTCCCAACACACCTGCAGTGATTCAACATGGAACTTTCAAAGTATTTCTCCTAATCTCAGCTAGAGCTGCTAATATTATCTTTTATGGTGTGTGACTCATCAGCCTTCACTAGTGGGATCCTGGTGCCTAAATGGAGTCAGAAAGTGCCAACTGAGATGTTCTGTTATTGCCCCCCTCGGACTCCACTTTTCAGAATGTGGCAGGTAACCTACAAACCTCATGCAAACATATCAGCAACCTTAGGGCATTTCCAAACACACTAAACATACAGATTTAAGCATCTGACTCCCACTGTAGGATATTTTTAGCAAAAAGCAATCTCCTTTGATTAGTGGAAAGACAAAATCAGAATGGATTCCTGAGAGGTTTTGTAAATGTCCCTCCTTAGGACAAACTGCAAAACCCTCTCTTATTGCCCAACCTTTCCTCTGCTAATAAAAGGAGGGAAATATGATTAGTCGGGATCTAAATAGGCAATTTTAGATGTCAAAGTTAAGTTAGCTAGGTCCATACTTAGACCTTCTAGGCCCCCACTATTCTTCTCAGTCAGTGATTCACTCATCTCCAGAAGATGATTCATCCTAGTGCAGTGGTGCACATCCAGTCTCAGAGAGAGAAATGATTTATTGTCTCTCATTATTTTTTCCAAAATATTGAAAATGCCTGCAAAATTAACTTTTTTATTGAACTTTTTGCAGTAGGAATAAATAGAGCAAAATGCTCAAACTTTACTGAATTCATATGATATTTCTTCTATTTTACATTAATAGTGTTACTGTTACTACTTTGAACTGAAATAGCAAACCTAACATATTGCTCCTTTTGGATGAGTTTCCAAGATGTGAAGCCTATGTTCCTCTCAAGCACAGCTTCTTGTGAACAACTCAGTCACGAATAATTTGAAAGACTAGAAATGCTGCTATTCTCTCTAGGTATGAAAGATGCAGTCACCTCAGTGTCCTTCTACCTTAATGTCAGGATAAACTTAAAGAAATAGATACAAACCAATTTACCTTTAGAAAGAGCTGTGTACACCTGCCTCACAGCTCCACTGTAGGGATATGATCAATGCAGTGAGAAAACAGTCTACTAATGTCTCTCTCCAGACTGGTAGGAGCAGCACTCTGGAGGCCTGCACAGAACCTCAGAAGGACAGGTGTAAAACTAGTCTCGTGCATTCTTCAACTGCAAAGTCAAAATGGACAACTTGCTAAGGGAATACTTTTCGTATAATGGAAATCCAGCTATGGTCTCATGTAGAAATCTGGATGTACTTGCACACATAGTGGGATGTGGATTTATAGTACACCAGCTGGCAACCATTGTTGACTGTCTTGTCATTGTAAGAAAAGAAAGAATTGCTTCTTGACATGTTAATATTATCAGCTCATGGCTAAATTGTAAGGAAATTATTGGAGGATTTGGTTTGGGTTTGTTTTGTTTTCTTTGGGTTTTTGGGTCTTAGATCACTGAATTTACATATTTTTTTCTCTTTGTTTTAAAAATTCTGTCTGATGCTGGATTGTAAAGGAGTGTCTGTCATTTTATGCAACTCCCTAGTGTTATTTAGACATAAAACCAGAAGAGGTAGACATACCAAAGAATGTCTGGGAGCCTGTCCTTTCCTGGGGAAAGCATTTGGATGTGCAAGCTCTATGATATGTCTATATATGATAGATACTTTTGTTAAGCAACAGAATATCATGTTTACTTCAAGTCAGCTCTATAGGTCTCCAAGATCCCTTCACTGGAAAACATGGGAGATAAGATAACCACGTCCTTTGTAACCCTATATGTTTCAGACAATTCAGTGAAGGTATCCAAAGATGAGGCTAAACCCTTGTTGTCTTTCCTTTCCTCTCATCCTCAACAGTTGTCTACTCCCTCCCTTTGAGACAATAGGCTTACCACGCTTGTCTCTGTAGATTTTGCTCTTCAGTTTTTGCAGCACTTTTGATTCGGTAGTTGTAGCTCTTTATCACATTGA
>VXBL01000258.1:1361164-1384003 GCA_013400195.1 Aramus guarauna | reverse complement strand
ATGCTGATTTCAAAGATTTAGGAATAAATTTTTTTTATAATTAGTTGAACAAATTGATGCCACATTTGGTTAAGCAGTTAACTGTTGCATTCTACTTTGTCTACTACCACCTTATGTAAATGAAACCTTGGTTATCTGTTGCTAAAGGCTAAAACATGAAACATTGTGAAAATTTTAGGGCTAAATACATCTGTGAAACAAATCTTAAGCTTTTTTTTTATGAATGCTTCACATAATTGTGAATAATAAATGCTAATGTTTCTGTGTATGTGGGTTTTTGTTGTTTATTGGTTTTATTCAGAAAGACATATTGACAAGGAGCTGTCCAGGGTGCTTTCCTCTTCATCCCTGAGTATGCATGCGTGCATCCCTTTGTCTCAGAATACTTTTCCTTCCGTAGCTTTCTTCATTCTGAGTGTATGTGCATTTCTACTGCTTATTAGATCGCTATCCAGCAGTCATGCTTTTTAAAAAGGAAGGGAAAGCAGTACACTGAATACCAACTGTCACAAGCATTCACCAGTCAAATGAACTGTGTTTCTACTGCTGACTTGGCTTTAAGGAAAGAAAACTATTATTCAGAAAACTTTAAAGTGCTAAAAGGAGTTGCACAGAACTTACATATCTCTTTAGGCTTGTGCTATGGGAGTTGCAATTTCTGTGTAAGTACTTGATTTTAAAGCATTTGAACTCTCATTCGCTTCACACAGATCTTAGAGCTGCTGCTTGCCTTCTGTTCTGTGATAGAACTGCGTCATACCCTGCGGCAGGCAATACTGGAACCATCTGGCTTGCCAGTCTCTGGAAATACTAGATTTGTGACTCGCTCAAAGACCTTTGAACCATCTGTTGCATTGGTGCACTTGTCAAACCAACCATTGGAAGGCTCTGAAGACTGTTCAGTTCTAGCATTGCAACTATTCAAAGAGATTTTTGAGGTATCAAGACTGATAATTGAGTTTTGAAGAGCTTCCTAACGGCTATATTTTTAATTGATTTTTAAATAACTATTAACATTTTACANCTATTCAAAGAGATTTTTGAGGTACCAAGACTGGTAATTGAGTTTGAATAACTATTAGCATTTTACTTGAAAAATGGCATGTAAAAATATACCTGAAATAAAATTCTTCCTGTTCTAGAATTCCATAATTGGTAAAACACCTGTTCTTTTAAGGACATGCTGTATTTTAGAAATGTGTCTGTGTTGAAAGTTAAGTGGAAGATACGGCAGTTCATGAAGTCGTGAGGTAGATACAAAGCTATCAATGAATTGCTTTCTAGGACTTGTAGAATGAGGAAGCTTCTGCTGTTTCGGTGTTATTTGTTAAACTTCCTCCTCCAGTATGACACTGGAGCAGCAGTCTGAAATAGCAAGAGGCTGGGAAAGCGAGAAGAGGCTAGTGGAGGAAGGGGTAGAGTAAGCTTGTCTTCCTTGTTCTGTAGCTTTAAATATTGACATAAAATGTCTTTATTACAGGATATTATTAACAGTGGGAATAGTGCCTCAGCTGAACACTTTGGGGATCTTTTGCTGCCTGTTCTTCTTGATCATCTTCAGATGCCGGAACAGATTGTAGATGAGCTATTAGTGAAGAAGAAGTGTGAAAGAATGGTCAAGGCTATTAATGTCCTGACAAATATCCTTTTTATGTGCCTGTTGTCAGTTAATTTATTATTCTCCACCATGACTTGCTATGTTAGAAGAAAAGTCCATCTTGGGACACTTTAATAGCTTTTAATAATAACTGCCCTGATTTTATTTGGACTATTATCTTGAAAGACCTTAAGTAGCTTTCTAATTGCTGTGAAATTATTTTGTAATACAGTGGTGCAGGATAAAATGTGGTGGCTATTCAACAGTATAGAAGCACTTTGCAGATCAAAAATGATGATGAGTGTTTTCTGTTGAAGGGGAGTTTGGGTGGCCATCTTCTTGATCAGTATAGTGTTTTCACCTAGCTAAGTGCAGCTCCTAGCCAAATGTGATACAAATTTAGATCAGTGAAACAAGAATAGTGTGGAATGATTAAGTTTTACACTCCCCTTGGAGTCCTTAGTATCCACAGTGTCACATAGTAAGGAGGACATGACTGCAGGACATAGTCCTGCCTCTAAGCTGAGTTTTATGAAGAAGTCTATTTGCTGGTTCTTGTATTAGGGACTGATTGTTCACTGCCTTTTGTTTGTCATCTTTCTTTATGCCACTCGTTCTAGCATGGTTTCCCTTAGCTGTCTATTTCTGAGTGTGTGTTTTAATTGAAAAGTGAAGCTTACTTAGCTTGTGTGTTAGGCATGATTTAAGTGATTTATGTAGTTGGGTTTTAAAAGTATTTTTGGAGGCTCTTGTGTTTTGATACACTAACTTTTGTGTCCTTTATTATTAGAAAATGTTGCCTTTTGGTGCCAGTACCTAAGCATAAGTATATTAAGTTTATTCTTAACTCAGTATACTGCTCTGTAGAGATGACATACTGAAAATGCGTGCCTCAACAGTACTGACTGCCAGCCAATGCACATCTCTAATAGAACACCAATTTACCTATAGTGGGATTGATGCTGGTTTGGGGACAAAAGTAGTAGACTCTAAAATGTGGTGAGCACACAAATTTATCTAAAATCTAATTTAGCAAGGCTTGTATGAGAGCTGTGATACTGTTCCAGTGGAAAGTATATTGTAGTTGAAAGTACCATTTAAGTGTGTGTAAATCAATACTGGTTTTAAATCATTTTGTGACAATATTTCGTGACAATAGAAAGTAATGTTGCTGGTCAGTTCAATAAGTAAAACCTAGCTTAAACATTCAGATATTGTTTTCGGCATAAGATGGAGTTCTACTTATGTGGAATAATGACCTTAAACCTCATGCAATAGTTCAAGCTTATCCAAGTTGAAGCTTACCAGAACTGCCCATGGCACCTAATTTTTCACTTTAATTTTATGCAACCAGAGTTCAAAAATACCGCAATTCAGTACGGGAGGCAATTCCTGCACTGAAAATGGAATATACCTTCCTTCAGCTTAGTGTCATTAACCTGAATGTTGATATAACTAAGAGTTATATGGCCAAAAACCAGTGAAATATAATTGGACCTACAATTAACCCTCCTCGCTTTCAACTTGAAAGTGGGTGGTTTTTTTGGTCTTCACTGTTGCCATCCTTAGCATGTTGGAGAAACTCAGCAGCATGTCCAAGGAACTCAGTGATCTGTCTTGGTGTTGGCATTGTTGCCTTGCTAGACGTATTTAATTTCTTTATGAAGGTATTTATTTATTTTTAAATTGACTGAATTTATTTATTGGTGCTGATTTGGCAAATCTTGCTGTGCCTTTTGTTTTTCCACCCACTTTGCTTTTCTATTTGTATGTTTAAAAGCAAACTTGCTGCTGATATTATTTTGAAAACGCTTGATCTTATGAGCAGACTGAAGCAGGAGGTACCTGGTATGGAGGTCAGCTTCTACAAAATTTTACAGGTATGATTTTAAAATATCTTATGTAAAGTATCTCTGAAGCAAAGTGTCGCTATACTATAGTGGGTTTAGTTCTGAATGTATGGCATGCTTATCTCTGAAGTGGTAAAACTTCTAGGAAAAGATAGTCTCCTGGGCACAATTCTTAACAGTTGTTTTATTGTTAATTCTTCTAAAGTAAGAGTAATTTGCTTTTACTCCAATCATTTATTTCAGTAATGCATGTGAAATCATATTTCAGCTACCTGGTAAAAATTACTCTTTTAAGACTGCATTAGACTGCAGTTTAAAGGTAGCAACCTGGAAAAAAGTATCACAACCGTATAATTATTAGTGGGGTTGATTACTGTTAAATATAGACATCTAATTTGTGACTTTGCATAGTCAAAACAGTTTCTGGTAACTGTTCTTCAGATCGTACCTTAACAATTTACTTTGTAGATGGAAAAGTAAATGCAGACAGTCGAACACTTCATGCTGTTTTGGAGGGTTTTCTTTCAAGCATGGGAATTGTGTAATTGAATGGGTAGCAATGAGAGTTTCACAGTCCTCAGGAAGTCCTTATTGAACTTAAGCTTGTGACCCTTTATGATGGAAATCAAGCACTGGAAAATTTGAAGGGTTTAAGTAGTCTCTACCTGTTGCATTTGCTTTAATGGGAAAATACATTTTAAATACTCTGAAGTGTAAACTATTTTTAAAATAATTTGTTTTCCATTGACTTCAGGCTTAGAAACTTAAAAGGGCAAACTTTAAGAAGGTAGCTTAAGTTTTGATTAAAACATTTCTGTGCTCATGGGCCTTGATATTGTGATGTTTGAGTGGTTTTGGTTTTTTATTTGTTGTTGACTGTTATATCTTGTTTTGACCAAGATATCTTGGTTTCTTCCTTAGGATCAACGGTTGATTATGCCTTTGACATTTGCTTTAACATCAGACCATGGAGAGCAAGTCCAAGTGGGACTTAGAATACTGTTTGAGGCTGCGCCCTTACCAGATTTTCCTGCCATAGTGTAAGTTTATTTTTATGTAAGTCTGGTAGGGTTTGACACTTTTACGGGCTTAGTGATATTCGTATTTCTTGGCATATTACCTTCAGTTCATCAGAGACAGAAATTTTAGAAAAATTATCTTGTTTCTTCTTTATCGGCAGTTAAGAGACAGTAGTGATCTTGGAGGCCTGAGGAAGTAGTTCAAATGTTGATGGTATTAAATTAACATCAGATTCTAGAGAGCATAGTAGTGACTGACTTCTGTCCTTCAAGGTTCATTTGTCTGAAGTCTGTGCTTGGAACTTTCTGCTTGGAGTGCATCTAATAGTCTAGTCTGACTGTCATATTTCTCTCTCTGCTGAACTTTGTCATGCATGTCACTTCAGTTTCTAAAGCTTTGCTTACCCTTTTGCAGTAACTTCCAAGAAAGAACAGAATAGGATAGGACACAGGCAGATGGCAGTCCAGGTAGTATTTAAGGTGGTCTAAACAGAGTTTCTCAATATTTTTCTCCTATTTGATGGAGTCCTTGTTTCTGTAGATGTCACAAAATAGGAAAAAATGATCTTAAGTTGTATCATGGTCTTTGCAACCTAGAAAACCAATCTGAAACTTCTTCCCTTTTTGTTAGCAGAGGGGAAATTATTTGAAAGGGCTTCCAGATTGGATGCCTTTTTGACATTTGAACTGCTTTTCTTGAGTGAAATATTTGTAATGTAACTAGTTTATCTTGGAACAGTGACTGAATTATTACTTATATGGCAGGGGGGGGAAGTAAAGGAAGAAAGGAAGATGACCTAACCAAATCATGGTAATTTGCCTCCTTTGTGGTTTTTTGGCTGTTTTTGAGAAAGCTTGTGAGGTTAGTGGTATGTACAGGAGCTTCAGAAAACAAACAAAAAAATTCCCCACACGTAAGGAATCCTACTCTTCTCTATCATAACCCAGAAACAGACCAGTGATAAGAACACAATAATAAGAGTCTAAAACTGTGTTCATACTGAAAACATCAGTGCTGTTTTTATGATTACCACGTATCAATATATCTAGTTACCTGTAGACTTCAGGAGGGAAATATGGGAGGGGGTGGGGTGTGATATGTAATTAGAGAAATGTCTGTGAAAACCATCACACAAATTAATAAAAAATACATAAATAAAAAGTACAAAATAAATTCTGAAAGCTGAAGCGCCAACCCAAATAGTTTCAGAAGAGGTATGCAGCTCCAGAGGTCTCAGGCTGCAGAGTGTGCTTGGGACAACTTACTAAAGCTAGACCAGCAGGAGGTGGTCTGCTAGCCTGCAGGAAATGTGCAGTTGCTGAGGATCTGTGGCCAAATAAAGGAGCTGTGGGAGGTCAGCAACCTGTGAGTATCAGAGATGATGAGGAAGAGATTGACCAGATCTTTCTTCAGGACCTTGCAGTTTCAAGTGCCTGAGACCCTAAATGTACCAAAGGAGGGGCAGACAGAGTCCATGCCTATCAAGTTGGGAAACAGAGACTCCTGTGATGGCAATGGCTGGAAGCCATGGGGGCAACAGGTGATACTCCCCTCAATTCTGCTAGGGAAAGGGGAAGGACTTGAGGAGCTGTGGACGGATTTTATAGGTCAACAATTGGTTGTATAACCAGTGTTGGAAACAGGTTTGGTTTGGTTTCCATGACAATGAGGATCAAAGACTGGCCAACCTGATGAGACCTAGAAGTGACAAGGGAGGGGAAAAGATGACCAACAATCAAGTGAGGAGGTGGTAGACTGGCTTGGAAAACAAACAGGTTTGTGTTTACATGAACAGGAGGAACCTTACATTCAACACCATAAGACTAAAGCTGGGTCACCCCAGTATGCACATATATAAGAGATTGCCTACAGGACAATATTGTGAGGGAAAAGCCCTCATACTCTTCTTGGGAAATCAGCAAAGTGGGATACCTCTCTGAAATGCCTGAAAAATAATACACACAGCATTGGGGAAAAAACAGGAGACACTGGAAGTCTGCATGCAGTTACAGGGCTATGGAATCGCAGAGCTGTAGTGGGATGGCTCACATGACTGGAGTGCTGCAATGGATGGATACAGGCTCTTTAAGAAGGGTGAGCTAGAAAGTGAGGAAGGAGAGTCACCCTTTTTATGAGAGCACTGAAGGAATGCATGGAACTCTGCCTTGGGACAGATAAACCACCTGAGAATTTAAGTTAGGATTAGGAGGCAGACCAAAATGGGCCATATTGTAGTGGGTGTCTGCTACAGACTGCAAGATCAGAAAGAAGTAGTAGATGAAGCCTTTAGACAGCTGGAAGAAGCCTTACATTCACAGGCTATGGTCCTTGTAGGAGACTTTAACCACCTCGATATCTGCTGAAGAGTAGGGCACAAGCAATACAGGAGGCTTCTGGAGCACATTGATGACCACTTCCTAACACAGAGAATTGAAGAGCTGACGATAGCAGACATCCTGCTGGATTTTATTACTTACAAACAAGGAACTGTTTCAGGATGTGAAGGTCGGTGACATCCTTGACTGCAGTGACCATGAGATGGTGATGCTCAAGTTCCTGAGAGGAAGGAACAGGGCAAAAAGTAGGATCACAACCCTGGCCTTCAGGAGGACAGACCTTTGCCTCTTTCATGATCTGCTTGGAAGAACCATGGGATACAGCCCTGGGGAGAAGAGGGGTCAAGGAGAGCTGGTTGGTTAACTTTTTGTTTGTTTGTTTGTTTTAACTTTTTTTCCCCTCCTGCCCCATCCCCTTCACTCTTACTCCGCAAAGGATCACTTTCTTCAAGGCCTTAATGGTTTATCCCAATGAGCAGAAAATCAAGCAAACATGGCGGGACACCTGCAAGGAGCTCCTGACAAAACTCAAATATAAAAAGGAAGCATACAAGAGGTGGAAGCAAAGACAGATGACCTGAGAGGAATACAGCAAAAGTGTCCAAGTATACAGATTTCTATCAGTCCATCAGCAGCAAAAGATAGACTATGGGAAATGTGTGCCTTTCTGCTGAATGGGGCAGGGGACCAGGTGACAAAGGACATGCAAAAGGTTGACATACTCAATGCCTTGTTCACCTTGGTTTTCACAGATTTGCCTTTGGGAATATTAGGTCTCTGAGAGCAATGGGAAAGTATAGAAAATGGAGGACTTACCCCGGGTAGCAGAGGATCATATTATGGAACATTTAAACAAACTGGACATACAGAAGTCCATGAGACCTGACAGGATGCACCCATGAGTGCTTAGGGAGTCGGCTGATGTCATTACAAGGCCACCCTAGATTATCTTTGAAAAGTCATGGTGACTGGGAGAGGTTCCTGAGGACTAGAAGAAAGCAAATGTGACTTCTGTCTTTAGGAATGGCAAAGATTATCAATAGCACCTTGGACTGCATTAGGAAGAATATTGCTGGCAGGTCGAAGGAGGTGATTGTTCCCCTCTGCTCAGCCCTGGTGAGATGACATCTGGAGTGGTGTGTCCAGGTCAGCGCTCCCCAGTGTGAGAGAGATACAAACTTACTAGAGTCTAATGAAGGGCCATTAAGATGTTTGAGGGATGACCATGTGTCATATAAGGTGAGGCTGCAAGCTGTGATTGTTTAGTTTTGAGAAGACTTGGTAGGGGGATCTTATCAATGTGTATAAATGTTTAATGGAAAGGAACAAAGAAGATGGAGTGAGAGTCTTCTCGGTGGTACCTATCAATAGGACAAGAGGTAGGCACAAACTGAAATATAAGAAAAAACCCTTTGTAACTTTTTTTTTTTAATGTAAGGGAGGGGAACAAAACAAAACCAAAAAAACAACACTTTGCTGTAAGGGGAGTCAAACACTGGAAAAAGTTGCCCAGAGAAGTTGTGGAGTCTTCATCCTTTGAGATAGTCAAAACTACTGGACATAGTCCTGGGCAACCTGCTTAGAGCAGGAGAGTTGAACTAGATGATCTGTAGAGGTCTCTTTCACTTCAAATATTCTATGAGCACATGATTTTGTGGATATAGGAAACATTTTTATAATGGCAAGTACCAAATAGTCTGACTGGAAGAATGAAGGATCTGTACAATCTAATATGCCTGGAGTTATACAATGGAATAGCCAAACAATACATCTATAAATGCAAGTCAAAAATTGTCTTTGTTCACTTAGGAAGCAGTTGACACAGCACTTCAGTGAAGTGGTTGGGATAACTTAGGAATTAAGGAATTTGTTGAGAGGAAAAGATTTTTGATTGGTTCCTCAAAAATCAGCTCTTTTGACTTCCCATTCTCTCTGATTTGGAACATGTCGTTAGTAGCTGCCTTGAAAATACCAACCACAAGTTACATACAGACAATGGAATATAGGTACTGTAATTACTTCTGTCTAACCTTTTGTGTTCTTTTTCTCTGTACAAATTCTAACCAATTGTACTTTTATCTGCATACTTACATTTTGGTTGAAACTTACAAAATGCAATGTATTTTACTCAATATAGGATTGTAAAATAGCATCGCAGACAAGGAAAAACTAAGGTTTATTGGTAGCACTCTGCCCTTTCGTGATTCAATCTTCTTATTTTTATGCCTAATAAAAATTCTTATTAAGTACCTTCTCAACCTTCTTTCTCACAAACAGTGGCCTAGTTAAATTGAATAATGACATGTGAAATGACGTTGTTCTCAGGCTAATAGAGAGACAGATGATCTCTTCTGCTCAAGAAGAGCTGAACACCATGCCCTTTCTGGCACAATACTGCATTTGTTTCTAAAGGCTAGCTGTGACAGGCTTTCCTACTTTTTCTGTCTCTGGACAGTTTGGGCATGTGTCTGATATTACATCTTAATGTTGTGTGATAATGCAAATGTGACTGCTCTGTAATCTCTTCAATGAAAGACAAGTTAATATGTTACAAAATAGTTCTCATCTTCAATCCTTGCAATTATATTTGTAGCAGGTTGTCTCATTAATAATAGCCTTTATGTTTATACAGGCTTGGTGAAAGTATTGCGGCAAATAACGCTTACAGACAACAAGAAATGGAGCACACATCGAAAAGAATCCAAATGCAGTCACCTATGACCAGTGTTATTTCGGTGAGGTGTTCTTCATCCTGCCCTTCAAGGGATGAATCCACAGCTTCAAATATTCAGGAACTAATACAAAAACTTCATTCTGGACTAGAGGTTAGTAGAATTTATATATCCTTGTTAAATATTTGGCTCTTTTTGTTCTGGGGGGGGGGTGACACAAATTAAAATCCAAGTGTCAGGCTATAGCACATGTATCAGTTGAGTTCAGTTTCAATTCCTACCTATTTAGAATGTACTCTTCTTACTGAGCTCCTGAGCAGAATTTAATGATGATTCTTTGTGCTACATCAGAAGCTCAGCTCCTTAGAGATCCCTTTCTCCAGTGGGGTTGTCAGATGTGGAGGCAGGTGTCAGATATAGTCTCAACTGCCTAGACTTGCTGGGACATTTAGAAGGAGCCTCCTCCCCCTGCTTCCTAAGAAATAGCCTGTAATAAAATAGATATGATATGCTGCTTTAGAATATGGTGCATCCCTTGCATGCCTAAACACACGTACAAACATTCACCTTTATTCGCATGTAGCTGACTTTAGCATTTGCAGTTCAATTTTTGTGACTTTCTTGGAAAGGCACTATTATTACTTCAGAAGAAAGTTTTTTTGCTTCTCTCTGTGGCAACATGCATTGTGAATGAGACACTCAAACAGGCACCACATAGTGTGTTTCTTTGCAGGCCATACTGTCAGGTACTGAATATATTTCCTCTCTCTCTTCTGTTCCAAGCAAGCAGCTTGTTAGCTGCTTTAGAGTGATGGATTGTTGCTTCTATTTTCTTTTGGCTTAAAAGAACAGTATGCAAATTGGGGAAAATGAATAGAAAGTGCCTCATAATGGCTTGATATCTGCATTAACCGTATTGCCTCCAGCCTTAGCTTTGCAACCCTTCTCTCTTTGTTGTAACTGATAATGAAACTCAGCAAGCTGTCAGTTCTAGAAAGTAGCCAGAATAATAGTGAAAAAGGTCAAGTTAAGTCTTCATTGGCTTACCTTGTACACTGCCACTAGATGCTCCCATTGATCATCCTTTTCAGGACTGCACTTGATAGTCTATAGGCACTTTATTGTGTATATATTAATGTAAGTCAAAGCAGCCACAGGTGTCTAACAGCACTAGTGCACCAGCTTCAGTAATGTGACAGATTGTAAAGCTCCTTCAGTTTTTGAGAGGAGAAAGTTGTTGATGAATTGTTGAGTGAATCTTTTCTTAGATCTTCTAATTAGTAGAACTTTCCTTTAAAAATCAATGTACATATTCACTTAAAATATCCGGTACTTCATCTCTGTGTGCATTCCGTATGTTGTGTGAAGCTCAAGTGTGTGTAAAAACATAATTAAGAGAACATTTTTAATAGTATTACTGTACAGAAAGAGTCAATAGAATTTACAGAAGCTTTTCTTATAGTAGTAACATTTAAAAGGACAGAGAGATGACAACTTTGCAAGCAGGAAAAGAAACTACTTGTTTCCTACTTTTAGGGACAGGAAAATGAGCTGAGAACTGGAGCTATGCAAGGGCTACTGTTAATATGTAAAAAAATTCTTGCATAATCTTTCAAAATGGTGCAGAGATGGCAGCTTTTCAATAGGTGTTCATTGTATGAACAGCTGGGATAGCTTGCATAGTATCCTTTCAGAACAACTTTCCTGGGCCTTTTCTGATAGTCTGTATGTTGAGAAGGCCTCGCAGTATGAACAAGGATTTTTAGCCGTGTGTGTTTTGTGCTGCTGTTGTTAGGGCAAATTACTTTAAGTGTCCTATGAGAGGACTGCTAATTCTCCAGCGAAGATTAGAGCAAGGGGAACCAGTTTAGAGTGGTGATGTTCCCTTTTTCATAGTGCTGGACTGATGGTCTTCTGCAGATGAATCCTTCTCAGCCTAAATAGTTCAATTATTCACAAATTTTCCACAGGAGTCAGGTGGACACATTTGAGCAGGCAGTATCAGGTATAATGATAAGAACTCAAAAAGCTAGTGGAAAGGTGGAGTTCACAAAACTACTGAGCTCTTTAGGGACACATTACCTATCTAAGTAAATACAAATTTACAGTAGCAGTAATTGGAAAACATTTCCACAGATGAGGGAGCCATTCACTGATATGAGGATCTCTGACATAATGGATGTCTATGAGCAGAAGCTGTCAGCATTAGCAGTGAGTACAACCTAACATGTATGGGTACATTGCTGTCTGTACATTCAGACATTTGCATTCAGAAAATGTTAATGAAAACATTCTTCCTGTGTACAGTCTAAAGAAAGTAGGCTGCAAGGCTTTTTGGAAGCAAAGGCACTAGCTCTGGCTCAGGCGGATAGGCTGATGGCTCAATACCGATGTCAGAGAGCCCAGGCTGAGTCTGAGGTAAGTAGCAGGGACTTCCTTCTGGGACTCTAGGGTGGGACTGAGTAGTAATTGGCAGCTTTAACTGTGATTCCAAGGGTGGAAACTCTATACTGTTTAGCTGTAAGCTATGCTTGCGAGTTAGAGTGGTCTTAATTTTCGTCATAAACATCCTGTTTTCCCTTGGGATTGTTCTTTGCAACAGTTTTCTTTAATGTCCTTTACCTTAAAGGAAGTCAAGAAAATTAACCTACAGTACTGATTATTGTTTCTTAACCGTTAGTGTTAATGTAATGGTAGTAATCTTGAATAAAGCCACTTATTAGAATTCTATACAGAATTTGCTGGTATATGAAGAACTGTTTCCTGTTTGTGCCTTTTAATAATTTGTCAAAGATGAACTTTCAAAAAAGCCTGTTTCCATGGGGTATGTATTTGAGGTGAAAACTCAATAATTTCTGTTCTTTAAACGTTATAAGAAAGATTGGGCTGTGGATTACTAATCCATAGCTAAAATGAATCATTTACTTTTTTCTTCCCTCCCCCCAACACTGTCTATAAAGGCAGCTAAAGGAACTTAGAGTGAGCAAATCAATCTGTAGTTAATATTAGGTGAGAGAAACCCATTTCCTAATGTAGCTGACGGCATTTTAGTGTTAGATCTATGGCTTCAAATATGCCTAGTACAAAGTAACTTGTTAAATAGAATTGCTTGTAATTATGGGTTGGTTTTTTTCGTTTGGTTTTTTTTTTTTTTTTTGGTGGGGGTCTTTCCACTCAAAGGCAAGAACTCTTGCTGCAATGTTGAAGGATGCAGAACGAAAAAATGAAGAACTTAATGATTTGCTGAAAGCTCAGCAGGTAGAATCTGAAAAAGCACAGACTGATATTGAACAGCTCTTTCAACACAACAGGAAATTACAAACAGTTGCTGAAGAACATGAAATACTGAAAAAATCCTCTGTTGATCTTCTTCAAAGGTAAGGCGCGTAAGATCTCTAAGCAAATACTTCATAATCAAAGAGTGATGAAGCCCTTTATAGGACTAAGCACATTAGGAGGGCAACACTACATAGAACTTCATGTTTTTAAGTGAAAAATTCTTTTTTTTTTTTTTTTTTCTATATGCTTGTTGATGAGGTTAACTTAAGTCATTCAAGAAGTTAATATGGTAAGTGGAGTGAGAACTAAAGTTGTAGTTCAGGAAACAGCATGAACTTTGTAGAAAAAGGAGCAGCGTTCTTTAAGAAACAGAATTAACAATGCGTAGTTTCTTTTAGTATTATACCAAGCTTTTTTTCTTTGATCTTATATGCTGTCTTGATGAAATACTATAAATAGTCTGGAGAAGCAGCGAATACAGTATGTCTGCTTAAGATAGGAGTTTGCATCTTTGACTACTTCTATAGCAAATTTGACTGAAACCAGGTAAAAGTGAGGTAGGGAGGAAGGCAGCATCTTGTGTGTCCCAAATTACTTATAAGCGTTATTTCTTTAGGAGCTTAAGCTAAAAAAGGACACAGAAATGTGAGACACAAAAAGTACGTAAGGATAGAAACCATTTATGAAAATAGAATATGCTTTGGAAGAATAAAGGCTTAAAAGAGCTTTGGCTTTTCAACTCACATGAGTTGGTCTCGTCACTAGGTGTCAGCAAGGCAAAGAAGCTGATAAAACTGAGTAAGTTTCTTGCTTAATAATGGGAGCAGGCATTATATCAGACAATCGTGAAGGCACACTGCTGCCAATGAAGGAGTCATTGAGGGAGGAAAAAATGTATAAAACTTCTGTCCATTATCGGGTTTCTTGATTAAGTATCTAGTATGGTCACTGCGGAAGTGCCTCCTTTGTTGCTTGAATTATATGCAGCCATACACTCAGTGAACATGCATTTGACTAATTTCAGTGAAATAAAACAGCATCGCTCTAGTATCTAACAGTTGTAAAGTGGAAATAAAATAGCTTTCTGATCCTTACAATGTGTTTATAAAGCAAAAACTTACTTTATAAACAATCTGCACACTTTAAATATACTGTTCCTTAAGAACAATCAGATAACTGACATCAGGGAGAGAATTTTCCTTTTGATAGGAAAATATTTGCTTAAAGCAGGAGATGTGCCTCATAAACTTGCATTAATTGCACATTGCATCGTCTTCAGTATGTTCAGTTTTTAGTATCACCAGACAACTGGAGGTCAAAGACTGACTCAAAGGGTCCCTTAAAAGGTGATTGCAAATAGTTAATTTGTAACAGTTTGTGTATGTCAAATTTCTAAAGGCATCTGTATGTTTTTGTTAGTTCCTAAGAGTTTTCTACTGGAGGAAGGTTGCTTCCTGATTCTTAATCATTAAGGATATGTAAGGGATCCACTGAAGCTTGGTTTGTTTTTTTCCTTCCTCCAAGTATGTTCATTTAAAAAACAAACAAAAACAAAAAAAAAACTCCACCCAAACAAACAACAAACTACCACCAAAAAATGCTCAACCAAACACTACCCCCCAAAACACCTGGCTTTTAGCTTGAGTGGGATGATTGTACTGGTGAGGTAAAATATTATTTGAGAAACTATTAAAGTAAAAGCTCTTCAAAAGCACTTATGCTCTTCAACCATAACCCCCCGTAATTCATTTGTAGGTATGAAACAACTGAAAGACAATATAAAGATCTACAGAATACATGTGATTCACTAAATAAACAAATGGAAGCAATGAAGAAACTAAATGAATCACTCAAGCAGCAGAATGACAGGTAAGTTCAATTCAGTCATCTTAAAGCAAAAGAAAGCTAAACAGTGAAGTTAAATAGCACTTAAAGCACAATTGAAAAATTGAGATTAAAGTAATGTCTGAGAAGTGGAGTTAGAGAAAACAAAAGATTCTTCGGGGTTGCTTTATATGTGTATGCTAGATGAAAATCCGTAGTAGTGACTTTAGTGGTTTACTTTGCTCCTGTATGGGTTGGAGGCAGGGTGGAATATCCACAGACTTCAGCAATAGTAGGAATTACAGAGTAGTGAAAACAATCCAATTCTTGGGTGCATTTGGGGGGTGGGGAGGTGTCCTTTTGGTGGTTGTTGAGTTCTTAAATGCTGTTACCATTGAAAGACTTCCATGTATTCCCTTTTTAGCCTGCAAGGCTTCTCCACAATGTTTTCAGATCAGAAAAAAACCCTTACCCTACTAAACTAATATGTTTTAAAATTATATTAGAAATAGGTTGGTATTCCATCGTGGTATAAAACTTCATTCCTCAACCATAAAACTAGCATTACTTATGTCTTCCTGAGGACTAATTATATCTTTTTTTTTTTCCTTTTTGATGGCTTAAAATAGAGGTCTGATGTACCTTTCACCGATGTAACTAAGGAAATGGGGTTCCTATTCGAGACATTTTATTTAATACTTAATTTTGAAGAAGATATCTTTAAAATATGGTCATAGGCAAGCCTTGTATTCAGTTTAGAAATAAAATGCTATTCTTGATTTTACTTGCAAAGTTCACTTCATCCTTCCAGACTTGCCTTATCATTAATCAGAGCAGTCCAAATCACTGCCTTGAGTTCTGATTCAAATGTATCAATGTGAAAATTTTTCCATTAGTTTGCTGCTGAATAAATTTGGAGACTTACTTTCACTGGTGCAATATGCAGCTCAGTGTAATTGGGGAAATATTCTGATGAAAGGTGGCCCTTTTTAAAGGCAGGCCAGCGGAGCAGTTATTCTTTGAACTGCCACGAATACAATGGAGACCATGGAAGTACACTTTCCCTCTCTTTTGCTAGAGGCTGCAGCTTAGGAACTGGTAGATAGTAAGTGGATAAACAAGTAAACAAAAATGACAGTAGATGCCATCTAGGCAAGGCAAGTGGCAGTAAGAATATGCCTTAGAAATTAGGCTAGCTAGTAACAGAAAAAGTAGATTAGCTTCACAGTGTACAAAATGCTCAGGTTACAGCTATAATGCTGATAGATGACAGTACCTATATATTAAATGATCATGGAAATTAAATATTATCCTAACTAGTGAGGACTGCAGCAGACTGAAATGATCGTTTTTGCTGAGTGTTATGTGACAATCTGGAAGATGTTCAGAATGGTATTGGAAAATCTTTATGCATAAATGTGCTTGCATGGATAATAACTGAAACAGGTTTTACTAATGGTATTGTCGATTCAGAAGCATACTAAGAGGTAAAAAGCCAGCATACTCAATCACTAAGGGCAGTGAATTTTGACTTGGATTGAAAGACAATTTCAGTTCCACCATGGTATTTTGAACGCTTTGTGGTTGTAATCTAAGGCAAGTTTCTCGTGTTTAAGCTCCAGGTATGAACCTTTTCAGTAGTTTCTATCATGTGTCCATGATCAGAGAAGGGAAATGACTGTATCATGGGGAGGAAAAAAGGAAATAAAATCTCTCTGTACTCTCACCCTGCAAATTCATAGGTTTGTTGATTTATCTCCTGACAGCAATCGGAAATTATACAAAAATAATTTCTTTGTCCTATGAAGCTAGAATTGTGGCGTACCTCACTTTGATCATTAAAATGTGTTTCCCTGCAATTTTAGGACTGCTGCACAGTTGATAGAAACTGAAGATCACAGAAAAGAATTACAGCAACAGCTACAGGAGAGAGATGGCAAAATAGCAAGTAAGTCACTTACCTAAAGGTCACTGAACATAGAGAATTAACTAGATTAACTAGATGTTGTTGTTAAATGCCTAGATAAGCAACTATATCTTACCAAGTAAAGTACAAATCTTAGTGAGCCAGGGATATGTAATTTAACAGTTGAATGAAGCAAACATAGATTTTTATTTTTTTGAAAGAATACATAAATGTGATTTCCCAGACTATATGGACTTCACTGAATCTCTGCACGGCATCATGTGTCCCTTCAGGATCTTTTTACAGCATGTCCATTAGAACTGTTTTTCTGTAAGAACTGCAAATTATGAGAGCTTAATTTAACTCTTCTGCAAATGACTGGAAGCAACCACTAAAACTTAGCAGTAGGTGGCACTACTCAGTAATGCAATTAGCAGCCATGTTGAGTCTAAAATACTTGTTTCCCAGGCAATGCAGCATCTCTTTTTTTCTAAGTTTAGCAACCCATCTTTAATGTGTTCATTTTCTTAAGCCTTGCAACAGAAAATAAAAGTTCTGGAAGAAAAACTGAAAGCACAACAGAAAGAAAAAACAGATATGGAACAAACTATAGATATTCTTAGAAAGGAATTAAGTAAAACGGAACAAGCAAGGAAAGAACTGAGTATCAAGGTAAGGAATTATTTGCACCTGCATTCTAGAGACTGGAATTTTGGATACCTATATAACTGATAGAGTTGGTGAATCAATATTTCAGTGGTAAAGTAGCTAAAGAAACTAGAGCGGTCTATCTAGTGGACAAGAACAAATTATCCTAGCTTTAATCTTATACCTTTTGAGTTTTGAGTAGCTGGGCTTGAATTTAAGAGGAAAGCAGTCAAGGTTAGGTTCTAATGAGGCTATATGGTGCATGGTGTGTGAGTACGTAATGTTTGGAAGAAAAACAGAACACCTGTAGTACAATATTAAATAAGAGAATGTAGCAAACTCCTTCAGTAGTTTAGACTGCTGTAAAATGTGAATTGGCTTACTCTCCCCTTTCTCACATCCTGAATTAAGGTACACATGCTACATATGTATGGACCAAAATGCATATGATTTTCTTTTTGATCTTTGAAATTCTAATTAAATACCCATTTTTATCTCTAAGAAAAACAGTGTCTTTTTTGAAAATAGAGACCAGTTTGGCTACACCAAGTTAACCAGGTGATGTTTAAAAAACAAAACAAAATCCCTCAAACTTCAGTGCAGATTATATGTCCTTGCCTATAGTCAAGGGTCCCTGTAAATTCACAAGTCAGAGATTCATTTTACATGCAAACTGATCAGTAATTGCAAAGTGTGCAGTGTGGCAAAGCATTTGCTGTACATCCATTCCCTGGAAGCAAAGTCTAATCTCTCCAGTCAATACTATCCAGTATATAGCAAGTATTTCCCTTGTTCTTGGTAAATATTTACTGGTGCAGGGCTTGAAATGAAACATGGATGGCTTAACTGTGAATGCTTCTGCTTAAATAGGGCAATAATAACATGGTGGGGGGGATATTTGGTGCTTTCCCATGGTATCTAACGTTTTGAAGTGTGGCATAGCTGTATTTATTCATGTGCACCGAACATATAGCTGAGAGAGAGATTTCTGAAACAAGCTTGGAATTTTAAAACTGTGCTTTTTAATTACTTGCTTAAATTCACCACCAAGCCACTCAGTTTTCACTGTATTGTGTATGTTTTTCAGTTAATAATGGATGAAACGATAACATTTTGGTTGTTTCTGCAGGCATCTTCTCTGGAAGTTCAAAAATCCCAGTTGGAAGGACGCTTGGAAGAAAAAGAAGCACTTGTAAAACTACAGAAGGAAGAATTGAACAAACACTCCAATATGATTGCAATGATTCACAGTCTGAGTGGTGGCAAGCTGAGTGCAGAAACAGTGAACCTCACTTTGTAGGGCTCTGTTGTTAAGGTTTTAGTATTTTATACATATGTATGAATATATGTAAAGATTTTTAAACTTCTAGCTAGCATGCTACCTGGCTTAAAAAAAAATCTAAAATTAAAGTAGCATAACTATCAGTTGGGAAGAATAAGTAGTAATTGTGGAAGCTTTGTTCAAAAAAAAAAAAAAAAAACCACTGAGCTACTGTATAGCAAATAGGTCTTCTGATAGTCTTGGTAGAACTATTATCTGTATTGGGAGCTGAATGCAACTTTAGTTGGTGGCGAACCTTCCTGAATATATGTAGGGAAACGTACAGCAAAATAGGAGTCACTGTCAACGTTTTGTCTGTATATTATTCTAATGGCTGTATGGTAAGCAGCGTGCTTCGTAGGTTAAGCACTTTATAATTTAATCTTGTTAATTTTGACTATTCTGAATACCATTATTATTTGTGCAGCATTGCTTCCTGATGTCTAAGGTACAAGCGTAAAAATAAAATGGATTATATCAATTAGAACATGTTACATTGAAAGTTGTATTTATCAGCGTATTGGTGCAAGTGCTTCAAGTAGTAAATATGTGGAGGTGTTTCCAATTATGAGGAGATATGAATTTGAGCAAGTACAACACGACATCTGAATGAATTTTCAGCAAAGAGCATCAATTAGGGAAAGCATGCTAAAATGAAATGCATCAATCTACAAATATTTCTTAAATACTAAATAATACTTTCCTAATGCTTTCCTGATCCTACAACACTTCCTTTCATGCTTGAAAAAAGATCTGCACTTTTTTGACAGTCCTATCTGGTGCATGGTAGCTATTGTCAGCATTGTCACTTTCTGCTGTATACCAACAGGATTTCATATATTGTTCATAGATAACTATTTAGATAATTTTGTTTTTTTAAAAAAATGTTCTTTCATATGAAAGGCTAGTACTAGAATCTGATGCATGTTTTTGAGTGGCAGAGTACTGTCCTTAGTTTACATGTGACACGAATAACATGTCTTTTAGCAGTTGGCAGAATTATTTCATTAGTATCTCTATCTTGATAGAACTACCAGAGTTTTGGGTAATCTAATATATATCTTTGTAGCATTACAGCCTTTATTTGTATCAAGTTTGTAAAGGCCAGATTTTAAAATACTGAGATTCTTTGTTTTTTCACTTGTGTAATAGATGTGTCTTAATGAATCTGTTCCACTCGTGTCTAAGTACAGCCTTGTACATTCTGTTGCAATTATACAACATCAGATGAATTTTAATCTGTTCCTGAAATATTTTTTTTTTTATAACTTAGCCACAGGTAAGATTTATAGACATTGTTCTGGTCTCTGTAAAGACCAGGAGAATAAAAAAAATGTAACTGCTCTATTTTCTGTGTTTTATGTGGTCTCTTCAGTGAATTATAGGGATGACTGCCAACTTTGTGCACAATGTGTGCAGTTTGGTTGCCTTTTTGCGTAAAATGCAGTTATCGTTTAGGAAGGTCAAAAAAAAAAGTGTTATCTGAATTGCTGAGGTGAGGGATTTTGTTAGTTTTGCAAACTCAGTTGGAAAGGAAAGTTGCATTAACCATACATTTTTTTACTTCGGTCTAATGGGTTAAATTTGAGTGTCAAAGTAGATTTGCAGACATGGATTCACTTCTATTTAAATCTCTTGGGTAAGTATATGGGTTGGGGGGGGATTTGTTCCCTTTCTGTCAGAAACTGCTCACGTAAAGAAATTCAAGCAGGAAATGTCAAGCATGTTACTAATTAAACTGATAAATGTTGGTCTGACTTTGTTTTCAAATGGTAGAAAGGGAGGGCAAAAAGTCAAACTGCTCACCGTGGTAAGGTTATGCAGTAATAAGGTTCATGTTACCAGAAAATGGGAAATTAATCTTTGGAGTTTACATGGTAGAATCCACAGTAATAAGCATAGTGTATAAATATTCATTGGGTGGGGTTTTTTCCCCCTGGAAAAATGTGCTGCTTCAGTATGCTGCTCTAAGCCAAGTGTTGCTGAACTCTGGGTTGCATAGCAAATAAATGCATGGACATGTCAAGCTACTTTGACAGCATTTCTGCGTTCTTTCCTGGCAGTGCTTTTCCAATTGGTAATGAATAGTGGCTAATGGAACTAGCAAATACATTGATATCTGTTTAAAATTTTGTTCCAAGCATATAGCATTTTTCACTGTACAGATCTACAGGTTTTTCTACACTTAATTCATGCAGAGCAATAGCTGTGTTCTAGGTTTTTGCTTTCAGGCATCTTGATATGATCAGTGTTGAAAACAGTTCTGTAATAAGATTCCCTATGCACTTTTCATATTCTTGTTACATGCTGTATCAAATATGCTATTGGATTTTTTTCTTTCCCCACAGGGTCCCTCATTTAGTGCAGAGAGTAGTTGGCACCAGCATGACAAATAGCTCTTCAATAGAGTCGATTTTTAATTATCTGTGTGTTATGTCAGGTTGTCAATTGCCTGTTTTACAAGTGCAAAGACTCTTGAGCTGTCTTAGTTAAGAGCAACCTCACGTCTCAATGTCAGACATTCGAGTGCTACTTATCTGAAAGTAGCTGCCTTTTATTCTACGTAATCTGGGGAAAGTTTTCCATTCAGCATGTGATTCTATATAGCTTTGTAAGTTATTTCAATCCTGCTCTAAAAACAGTATTTCTGTAGTGTATTTTCTGTGTTGTCTAGTTTTTGGTGTACTTTTTTGGGGGTAGGATACAGAAATGGTAAACAGTTTGGAGTTGATGGTCTTCAATTCACCATCTGTTGTCTTCATCATAACGTTCCCCTTCTCTTTGGTCTCGATTCTGCATTCTTTGATCTTTTTCTACTTCCCTGCTAGTGGTTTATTTGGGCTTTCACTTTTCCCTACTACCACATCTCTCCAGCTCTCTTTTGCCACTGATTCCAAGCACACTGCCTACCGCTTCCTCTTCCCTGCTGAAGTCTTTTGTCTCGTATTCAAATTAGGAAGCTTTTCTTGAGTGCTGTTTGGATCTAGTAGTAGAGTGTTTCCCACCTCTGGGGTAAAACAGGCTGTGGAATTGAGCTCTGAATTAAGTGCAATTGATCATCCTTGCCTGCGCAGAAGATGGAACATGAAGATTTTCCTGAATCTATTCCCACGCTGTGATTGTCCTCCTGCTATCCTTATCCCCACTATAAACAACACGGAGCATGTTTGGGGTTTTTTATTGGTATGGTCAAAATATCTATGCTGTGGTATTTGTGCTAGCTTGTGCAGCTTAATGTAGGTAAAAAAAATCCCTTTCCTCCTAGACTTGTGAGACTTTGGCTGGAATTTTCTTAACTTCAGGTTGAAGTTAACATCCTGCACAAATGGTAGGTAGGACTTCTTGAGCCTTACAAACCGAAAGCATGGCCTTGTTGTAGGAAGTGATCCTAAATGTAAGTGCTGGTAAGTAAGCCGTTTAAAACAAGCAATATAATGAACAGCTGATATGATCTCATAGATTATTTTTTTTTTTCAGTAAGTATTTAGTACTAATTGTGAGTAGTAGGATTTATTTAGAAATGGTGTAAACAGAATATAAACTTCTGACTAAAGTCTAAAAAACACTTATGTTACAGATTCAGCAGTGCCAAAAGTGTTCGCTGCTGGCCAGGATTTATGTCTTGTTTATGCTTACAATTTTCTTGATTCAGAGGTATGTGCCTAGTTCTTGAGGAATTCTCTAGCAGTGTGCTTGCCTGGAATAAGTGCAGGCCAAAAAAAATGGGACAAACACCACTGAAACTGACACCCAGCTTTACAGGTTTGGTTTAAGTCTTGTGAAGATGTAAGGAGAGGTTCTCTGCTCCTTTTTCTTAGTGTTTATTGTTAGCAGCCAAAGATCAAGTATTTTTAGTTAAGTACTTATTTCACAAAAGATGCTTTCAACCTTGCAAAGTTGGTTTATATATAAACTCCTCCATGTATTCCCATCTGGTTACTTTTGAAATCTTCAGATTTGTTCACTGTCTGAAGCAAGCTTCCTTTCCAACTATTTTCTCACCAATTTTCCTTCTGCAGCATGATGAAATTGGGAACAGTCTGCTAGCTTTATATCCCCAGTGACACATTCATGTTTCTCTACCCCAGTGCAGTCTTAATTTGGCTACTTTCCTAGGAGTACATAGAAATGAGGGATAACTAGTTAGGCTGAATCATGCCATGCTGAAAACCGTGTATAGCTGTTGATGTAAAAATCCTGGTAGTCCAAAACCATGCCTGACAACCAGGGCAAGGTGCTTCCCCACCTCCTGAATGGCAGCCTGGAATGTTCTGGTCACTGCTGGAAAAATTAGGTACCTTTTATCAAATAAAGCATCCACTTCAGCACAAAAAAACCAAGGTAGTATGATCCTTTTTTTTTTTTTTTTTTTTTTTTTTTTTTTTT
>VXBL01000258.1:1284002-1361148 GCA_013400195.1 Aramus guarauna | reverse complement strand
TTTTTTTTTTTTTTACATCCAGCTTCTGACATGTTGCCCTTTCACCTGGGATTGACTGATGGTCTTGACTGAAGAGCTGGAATATCTTGTCTTACTATGAATGATTCTTGTAAAGGGGAGTTAGTAAGAGCAGCCACCTGGATCTGTGCAAGTTTCACACTTGTCATATACATGTGATTAGAAACTCTCCATGTCTCCTCTTAAGCCTGCATGGCTTTTTAACTGAGCTGTAAATGCAGGTTTGAGTCTAGAAGGTGGGGGTGGTTTTGGAATGAGGGCTTTTTGTTGGTTTGGGAGTTTTATGGCCATTAGGTTTTGTCTGAAAATGAAAGCTCAGGAACTATGAGAGCCCTTATATGATACGTTGCTACCATTGATATGTTTACAGTCTGTCTTCCTAACCCATTATTGTTGGGCTGGTAATAGAAAATAGAGGTAATAGAAAACTTTACGGGAGCAAGAAGGAAGAAGGTACAAAGGACCTTGAATCATATCTGGGAATGATCTGAAGGATCTTTTCAGTCAGTACACAATCCCAGTCCTGAACACAGCATACTCTGTGTTTGTGATACAAACCTCTGTGACCCTTAAAGAAAGGAGAGGTAAAACCAAGGACAAGTATGTTACCTAGGAGTGGGCATTGTAGCTCTTGTTGCTGAGATGGACTGTGAAAGCACTGCTTGCTTGCAGGGCTTTAAAACATCATCTTCTAAAGCTCTGCATCAGAAATTAACTGCTCAGTGTTTCAGAAATGCGATGAGGGTGGCTTACACATTCCTCATTGCAACATGGGGAGCCTAGGGAGACGGCCTCTGCAATTGGTTTGTTTTGGGTTTTGGTTTGTTGGTTGTTTTTTCTGTGGGAAGTTTCCAGCACTGCTTATGCTCTGGGATAAGGAGAAGAGAGTGCAGGGAAGGGGAAGGACTCTGTCACCAGATTCTAAAGAAATTGATACAAGTGGAAAAATCCCAGATTTCCTTGGCTAAGCTACTGTAGTATAATAGTTAACTGCAGTTTTCTTTTAATGTGGCTGGCTCGTGTACAGAGTCTCCGTTCTAACCCCAGCCTGTGGGTTGTCACTCAATACGTGCTGATTAAATTCTGTAGGATCCTGTTCCTTTGGGCCAAAGTACATCTTTGAAAAGGTTATCTCTGCATGGAGAACGAGCAACTCGTACTGCTGGCATCTCCCACACAGCAGGCATGGCTAGCCCTTGATTTCCCCATATGTAGCTAAGTCTTTACATGAGAGAGCAAATACTGTATTAGTTAATTTTTTTCTTCAGAGTAATTGAACTATCAATATGTTTTAGGGATTTGCACTGTATTAAGTTATTAAAAACTAATTTTGTAAGTAAGCAGCTGTTGTTTTGGCTCAATTTTACTTCAGAATAATCTGTCTGGGTGTATTATTTGCTTATATTGATACTCAAGTGTTGCGTTTCAGATGTGTTTTACAGTACAGCCAGAATGTCCTATAACCTTTGAAGGAAATATAAGGCTATTGTAATTTAAAAATCCAGAGGCTTATGATAAGCCCCAGGGGAAAAAAAAAATATCCAGTGCTGCTGAGTAACAATATATTGGGACCATGATCAGGAGCCATCTCTGCTTGCTTATGTGTCATATCAAGTACCTTAATTGTTTCTCCTTTTATCTCTTGAGGATAAAGCTTAGAAAAATATCTGGTTTATTTTTATCATGTATCTAGCAATTAGAAGTGAATATCGGTTTTAAAAGAAGCCTTTAATTTTCTTATATTTGATTCTTATTTCTTTTCTTATATTTGATTTCTTATATTTGATTCACCTAATCCCGAATATAACTTTTGTTGTGGCTTTCTAAGGCAGCAGGAAATCCGAGAGCTGTTGTGTTCGTTTCAGTATCAGTTTAACGGTTTGCTTCAGCACCAACAAGCTCCTCAGAATATGCTTCAAGGTATTGTACTGTTGCCTTCCTTGTGTTCTGCAAAGACCAAGTTAGATGCCTTTATGCCTCTCATTGGCAAGAGCAGAAACCATTTTAACTGGGGGCCTAGGAGCGTTAATGCGGTGGGGAACAGCACCCTGTCTGCATGAGGCTGTTGTCACTTCCTCACCTGTTTAATGTCTGTGGCTTAAAGTCCTGGATATTTTTAGGCATGGTGTGCTTAGAGGGTGCAATCTTTGGGCTGGCTAATACATGCTACCCTCCAAGGTGACTGTTTTCGCCCAGAGAGGTAACAGGCTATTTGACTCTGTGGAGTGCCAGAATAGAGGTTGCTCCTGCCTCTCCCTGCGTGAGCAGAACGTGGCTGCAGCTTGTAACTGCTCAAACACGTGCTGCTCCTTAGACTGCGCTCAAACATTTGTGTGTGTCTGAAGAACCTTTGCCAGTATGTAGCTATTAAACAGATGAAGACAAAATATCTAATGTGCAGCTGCTTTCTCACCCATTCATTTCTATATGGTACTTATTATGGTATCAACATACAATTACCTTTATGTTACCAAAAGAGAATCAAGACGCAAATTGGAGTAAACTGCTAATTTGGGTCTCCTTATGTGAAAAGTTGAAAGCCTCCATTTGTTAGTCTATAACACTTTATACATGCGTGCACAGATGTGCTTTCTATAGCTCCAAAGAAGGTGGTTTTGGCTCAGCCCTGGCACGCAGTACTTTCATGCACTTCCACTCAGAGTTTTCATGCAAATCAGGCAATTTCAGCCCAGTTGCATAGAAAATAAAACCAGTTATGGTGGTTCCCAGTCTAAAGGTTGGTGTAAATGGTTTGCTTGCCACCACACAGGGACTTTGTGGTGAAGACTCCTGGTATTGTAATTCAGCAAGCAATTACTTGAATCTTAAATCTTGAATCTCTCATTTCCCACTTCTGACTCATACAGAAGGCAGCTTCTGCAACAGAATGAAAAGGGACGTGCAGACAGCAGCGGCTCCTTCACCACCTGACTTTGCCTTCCTCCCCACGCAGGCCTATCTCATATGCAGAATAAGGCAGAGCCCCCAGGGGAAAAATAGCATCTAATCACATCACTGGAAGCAGAGTGCTTACGCACGCAGGTGCTGAAGTGAGGTCGCGCAGCCTCCAATTTTAGTTCTATTTCTGAAGCCTGGAGTACTCAAATGACACTTTTCCTTCCCCCTTTCCCTCCTGCTCCCAAGCCTTGTTTATTATAAATCTAACTACTCAAGGCCTGATGATAAACTGTCATGTTTATTCATGAGTTGGTGAGAAGAAAGGATAGGAGCTAGACCTAAACTGCAGATACAATTTTATTAGCTTACCAGGTCTGCACGCAAGGAGGATTGCAAATGATCGTTGCTAGATGGTGAAAAGCCTTTTGGCTGAGCCCAAGCAAGTGCAAGTCCCAAGGTATGGGTCTCCAGGAGACAACTTCACTGTTCGATAGGAGGGTGATGCTTGTTAAGTTTCCTCTATCTTTTCTTAATATCCCGTTGAGATAAAACTGATGATTTATGTCAATAAGCCTCAGGTTAGAGGGACAGTGTTTAAAACATCAGTGTTTAAATTAGGTAAGAATTTTACCATCATATGTGATGTGTGCAGTTTAAAAAACTATTACACTACAGCCATGGGTGGGCAGGCCATAGGAGTGGTTTTTGCTCCACAAGCTAAGAAGCGTGGGATGGCTTACATTACAGAAACTGGAGCATCCCCTCCACCATCACCTCCCTAAAATTCTTCCATTTCTTAGAATCTAAGGTAGAGAGTGATTAGAGAAGAGATAGGAGGAGCGGTGCTAATCTTTGGGAAGTACTTTCCATTCATTGCAGTGTGGAAGTGTGATAACATGTTTATATCAGATAGCTGAAGTCTGGCATTAGTCTTTGTTGTTTGGTGATAACATTTTTCTGGATTCCCCCAGGCTCATTAAACATCGTCAGTCCCAGGCAAATCTGACAAGGACATGCACTTGGATGAGAACTCTGCTGGACTGAAATATTAAACAACAATCATTCATACCACTGATACAAACTGGTAATTTTTTGTTGGATAGTTACAATGATGCCTCGCAACTTAGGGATGAGCTAAGGGATTCAGTGAGCTACTGATGCCAGCTGGGCTCTGGTAACTTCTGCACTTGTCCATTGCCCAAGGTAAAGTTAAGCTCAGCAATTGATGTCAAACCTGGTTTACTGCTGTCTAAAATAAGTTGCTTTCCACAGTTCATGCACATGGAGTAAGGTACAGTGTAACAATTAAAAATATCGCAATAGCTTTGAGTTTTTCCTTAGTCTCTATGTATTATTCCTCTAGGCAAAGGTCTCTGTAATCTCTTTAGTGCTTTCTGGGGAAGGAGGCAGGATATTCCCTTCTTCCAGGAGCAGATGTGTAGTCTGAGCTACCATCTGAATCATTAATTTATATATATAACACCACTATTTACTACAGAGAGCTCAACAACTACAGTAGTACTTGCTGCATGTCCTTTTGGGGTAATCTTTGCTGCTTGGCTCAGTTCTTCACAGTACACATGTACTTCCTTCTCTGCAATGTTTTTGTCTCCATAAAGGGTAAGAAAGGATGTGTTTATTTTTACCCATATAGAAAGGGATAACTCTTAGATCAGATCTGGGGCTTGAGTTCAGCACTCTGGTAGCAACACTTACAAAGGCTGATCTAGGCAAGTAAAATTGGATTTTCTTATCTTGTGTTAAAGGCTCTGACTTGGTTATATCTTTAAAACACTAAAAGCTAAATGTCCTCAGATTCAAGATCCTTTAGGCAGGCAAAATGCTGATGTGAATGCTAGCCACAAAGGTATTTTGCTGTGAAACTCCATGAACTCATTGAAAATGGTTTTCCAACACCTTAAAACTATTAATACCTTACCTGGGAAATTATTTGGGGATATTACTACACATTGATGTTGCATTTTTAATAACCCTGTTTAGCAAAGAGAATATTGGCTGGTTTATATAGACTCAAGTGGGTCGATAAGTGGGTAACAGATGCATGTGACATGCTGGAAAACCACTTATGGAACAATAGCCAAGGTCAGTCCATGTCATTTCTGCAGTGTGTCGCAGAACTGCAGAGCCAGGTCTCCCTCACCTACTCTTCCAACCAGGAGAAATGCAAAGTTCTCTTCGGATCCATGCATAAATAGATTGACTTCAGAAGAGAAGGAAGACTCAGTGGCAGGAGCTGGTTACTATGGCTATATGCATTACTCACTCTTGATGGAGAAATCAAGCCAACAATCATTGTATACATTAACTATATTCGTATATGAAGGAAGCTTGCTGCCAGCAGCTGTGTGAAGGTGTCATGCTGAAAATCCAACTTTGTTCATGCCCGTCAAGGACTTAGTGACTTTCATGCATTTAAAGCAGCGCATACTGAAAGCAGCAGAACATATGCACTGGGGAATCAAGTCCTTTGTCCTCCCTAAGCTCTTGTTTTGCTCTATGCAAAAAGTGACCTTAGTTTCCTCACCTCTGTGCCCCTAGTGATCATAGGACAGCCCAGGTTGGAGAGGCCCTCGAAAGATCATCTGGTTCATCCTTCTGTGGGAGACGGAGCATAGATGAGATTATCTAGCACCCTGTCCAATCACATTTGGAAAGCCTGCAGTGACGGGGGCTCTACTATGCCCCTGGGGGGGTTCTTTCAGTGAGGGAGTTGTTTCGCTGCAGGGGGGAACAGCATGTCATGATGCTGCCTTGGAAATGACAAAGGTGCTAGCTGGCCCAGGCTCTGGGGCACAGAATATGAGGAAAAAACAACTTCTGCCCATGTTGGCTTCAGAGTCCAGCTTCTAGCCAGCTACTGACTTGTAGGACTGTCACCAGAGTCACTTCCCCTTTGTCAAATATCATTGGAAGTGATCAGTGAGGATAAAAGTAACTGTGGGTGGGGAGAGATCTGTAGCACAACCACAAGCCTTACTTTCATTGGCTACAAGCTTAAAGTAAAATATTTTACCTTTCCTTTTTGACATTATCCACTGAAGCCAGTGCTTCTGACAAATGCAGTTCCCTTCTTTTATTGCAGGGTGACTGTCGGTGGCTGTCAGAGCTGGGCGTTGTTCTCCCCCTTTATGCAGTGCCACACAAACAGGTAAGCGTTTGGTGGGTGAGGGGGATGAAGCCAAGGCTGTTACCACCACAGGCTCTGGGTAAAGCTCTTGTTTCTGTCTCTAGTGCCTGAATTTTCAGGCAAGTGGGAGCAGTGGACTCAGGTGTTCTTGAGAGACAGTTTGTAGCTTAGAGCCCAAACCGATGGAGCATTTCTATTACCTGCCATCAGTTGTAACTCCACTGTTAAGGCCGAAGAGGTTTTTTTACTTAAAATAGGGGCTGAACCTTTAATCTGAGCAGAAAATAGAGCATATTTTCTCCAGATGTAAAAGACTTGCCTTTTGAAAATGGACTAGCTTGTTGCAATCTGCAAATCTTTTAATTAGCCCGAGTTCAAATTAATTAAAAACTGTCATTTAAAGAATGAACCATTTGTGCATTTTAGTGAGTTCTGAATGATCTTAATGAAATAAAACAGACACTTAGAACTTTCCATATAATTAAACGTAATTGAAATCTTTTTGCCTGCATGTATATGAAGAAATCAGCTAATAATTAAGCCAAGTTATTAACAATGGCTGTATTTAATGTTCCATATAGAGTACAGCCAGGCTAAAAATTCTTAAATAGGTCCACCGTGACATCAGAGATAATGCAACTTATTATCAGTCTTCTGCAGTGTTGTCAGTTAACCTGGCAGGCAGCTAAAACAACTATACAGCCATTTGCTCAGTGCCCCCCAGCCCCAGTTGGGTGGGGGAGAGAATCAAAAAGAAAAAGGTAAGCCTCATGAGTTGAGATAAAGGCAGTTGAACAGGACAGAAATGGAAGAGAATAATGATGATGATAAAAGAATATACAAACCAAGCGATGCACAGCACAATTGCTTACCATGCGGAAATGATGCTCAGCTAATTCTTGAGCTGGGGTGCCTCCCAGCCAAATCCCTCCAGTTATATATGGAGCATGATGTCACATGGTATGGAATATCCCTTTGACCAGTTTGGGTCATCTGTCCTTCTTGTGGGCAGGCCAGTATGAGAAGCTGAAAAGGCCTTGACTGCTTGGCAATAACTAAAATCATCAGTGTGTTATCAACATTATTCTCATCATAAACCAAAACACAGCACTATACCAGCTGCTAGAAAGAAAATTAACTATCCCAGCTGAAACTAAGACATGCAGATAATTTGCAGGCAAGCATTTACTGGCTGAAATGCCACTCTTATAGGAGACAGGGCACACACAGATTTTCATTAGTGGATTGGCAGTGCCACTTAGCTTTAGTCTTCAAAGGCTGAATGACTTAGTAGTTGAGTGGCTTGCATATTTCTGCTTGAAATGTCCCCCATACCACTGAAACATTGCCTGCTGGTGAGAATGAGGGAGAGCCGCAGAGAATATCAGAAGTTTGGCGCTTGCAGGACGCAAAGTAGGATCTTCACACCATGCCTTTGTATGTGTTCTCACTAAAAAAAAAAAAAAAAAAAAAGCCAAACCTGTGAATGGAACTGGCTGCTTTGTGAGGCTCCAGTTGTGCAAAATAGGTGCAAGCCTCTTTAGAGGACTGGCAACCACTGGCTGTCTCATGCTTCCCCAGTAGCTCAGCCCTTAAAATAGCGCTCTGCTATTCAGTGTTCTGGTCCTCCAGAAGGCCAGAAGTCTTGTGCAGGAGCCCCAGCTGGTGCTCCTCACTCAGTCTCCACGTAGGCATTTTGAAATGGGAACTTCCTGAATGGGAGAAAAGAAAAAAAGGTTGTTAAAATGAATGAATGCTAGTGATTACTCATTCAATGACTTCAGAAAGGTGGAATCATCTTAAAAAAAGCTTGTAGGAATACAAACACTCAGATGCCTTAGTCACAGTCTGTCCTTACTATAGAGCAATATTAAGACTTTTTGAACTCCCTAAGTGTATGTTTCCTATTTCAATTTAGTTGGGGTTCTTTTTATGTGATCTCTTAATTTCCTGGATCAGTGATACTAGGTTGGAAGCTAATGGCAACATTCTGTCCTTAATATGTATTTTTCTTCAAACTGAATACATAAATACTGGGCTTGATTTACCTAGACTGGCTGGTCAGAAATACTGTTGGTGTAGGAGGATGGTATATTTTCTGTGTATTTGCATTTTTAATCATCAGTTCATGCAGAATGTTCAGCTTTTCTTTTAAGGGCCCTAATCCTTTACAGCTAGGAAGATACTCTTTTAACAAGTGCTGAGCATCTAAAGAAATTCTGATTGATACAACAAGTGCTGAGTCTTTAGAATGAAGAATTAGATGTCAGTGCTTAATATGTTTTGTCAGGTTGTAAAAATATCCAAGGTGAAACATCCTCTTGTTTCAATGAGGGGGTTATTTTGGGGTAGGACGGGCATGTCTTTGAAGACAGTAATGAACAAAGGAGGAGTAAGGTTGAAACAATATCTGCTAATTACTCTTTCTTGCCCACGTATGATTGTTGTCTGTTTTGTAAATGCAGAGCCACAAGCAATGAGCTCTCCTGGTGCTCTCCTTCTGCCATGCGCCTTCCCCAAGTCCGAAAAGAGAATGGCGTGGAGGGAGGTTACAGGTCGTCTCCTAGATCATCTCATCCTTAGGAAGGGAGAGAAAGGAGGTGATGCTAAGGAAAACTAAATTATATATGTAATGGTATATGTTAAGGCATGGCTGAATGATTGTCATTTGGCTTGCTCCTTGAATGCACGCTGTTACAAGCGGCCTTCGTGACTGGTTGAGGTCCTTACACGTGCCCTCGCGCACATGTGCTCTCCTGCGCAGCCCATTGCTGCTGAGCTGGACGGTGGCAGTCAGATACGAACCCTATGCAGTGAAAGAGCACTGTGCAAAATATCTTTCCTTTGCTAATACCTTGTCACTTCTGGTCCTGATAACGGTGGTGGGAGACGCTTAATGGAGATAGCTGGATTAAGGCGGGCATTGCTGACTCCCAGAGCTTGGCTATTGTGAAGGGACTTGGACGGCCCTTTTTTTCCATGTTATAACTTTATCAGTGATTTAGTGTCAAAGGTCTGGAGCTCAGCTCAGCAGAGCCCTGTGTGACATGCCACACATTGTTACTGCTAACAAACAGGCTGTGGTACGGGGAATAGGAAGAGATGGGAAGGTTTTGTTTCGTTAGTCCTTTTGGAATCTCCTTTCTATAAGCTGTACAAAAGCGCTCATTCATACTTGGCTTTTTTTCTAATGCTCATTAAAACACGTCTTGAAGCCATAGTCTGAAAGACCGTGTCCTTTCTGGTTAAGGGAGTATTTGGGTGTCTTTTTCCTTTGAACTTTATGCACATGCTGTGATCGAATCCATCAGACCCGCCTGTATTGCGTGGGTATGGGATAGAATTGGTGCCCGCTGTTGGACTCAGTCTTAAATGACACTGGGTTTATTATTCCTGGGGAATGGATCTATAGGTCTGCTTTCTGATTCTTTCTCTTATTGACATAAATTCTACTGATTAGTCTCATACTCCAATTTCCATGCTTCTTTCATGCCAAGACACAGACACCTTGTGTGGCAATAGAAAACTGTAAGTAGTTCAGGTGTATTCAGGACAGTTTTCTGATTGCTGCAAGTAGCTAAAATTCAAGTCTGTGTGTCCAATGGAGAGTGAGCCAAATTTCCTCGAGATGTAACTTGCAGCATAATGGACATTGTTTTATCTTTGAACATATCTACCCATTCTGTTTTGAATCGTGCCACTTTGTGCTACTGCTCCTTGTATTCCCAGTATCTAAAATCTGCCCCTCTCGTTCTTAATTCAGAATAAACTGGTTGGGCACAAACAACTTGCCATTAGTTTTCACATGAGTAAACTTCCTACTTTTTAAACCAAGTGGGAAAGAGATGACCCATCTAATGAGAAGCTGATCTCCCCATGAAGAAGGGTGGGTCTCCAACTCTCAGGGTTCTGTCAAATTATTACAGCCCTATTGCCTGGTAATTTTTCCTGGTTCAACAGGGTGATCATGACCAGACTGCTCAGTCCCTTTTCTTTGAAAGTAATCAGTTTTGTAACTCCACACAGAGAAAGCAGGGGGAATTAACTGCCTCACTGTGTATACGGATGTAGCCCATACCTTTGCCTTGATCCACTTCCCTTTCCTAGAACGGTGTCAGTAATTTCTATATCACAGTGATTATTTTTATATATATATATTTCTCTCTTTCTCTCTTTTTTTTGTTTTGTTTTGTGTTTTTTGTTTTGTTTTTATGGATACATTGTAGACCTTGAAGTATGAAAGTGTGTCAGTACTGGATGAATGTAGGTATCCAGACCATGCTGGCAATGCAGTGGAAATCATCTGCACTTAAGCTCTGCAATTCCTTCTCTGCGGTTCTGGTGCACATTTGGGTGAGGATGGGAGGGGAGATTTTTCTGCTCTGGAAAATCCCTGTGCATCAACTGCAGTACAACAAGAAAGACCAGAGTTTCCCCCAGGGCCAATATATCCTGACAGGCAAGAGGCAGAATAATTCAACTTAAATAAAGTTCCTTTTCTTTTTTCCCCATAGTATACTTTCATACCCCAAAAAGCCCATATTTTTGTCAAAGTTCTGTGTCAAATTTTGCAACTAAGCCTTCTGCTGTAAATTTGGATTTTTTTTGAACATCATTAGTGAAGATTTTAAAAAAATATACATCTTTCTGTAGCTACATGAATAAAAATGTTATTTTGTTGCCCTGCAGGAGTGATTGTTAAGATCCTGTTCCCTCCTCTAGCAGAGGCGAGGCACAGGCACTGGACCTGTAGAACAGCATCTGGAGAGAGAAGATGAATAACCATCTGCATTCACAGATGTGTACAGCAACAGCTCTTCAATCAAGACTGTTCCAAAATGATCTTCTGGTGAATAGGTTTGAATAGATGGAGCTGCTGGTGAGAAGTTTCTGTGGGATGGGAGGGGAAGATCAAAACCTGAGGTTTTCTGTTGAGTGAGTTGTGATGAAAATTTAACAAGTTACTTAACGGGGCTGATGGTCCTGTCAAATGAGCTGTTTAGTGTTTTCATGCCGCTGAGCTACAGGTAGTTAAAGTGAAGCTTGAGGCAGTCAGTGAGACAGGGCATGTTTCCCGTTCTTGCTCAGTGTTTTTACAGAAATCTAGCTTTGCATCATCATACCAGATGTGTTATTTCACTTCTTCCCTTTTCTTTTTTAGACCATTGTGTAAGACCTAAAAATACGTATGTGGCAGGTAATTTGTCTTTGTGCAATACGTTTTGTGCAAGCATATAATTTTATTTTCTTTTATTTTTTTCCCCCATGTCCTTCATTTTTTCCCCTATAAAGAGGAAATGTGTACTTCAATTGCAAAAAAAGACATTTAGTATCAATTCCGTTACAACAGGATTAGCTGCTGCTGGGGAGCTGGCATGGCTCTAAAGGGAGTTGTGCCTGTAACCTCTCTGGACATCTCAGCTGCTGCTTGCTGTTGTGGCAAAGGCAGTCGTCCTCCGCAAAGGCAATGCCCCGCCGGTCTTGGCAATGGTCTCTTGGTGGGTTTTGGGCTAGATGTGCAGCGCGGCCTATCTTCAAAGGGCTCCGTGGGTTTCTCTGGGTGGTCCAACATCGTCTTTTCGCCCTGCAGTCTCCCCGACCCCCTCTCCTGTAACTCCTGGCATCTCAGCACTCCTGTCTGCCCTTCCCAAACAGCGCTGAAGCAGGGGGAGTGCAGCAGCCCGGCGTGCTGCAGCTCACCCCTTTCTGATATCGGCCTGCCATGCCGTTTCGGAAACTCATCCAGGGTTAGACGCGATGCGCTCATTCAGCAAAACAGAAATGCCCTCTGCACAAAAGAGGCTGAGCCTGAAGTGCTGCAGGGGTTTTTGCTGGTGGCAGGATTTCAGCTGTAGCGCCGGCCTCTGTGTCTTGCTGGTGCTGAGCCGGGGTAGCAGGAGCCTGGCATAGGGTAAGGGGGGAGTGCGGTGGTGGGAGAGTGTGGCGCTGGGGGACTCCACCACAGTTTGGCTGCGGTGCAGCCCCAATTCACAGGATCGCTGCTGCAGCTCTCCAAGGGAAAAGTTTGTTTTATCTCGTATTAAGCTGTGAGGAGCATCATAGCTAGGAGGGGAGAGGTTAGAAAATAAACTTGTTTTCACATTTATAAATATATGTGTGTATATATATGTTTAGATATACACACAGATATATAAATATATATGTGTGTGTTTATAGATATATATTTTATGCGCACACACCAGCCAGTCACTCCAGAATGTTGCTGCTGGAGAGAAGGACGTCATGTCCATTTTTGGACATGTTCAAATTTGACTGACAAGAAGCATCAAGTCATTAGACCATGTGCGAAGCACAGACTTGTGCTTCTTCAAGTTCATGGGAGAAAGTAAAACCTCTGGAAAAAGCTTTTCTTTAAAAACTGGCCTTATTTATTCAAGGAGCTTTGCTGACCGAGTTTCCTGCTGGAGTTGACCAGCTCAGCGTAGCTGTGCTTGGAAAGAAATAGTGTTGTGTCTTTGCTTACAGAATGCAAATGCTGAAAAACTCGGAGTCTGCTTCCTGTAGTGTCTTCTTGCTATTTAGTGTCGTGTCAATCACAGCGGGTTTATTCTGTTGGCACTTGCAATTTTAATAAAGTATCCCCTCCATGGCAATTATTTCACCAATTAAACTGTCGCTGCATTTTTTTAGTCTAGTTTGCAGCTGCCATAAGGTAAACACAAGATAGCAAACAATCCTTGACAGAAAGTCAAGTTATGACTCAGAGTTACAGAAGCAAATATTGGAAAATCGCTTGTGTCTAAAAACGCGTGAATTTTCCTTTCTTTCCCCCCTCACCTCCTCTGAAAAATAAACTTCCACAGCAGCAAAACCAGGGGATCAGCAAGGACTGTACCCCCCTCTGCCCATACCTGAAAGGCAGGCTCTGAATCCTTGAAGCTGAAATGTAAAAAAGGCAAAGAAAGGCAAGTTGTCTTGCAGGAGCTTGGCGCTGGGAGCCTAGAATATGTTGTGTCTGAAGGCCCAGGAGTATTTTAGGGCAGTGCTGCTTACTGAGATGGAAATGTGGTTTTCAGGTTGCTTGAACAGAGAGTGTGCATCATAGTCACAGGCTGAAGTAGAAGTAATGAAGTACCCTGTCTTTGAAGCCAGATTGTGTAATACAAACCCTAGAGAAACATTTATGGATTATTTTTTTTTCTTTTCTGCAATGATCAAGGCTTAAGTACTTCTGATGATTAACTTCAGAAAGGCATAATAAAGTTGGTGAATGGGCTACAGTAATTCTAGTGATGTACTGTGCAAATAAATGCTTAATTAATGAATACTGAAAAGATTGACCTGAACTACTTACTTGCATTATTAGGGCTTTTAACTCCCTGCCTTCCCTCAGTGGTTATGGAAAATGCAGAGCAGTTTAAGGTGGGGGGGGAAAAACCCAGCAAAACTCACTAGTGTCAATTAGGATATGTGAAAGCTGGGAAAAGGATGCACAGCAATTCTGAAAACATGCCATTACGTACTGTCTGGCCTGACTGGCAAGGTGGGAAGTTCAAGATTATTGGAGACTGAAAACTTTGCTTGGAGGTGATGGGGCACCTCAGCTTTTAGAGAGAGAAGAGTGAGAAGGCACATGACAAAAACCTTCTTTCTCTTCCCTCGTACATCTTCAGAGCAGAAGAGCCAAGACCATCTATTTAATTAGGCATATTTTTTACTGTTTTCACCTTCCTGTTTTTCTTAGGGCTGTGAGTCAGTTTGAGATTGATTTATCAGCGCTGCTAATCTGCTCTCAAAGAGCTGTCAGTCTCACTCCCAGAAGCCGAGCTCTCCCATTAAAACCCTGACCTATTTAAACGTTCTTAAGATACCATAATGATCGAATGTCAGCAGGGGAGAGGCAGCAATGACAGCTTTAAAATGTTTATTATCCTAGCGCGGGTTAGGAGGGGAGCATGCCGATGCAGCCCGGAGCTCGATGCTTGGCACGGGATGAGAGGCAGGGGCCTGCTGGCAGCGTGGCCGAGGGACGGACGCTGCTGTGTGCTACTGAGCTAATAAGATCGGCTACTCTCCTCTTGTGGTTTTGTGCATTAATTCTCTGCAGTCACTGGTGATGTCAAGCCGTTCAAAGCGGGAAGAGGTATTCCGTTTCGGGGGTCTGCATGCTGATAGCAATAGATCATGGATTTCAGTGGCTTAAAAAGCACTTAAAACATTTTTGGTGGCTTAGAAATTATTTCCCCAGGCATGTTTGCATGAAAGCAGATGCTTTCCATAGCGAAATTTAAATTTCCTTTAGAGTATCACACCACGCAGTAGCTATCAGTAAAGAATTGAGTGGAGGAAACTACTTAAATGATGATTCTGAAAGGAGCATGAACAGAAGCTCCAGCTACCTCCTCAGGTTGCAGACGCTTGTGTTCACTGCCCTGCATGTGCACTGCAGCAGGGGGAGCACAAAGGCTTGCAGAAACCTGAAAATCTCCAGTTCTAATAAGCAAATCTAGCTGTTATAAGCACACTTTAAATGTACTGTTTAGTGCCAATTTTCTCATCCTTTAGAGATGTAGCAGAGTGCAACTATTTTTAAAGCTAAGCTTCTCTTCCCCTCTCCGGTTTTGCTTTGGGGCATCAACGGCTTGAAGAATTAAGCCCTAATTCTTCACAAGAGAAAATACATTCACTCCTACAGAATGGGCCAGGATTTGCTGCTGGGTACGACGTTCACATCTATCTTCTGCTGAAACTATTCCCCCATGGATGACCTTTTTCTTTCAAAGAGCATCTGACTAGATCATTTTGGCTCTTTCCCATTTGTCCTTTAAATGGAGACTGCAACAGCAGCAGGGACCATTAGCCAAAAAAACCAAACCCAACCCTGAGGTAGGTAAAAGGTTTTCAGTCTCTTTAGATACAGTCACTTAGATGCATCTTGCAAAGGGCTAGTCTTTCTGCCTGCTTACGGAGCAGTCCAAAGGCTCCTGACTCAGAAGACGCTTTCTCCAAGCACCTCTACCTTGAACTAGTGTCCTTCTATCTCATTGATCTTGCTTTTTGGGAGTGCCAGACGATTACAGTGCACATTTTATTAAGAGTGGTCGAAAGGCCAGCTTTTGTCAAAACACAGCTGGCTGGTCGATATTTATTTTTTTTCGTAAGAAAATAGAGAGGGTTCATAACTGGGCTCTTACAGATCCCAGATGCCAGCTTTTCTATATAAGACCACAATATTGACACTATCTGTGTCTCAAGCTGATAAACGTTATTGCATTCCTTTCCAATATGTAATGTTATTAAAAATAGGCTAGTCACAAGGGCTTCTTATCAAAGTCCCTTGTTTCCCTAGAAACGGTGACCAGCATTAACCTTTCTAAAAGTAGCCCCTGCCAGAGACAAATGTCTTTGGTTTTCACTGTTACAAATTTAATCTAGGGGAAATGTGCTGCAAATTCTGGTTCATACTAAAATAAAGCAGATCAGCTCTAGAAAGGCAGGAATAACATGTGCACTATCAATTCACATAGGCTTGCAATACAATAAATTGATCATGTTTGAACCAGTGCTGGCTGTGTCCCTTTCTAAGTGACACAGGCATTGAAATTGCATTGGCATCAGCTACACAAACAGTTGTTTGCAGCCTCAAAAAAGAAAAGGGAGGTGTGGGAGCAAGACTGTAGTGTTTGTGCAGGACCAATGAAAGCAGAATACTTGCAGAACAGATAAAGTGTAAGTGATAACAGCGTATTTGTAAAAAGATGCCGCCTTCTAAGCAAAGTAGGTGGTAATGGGAATACTGTGTTTAGAAGTAAAGCTACTGGCAATGTGAGAGAGGAGCAGGAGGGAGAGAGTAGCAGTGCATTATACCCTCATGGCACAAAATAATCATATTCTCAGTCTTCACAGCAGATTAGCAGCATCCATAAATTTTGATGATGCATGCAATTTACCTTGTTTCAAATTACATGATCAGGAGCATCTGCTTGAGCTTTGCACAGTCATTCACTATTCAGCTAAGCAGCTGAGATCAGTAGCTCTATTTTATTTTTTTCCAGATATGAAACAAAAAGGTGATGATTTAGATCTGACGTCAACGTACATCCCTGCTGCAGGGCACAGAGCACCTCCAAAGCAGCAAGCAGGGAAGGGTGGAAAGTGATTCCGGTTTAAGGAAAGGAGTGAGAACACCACGAGAGCCAGTCGAGTGCTGGGGTGTGACACATGCTGTTCCTTTTCAGCTCGAGCATGGGCTCCTTTCACAGATGGATCCAGACCAGGACTGAAAGCCCCACCCCTAGCTCTAACAGAGGGCCCTCTCCTCAAGTCTGTCTGGAGGTGGGCATGCCCCTAGCAAAGCAGTANTGCTCCAGCCCTCTGATCAGCTTCATGACCCTCCTCTGGACTCTCTCCAACAGCTCCATGTCTCTCTTGTACTGGGCACCCCAGAGCTGGAGGCAGTACTCCAGTGGGGTCTCACAAGAGTAGAGGGGCAGAATCACCTCCCTCAGCCTGCTGCTCACACTTCTTTTGATGCAGCCCAGGATATACTCGGCTTTCTGTGAGCACACACTGCCAGCTCATGATGAGGTTATCATCTACCAATACCCCAAGTCCTTCTCCTCAGACAGGGATTCTCTGTCTCTTGGTTGCATTCCCCAAACGCTAAAAATACCAGGCCACTAAGCCCTGCCATATCAATCTCCTATCTCTGAGTCTATCACTTCCACAAATCCCGCTGTTTCTTACAAACCTACTTTGTCTGTGCAACCTGTCACTGTCCAGTCATCAGGACAACAGCTTTAAAAATAGCCAACTCAGTATGTAAACGTTTTTCTTCTTGCCTGGTCACAAAGCAAGCCACTTGCTCCTGTGGGTATCTAGGAATTCCATGAAGCTGTGGATCAGCTCCCTCCCTGTTCCCCTTTACTGCTGGAAATTAGTTTTCTCAAGCACTAATATATTGTCTTTTCTTATTGCAAACAAGCATTATCCACAGTATTTATTTTTTTCCTTTGTGCTTTTAGATTCAGTTTTTGCTGGAACCAAGAGAAACCTATATAACTACCCATGCTGGTAAAAACAAATCAATCTGGATGTGTCAGTTGTTTTGTTATTTATGGACTGAAGTGAAATGAGACCTGAGTTACTTATAGCATTTGTTTTACAGGAAAAATGTTTTATAGTAAGAAGGCCAGATAGTGCCTAAATTCAGTCTCATTTATGAGTTTCCTGAGGCAGAGCACTCACTAAAATTGATGCCTACTTTGTTCAGTATCTGTGGTTCACTTTCCAGGCAAAATCAATATACCCTTAAATTTCTTCACCGTCTTGCCTTGTTCATAAACTGAGGAATACCTGCGTATCCCAAACCTGAGCCTATAGGCTTGGCTTTTATTCTCTGAAGAAGGGGATTTAAAGTCCTTGACTAGGATGTGAGAACTCACATCCTAGCTTTGTTCCTTGAATGCAGTTTGGTTCACATAACCAAATTCCCTTTAAAATCACTTGTCCCTTGTGCAAGAAGTTTTGATTTTCCTATTCTACAGGAGTTATGTCTGAATGATCTTAATTTCCATCCCACTCTCCCCCAAGCCCATGATAATTAAGTTCTGAGGCACTTGGAAAAGCAATACCTGCCCCTGTGAAAACACAGAGACAGGAAAAGCTTCTTCCATGAAGTCATGGAGCAAGAATGGTGCGGCGAGGAGCACGCCGCTCCCCGCTGACATTCCTGCCCCCCCTTCCCCTGTTCACCAGGGTGCAGCCACACGTGTCCCCTCCTCGGGCATTGTCTCCTCGCCCGGGATCCGACGGACAAATATAGGCATGGAGGAAAACTGATGATGCCTTTAAACAGTTATCACCAATGACCTTGAGATAGGAGCATATAAAGTCTGGACCACACAGAGTTGTGACACTTTCTGTGTGCTCTCCAGGGTGAGTACCAACCTCTCTCACTTCTAAATGTGGGTAGCCAGCTGGGCTCTAACACTGTACCGTGGGTTTGACGTGACTAAGGTTTTCATGTGGCTTAAGGTTTTTGTCATAATATCACTAAACGTATAGCACTATGTTAGTCATCCTAGGATGCTGCCTGAATCCTAGGATGGCAAATACGTGTTTCTTCTCTAACATCAGTGCATTCATTTAGCCAGCTAGAATAACCGCTTAGCAAAGTGTCAAGTCCCTTGTAATTATGCATCTGGGTGGACTGATTAGCCAGTACCTGCAAGTCATATTTTGTGTCTTCTCTATCATCTGCAAGAGGTGGTGGCTTATGTAGTTTGCAATTTTAAGCAGCTCATTGGTCCAAGGAGTTCTTTAATCCAACCTGAGCTATGACCCTTGGGGGATTACTGGGCTCTCTTTCAGAGACAGGTGATGCCTGCTGTCATCGCTACTGCAGGCAAGCCATTAGCACTGCGGCAGCTCTTCCAACAGCCCCAGCAAAGACTGACCAGGTCCCTCCCTTCCAGGTCTGAATGCGCTGCCAAATTGTTGGTGGTCCTGGGCATGCCGCTTGATTTTGTGTAACAATATTGGCTTTCTACAGAGTGTAGGTGTTTTCAAGGATCTTCCAACATTCATATATGAGGGCTGGCTCTGTTGTTGGCTAGAACAGACCGAAAGGAAAGCGAACGTCTTTAGCTCTGCCTTGTGTTTCCTGATCATTCTGCTTTTGAAAAAGCAGACTATTACCATAAACCCAATGTTTCCAATTTCTCATCTCTGGCAATGGATTTGCCTCACTGAATTCTCTGTACCCGCATGGTGTGTGCTGCCTGGGCTCTGACCTCTGTCATAACTCCAAGTACATGAGACTGCTGAAGAAAAAGGGATTCTCTCCCAGCCACTGAGTGCTGCTTGACACCATAACACGTTTGTTGTAGCGGAGGTCCTGAATATATATTAAAATATATATATTAAAAAATGAAATGAGATAAGGTGATAGCTGAGTGACTGTCCCTAAGAGGTCTGCATGTGGAGCTAGGTTGCGCGGAAGTGGTTTAGGGTACTTCAGTGTGTGTTAGGACTTCTGACAATCTGTCCTGAGTTGTAGAGATTAACACTGGAGTGGCTCCTCTGGCATTTGCACATTTAATGTGAAATGACACTTACATGCTCTAACACTATTCTATTTAAATGTATGAACTGATGTAATTTCATTGCTCCACTAGAGCTAAGAAAGACTCCCCATGGTAGAGAGACTTTGCCATGCTAATTTTGAGTTGTGCCTACAGTTGGGAATTTTGGTCAACTCAGATGATGTTAAAATAATTGGTGATAGTTGTGTTTAAGTAGACCCTTAATCTTTAAAAAGGAAAAAAGTTGAGGCTAGCTCTGGGAAGAAAGTTTTTGCTCTACAACAAGACAGAAGGTCTCAAGCTTGTACTGCAGCAACAGGAGAGGGCTGAGTATAAAACATTTGGCAGCTCTGCTGTCTTAGGGCTTTACATTCCCCAGGAGGAATGTGTTGAAAAAAATCTGCCTCGGTTGATGAAGAGTTTTTATCCCTACCAGAATTTTGTTAGAAAGAAATTGAATTACATTTTGAAAGATAACAGTGTCTGTCTTGATAGGCCTGTTGAAATTTTTTCCAGCTGCTCAGGATATTGCACAGTAAATAAAATAAGGGAAGAGCTAATATCTGAGGGTCACTTGTACAGCTTCAAATAGTAATCAAATGGTATCTTGACTTTAAAGAAAAAAAAATCTCAAATTCTTAAATTTTATGTGTGTGTACACCTTTTAGCAGTGGAACTTCTTTTAGACATGTTCTGGACAACATCCTGAGTATTTCACATGCGTATGTAAACCAAACATATCTGTACAATTACTTTAGAGAGTACATAACAATCAAAGTAGTTGCTTGGCAGTGTAAATCCAGCAAATCAGTCTCACTTACACCCATGTCCCCTGCTATCTCTTTCATGATAAAAGGCTCCTAAACATCGTGGCCTTGTCATTTGAGAAAACAAGTGTAGGTATTAAGCTGGACTAATAAACTGGACTAATAAACTCAAATCAATCTAAAAAACTGTGAAGCCCTTGCACCATCTGCAACATGGCAGATACACATGCCCTCTGCCGTGCCTTGCTGCAGGGGGATACCCCAGCTGGTGAATTTGGAGGTACCAGCAACTTGGGAAGCTGCACCGTCACAGGACCTGCCGGAGCCGTGTTAGTCTCAATTTTACTAACATGCCAATTCGTGCAAGTGAGGAGCACTCTGCAGGTAGCAGAGCTGTTTCCAGCTTCAGTGCTGGCTTTCTCCAGCATGAGCGTGGCCACACGTCTCTAGAGCCGCACCAAGGCTGTAACGCACACCCTTGCAGCAGTTCTCAGTTTGCGGCAGTGAAGTCTTGCTCCATGATTCCCAGAAAACGCCTGCCTGAGATAGTGCTTGAAGTGTCTGAGTGGCATGGTCCCAGTGAGACGTGCTGGAGACATGCTGCATGCCTGCTCTGGGTGAATTTGAAAGGGTCCAGAACAGACCCCCCTCTGGCTAAGTGGTTTTTAAAATCACAGCTTCAAGTGGTCCGATTTATCTCCTGCACTTTAAGCACCATTCATGCCACAAAGAAGAGATTAAATTCTCCTGCGGAGATAATTGCAACCCATGTCCAGGTTTTGAACTACACAGGATCTGGCTGGCTTTAAATAAGCTGAGCAGAGGGAAGGGTTTAACTAAGGGTGTATGTGTTGGGTTTGCATGGCAAGGTTTTGGTAGCGGGGGGGCTACAGGGGTTGTGGTAACACACCACAGTGTAGTATAGCCCCAAATCTCTGTTAGATATTTGCAATTCAAATTAATCATCACTTTGATCAGCCGCCTGCCACATTGTGCTAAGTGTTTCGTATTTCCTCAGATCATCCATGAAATAGATTTATTCCCCTCCTTTTCTTTGGTAGATCAGGTCCCTTTTTCTCCTTTGAGCTGTGCCACCTAGAACCCTTGCCAAGATGATGGACATGTCGGAATTCGGGGAGGCTGCTCCCTTCCTCCGAAAGAGTGAGAAGGAACTGATGATGGCACAGACCGTCGCCTTCGATGGTGAGTTGCAGGACCCTTCATGCCGCCAGAGGCTGGTTAAGAGGGGTAAGGGTTATGTCTAAGTGTGGTGGTGGAAATGCAGAGCAAAGCAGGATGCAATGCCTCCATTGTTGCTGCTGGGCTGCTGCTGCTTGAGGTAGCTGGTTCAAGCTGGTTCTGGTTTCTTTATTCTGCAAAGCTATTAAAAAACCCTAGGTAGTGCTAAATAGAAATAATCTATCCATTTATGATAAGCAAGTAACTAGATTTAGAAGCAAGGCATATTTCTACTGACCTGCTAAAGGATGGATCACTTCTTTGTCCATCTGAAAGACAAATGCCACACATTGATGTTCCTGTAATGGGAGAGATTCTGCGGCCTGACTACATGTCTTGTTATGTTGTACCTGTTCATCTGTTTGCTTTGCAAGCTATAGGACAATCTGATGTTAACTTTTACTTTCCCCTAACTTATTTTTCATGAAATGGATTTATATGAGCCCTGAGGTGTAGTACTAAGTATAAATACACCGATAACCACAGCATTTTGCTATTCAGAATAGTTGCTCTAACTAATGACCTGAAATCTAGTGCAGCTGCACCAAACTCTGAGAAGCCACATACGTAACTCAATGTGGGTTATTAATATTGCTGTTTTTCAAGACAAATCTCAGCAGAATGTGCGGGAATAAGGTTGAATCTGATAACTGGCAGGCAAATAACATGGGCTGAAGTCCTCACTCAGATTGCAATTTTCTGTGTGACTTTTTAGCAAATGCCTTAATTTGGGCTTGGATCTCGGTTCCTCCATCTGCACACTGGTGATAGTGATTATGGATTTCCCATGGAGGCTGAGGCTTAGCCGGCATTTGTGAAATATTTTGACACCTTGTGCTGAAAGGATCTAGAGGAAGCCAAGTGGTAGTTTCAAAGGGGAGACAACATTTGGGAGCTCTACGCCTTCTGCTTTGGCAGGCAGCTCCCCAGCACTGCCAATCTGCTGCGGTCCCAGAGGTTTTGTGTCGCTTGTGCAGAAAAAGCAACCCAGCAATCTCGCTTAGCTAGGCAGGGTGTTACTGTTTGATGCAAGGCTGTGAACCCTCGGTGTCCTTAATTTCACAGGGAAGAAGAAATGTTGGGTTCCTGATGAAAAGAAAGCTTACGTTGAAGCTGAAATTACAGAAACCAGCGGTGGCAAAGTGACTGTGGAGACGACAGATGGAAGGGTACAGAATTGGTTTTGTCTGATCCGTGACTAACAAGACCAGAGTAGCAAGGTCCAGAAATTACCTGTCCCACCTTAAGCTCAGTTTCCTGTTTCGTGAAATGGGCTGAGAATAAGAAGACCCAGTAACTGATGCCATATCAGAATGACACATGTAAAACTACCAAGGGAAAAACAGCAATGTGGTGGTGGGTAAGCAAGCATCAGCCCAAGGAAGTCTGTGAGCAGAGATATGCCACCAGCCGGTTCTGGTTTGAACCACAGAGTTAAAAGCCTAGGCTGTAGCTAAATGGCACGGCTCCTTTCACAGCCACAGCACCGTGCTCCTTTTATCTAAGCCTTCCATTCTTATGATAGCTGTGAAAACAAATAGTGTTACATACATAGACTAGGTCTGAGCTGAAGGACTTCCCTCTGTGGGGGGTAAAAAATATATTCTCCTATGAGGTGTGTGAAGCAACAGAAAATCATGGTGTTTTCCAGTGTTGCTGTACTTATTTGTCTTTGCAGACCATGACTATAAAAGAAGATGACTTGCAGTCAATGAACCCTCCCAAATTTGACATGATCGAGGACATGGCTATGCTGACCCATCTGAATGAGGCGTCTGTGTTGTACAATCTGAGAAAGCGCTACAGCAACTGGATGATCTATGTAAGGGTTATTACAAGGGTATATTTAGAAATCTCTATTTCAAGTGCACATTTCATGTTTGAACATGTGTTCTTCGTATTCAGTTTACAACTTCAATAAGTCACAAAACTGAGGGTCTTGCTCATCTTTTCAGGAAAGAAGTTGCTTGGAGCTGGCTTGTGTGTGAATATAGACAGACAAAACTGAATGAATAAGATGGTGTGAATAAAATTCTTTGGTTTTGCTTCCTTGCCTCGGAGAGGGGTGTTAAGGGACATGTTTTCAGCAATTAAGGCATTGGGGAGACCTAGTTTATTTTTCCTCTCCTAATATTAATCCATGTCAATACCCGTCATGAGGATTTCCTTGTTAAGAAACAATGCCTCGAGCTTAGAGCACACACATAACTTGTTTTAAGTATGAGCCTTTCTATCTTTAGTTCAGTAATTGTATTCCCTTCATTTTCAGTGCTGACATCTCTCTTGTTTCGCTCTGGCCTTTTCCCTTGCTCTCTATCTTCCCCATGACATCATTAACATAATTCCTGTCAGCACCAGAACAAGCTTCAATAGCATCTAATTTTATGAGGCCAAACTTTTGCTCTCAGTTTGCTGCGTTCAGTTGTGTCTGAAATCAGTCAGGGGAATCTATAGATTTTTTTTCTAGCCAAACCCTATTCTGGTTTTTGGTGTTCATCAGAAGAGCAAATCCAACTTTTTCCCATTTAAATTCTTATTGTTAATCATTTTCTGCATTTCTCTAATAACCTCTGTATGGACATGTATGGCCTAAAGCATAGCTTTGCTTGCAGGTCAGTATAGGTAGCAAATTAAATTTGTCATCTTGCCTTAATCCATTTACTGGTTGGGGTTTTTCTTTTCCTTGTGGAAAATAGGACTGAGGACTCATGCCAAGGCCAGTCTGGAGCAGGGTTCTAATGCTATTTTTAGGGGAAGACGCCTGGATTTCACCTGAACGTTTTAGAATGTAATTTAGCTCATAAATCTATGTGCACATAGTGCTTGTGGCCATATAATAACGGGTCTTCTTTGAAGATTTTTGCTTCAACTTGGACTAAGTACGTGAAAAGTTACCAGCTAACACCAATTCCTTGGGGTAACAACTGAAAACTCATTCTTCCTCAGAACCACCAAGCCCCAGCTAACTGAAGTAGATAGCCCAAAGAGGGACTATAAAGATAGATTTTTACCAATTCTGTTTCTCCAAAAGCTCAAAAAAGCTCCACAGCTTTGGGGAATACCACTATGAAGTTGTTTTCTCTTTGAACACCCACCAGAAATTGCCCCAAGGTGCTCACATCAAATAACAATGGGAGATTGTTTCTCCTCCTGAGAATGGAGTTCAAAGAGGAAAGCTGTTACTTTTCTTTCCTTTGTAAATAACTGTTGTCAAGACGAAACAACTCTCTTGGGGTAGCAAGGCAGAAAATCAGAGGTAGGTCTATTTGCTGCTCCTTTGTTTTGCTGAAGGGGCTGTTTCTGCTTCTGGTTGTCACCTTGAAAATACTTTTGCCCCTTTGGAAAACTGTTTAATATCTGTAGTTTTGATATCAATTGCCAATAGGAAGTCACTTAGAGGACCAGTAGCTTTAGAAATTCAGATCAAAGGCTGAAATTCAAGTCAAAATTCAAACTCAAATCAGAAGCTGGCAACACCAGGTCCTGCTTGGTCGACTAAGACTTTTTTTCTTATTCCTTGAGTGATTTTTCTCACTCTTGTTTTATGTTCCTCTCTAGACCTATTCCGGTTTATTCTGTGTGACTATAAATCCCTACAAGTGGTTGCCTGTCTACAAGTCGGAGGTCGTTGCTGCATACAAAGGCAAGAGGCGCTCAGAGGCTCCTCCCCACATCTTCTCCATTGCTGACAACGCGTACCACGACATGCTGCGTAGTAAGTGGCACTGTTTGCTTTCAAATTTCATTTCATTTTATCTAGCCGAAGTGACAGAAGTTTGCAAACATGCAAATACTCTACAAGCAACAGGGGCTTGGCAGTCTGCATCATTTTTTTATTATTATTTTTTTAAACTTCCCTGAATGTCCCTGTGGTACTTATGGTAACAGTAAGCTCTGTGTATGGATTATCTATAAGGTGCACAAACTTAGCTGTCTGAACTGGGTGAATCCATCAGTTTGTAACAGAAATAGGGTCATGCCCCAGAGGTCTGTAAGTATTTTCCCAACCTCAGAAATAAACTTACAGTCAGTTTATGCTCAGTATTCAAGTGCCTGTAAGATGTATGCATTCTAAAGTTAGTGAAGCCAGTTATCTAAGGTGTTGCTCACACATCTCTTGCACAAACCTGCCGTGGGTCAGTGTTGCACTGACTGCCATGGGTCTGGGCACCAACGCTGCAGCTAAGAACTCCAGATTTTCCTGTGAAATTTTCTCACCCTGACTCTCAAGTTACTGGAAAAGAGTTTATCAGCAGAGGGCAGCAGTGATGTGTTCCCATCAGGTCCTGCGAGGCAGCTGGGTAAATCCCAAAGAGGCTTGGTGGTAACACATCCTGCTGTCACCTGGTTTTAATAAAATGGAAAGTGCCACAGCTGTGAGAGGACAGAAGGTGCTGTGCAGAGGCGATGCATATGTGGCTGCAAAGAGATGCTCTTTTATCAGATAAGGGTGAAATATGGCCAGGCTGCCCAATATGTAGCCTGTCATGATGAATGGAATTAAAAAAGAAAAGAGCAATTTAGGCTCAATGGCTTGGGAACGTGCTATGATTTAGCATTTGATGAATTTGGTTGATAATATATTAAGGTTGTAAAGTGTTCTAATAAATGCTTATTTCCGGTCAGGCCATTGACAGTGGGGACATTATAAACCTCCATTCCAGCAGCATGGCCAACTGAAGAAGAGTACGGATGCATAGTAAGGCACAGCCTGTGAACAAACAGCAAAATTACTTAGGCTAGTCTAGTATTGCAGGAGCAGAAGGGCCAGATGCAAGCAAAGACTTAATCAAGAGTAAAAAAAGAAGCATTTTGATGACAGAAAATTACTTTATTATAGTTTCCCAGACACAGAGGGAATGTGCACGACTGACAGGTCTTTAATACCAACAAAACACAAGATGAGGATTCAGGGCAGGGCTAGAACCTGCACTGCTGGAGGTCAGACTAGGCGATGCTAGTTATTATCTTTCCATCTCTGCTTCATGTGATTCTCTCCTGTCTTTGCAGGACTGATTCTGGAATAGTTGGTACTCCTTTGCAATTATAACAAGCAATTTGTACAGATTACTAAGTTCCTTTTTTTTTTTTTTTTTCCCCTTCCAACCCCCTCCACAGATCGGGAGAATCAGTCTATGCTGATCACGTAAGTGCTTCTTTTTTAACTGATTTGAGACTTTGTTGCTGTGAAAAACTTAGAAAAAAAAATTCTACTGAAATACAAGTTGTCCCTTGAAAGCTCAGCTAAATTGCCTGGAACTTGATTCAAGCCAACTAACTGGCTATTTGGCAATCTGATGGCTGCCTTGAGCCCCATGGGCAACAAGTAGCTAAGGGTTTGATAGAGTCTGGCCCATTTCTGATCCCCATCTGGTGTTCATTCCAAATAGGCATAAAAATAACTAAGCAGGCAGTTAAATAAGCTTCTTCCAGGGTTAGCCTTGCTGTGGCTTCCCTCTTTGGACACAGAAGACTGCTTTCACAATGAGAACAATCAGCCATTGGAATGATCTCCCCAGGGAAGTGGTGGATTCCCCAACATTGGATGCTGATTCGGGTGGATGGGGTGTTGGGCCATCTTGTCTAGACATTTCTTTTGTCTAGACAGAGCTTTTTCCAACAAAGGTTGGAACAGATGATCCTTGAGGTCCCTTCCAACCTGGCATTCTGTGATTCTACAGTTCTTTTCAATGTGGTTGCTCTTGCTGCAAATTATATTTAAGAATGTTGTGTAGACACATCTAAAAGGAGGGAGATGACCAAGGCAGAAAAGAACAGGCATGTCATTTACTGGCAAGCATGAAAGATGAAGAGTTGAGTGTCTCTGTGTACAGTTCACATGTGCTTCCTGGGTAATGCCAGCAAATTACTGCGGCTTTTCTGTACATTTTCTAATTCATTAGCTGTATATAGGTATACCTCAGATCCTCAGTCTGGATGTCTGTAATAAAACATCATGCCCTTAAAAGAAGCTCAGTGTAGCGTGGGTTGTACTAGATTTCTTAGCCCAGTCACATGAAAAATTAATTGCTGCTATCATAGACATTCACCTCTTCATTCAGTCAATTTAATATGGTTTCCACTAACACGGCCAAAGTACAGGCTGCAGAAATCGGAGTCAGTGATTCTGAGAACAGCCTGTGTGTGGGGAGGAGCTGGCGGGACAGGAGGGTGAAAGGATGAGTTACAGCTGTTTGAGAAATGCCTACATTATCTCCCTCCTTCCTTTAGTGGAGAATCCGGTGCTGGCAAGACTGTCAACACGAAACGCGTCATCCAGTACTTTGCCACCGTGGCAGCCCTGGGTGAACCTGGTAAAAAGAGCGTAAGTTTGCTGGTGGTTGTTTCATTTCACACTCCCAAGGTTTTCCTGTTGTGTACAACTGACCTCGCAAGTCTGCATCCCAAGCACTAGACATGAGCTAGACCTCAACAGGCACAGTTAAGAAGAGAAACCATTGGGAAAAGATACTGACTCTTCTACACAGCGTCACTGAGAGCATCCTGTTCTGAAGGCAGGAAGGCAATGCTCCCCTGAGCTTGCCACGCTCCAGGCACAGCAGCAAAACCACTCATGGTTCTGAACAGCTGCTTGTTGCTGCTGCTTTTTTCTAGGAGTTTTAGCTTTCGTGTATGTCTCGAAGTGTTCGAGATAATGACAGATTTGATTGGAATGTGCTAGATTGAATTTATAGGCCCTGCCAGTGGGTTGGCTGGGGGTGCACAAGAAGTTGGGAGGGGACACAGACAGGACAGCATACACAAAACATAGCGCCATACTAGCTACTGTGAAAAAAATTAACCCTCTCAGCTGAAACCAGGACAGTGTGTTAAATATGTTTCTGATTGTGTTAAAGCTGGTCAAAAGTTGAGGAGACTGTGAAGATTAAGAAATTTGATTTTTTTTCATATGGAAAATAGACTTCAAAAGGACTAGGATTATCATGTCTCATCAAAATGTCTGTTTTGTTGAAAGCTTTTTTGTCCACAAAAAAAGAATGTTTTGACAAGTATTTTTTTTTCAGTCAGCTTTTCTATATTTCTCTTTGGATAAGTGCTGCTCTACTTATAAGTGTTCTCTAAGGTTACTGTGAATATTGTATTCACGCTGCTTTTATCTTGTGTTGTTATTAGCTTATTCACTACAAGCTTCACTGCACTTGAAGGCTCAATGCTCTTTTGTGGTGAATTAACTGATTCCTATGAACTATATTTATAAGGCCAAAATTTCAGCTAGGTTTGGATTCTATATGCATAATTCCTGTCACCAAAATCTAATATATGTTCATCTGAGGCCTGCAAGGGTCTCTTAACATATGATTGATCCAGAGTCAGCTTTCTGCGTGCTCATAATGGTGTCTGAAACCTGATGTGGTCATGGAACAATTGTGCAAATAACAGATATTGCAGCTGGAAGATATTCCATGTAATTTATCAACTCAGGTCAAATTTCATTTTCATTATCATAACCTCCTTTTTTTTAAATATCCAAGAGTTCAAATGCAGCACAAGCTAATTGTCTAAAACTTGTCCATTTGCATTTACATCCTTTTATTCTTACTAGCTGGCACCAGTCTCTTTTCTCTGTCCAGTTAGTTAGCCTTCTGGTTCATTGTGGAACATCTCCAGAGCAAAACCAGGTCGATGTTTGGAGCAGGGGTTAAAACAACAAGCTGGGTAGGAACAGCACTCAGCTATTTTGTGATGTATGGTGAACACAAAATAACAGTCACACATGCCCTTTGAAGGAAGGCTTCAAAAAGTCCTGCTGGTGCCCAGAGACATCTAACCTTGCTAATCTTTATCTTTTGTGATGTCCTTCATCTTAGTACTGACATTCTCTCTTTATTTTTTTTTTTTTTCCTCTATTGTGTTCCTCTTTCAACAGCAACCAGCTACCAGAACTGGGGTAAGTCATCAGCTTTGCTATTTTATATTTTTCACATGAAAATTGTACCAGGCTCTGTCAGTCTGTGTCACGAATCTCAGCATTTCACTTTGTGTGGTTCCCCCCATGAAGGATCCCTGAAGTCCAGGCAGTTAAAGTAGTTTGCTTCAGCAAACTGAAGTTTGTGCGAGTGACAGACAATGTTTTTCTCAACTCCAAAAATCCCAAATATTACAAGCTTTGAATGCTTTCAAATCTAACGCATTTCAGTGCTTGCAACGGTCTTCGATAGCCCCTCTCCTACACACACTTACTTGGATGTCCCCACGTGCTTCACAGTATATGGGAAGATATGGTGATTTCTTTCACAGGCAGATGGCATAAAATATCAAATCTACAAAGCAAAACAGTAGAGAGCAGCAGAATGTTTGAAACCTTTTAAGCACTCATAATTGACTGATGATCTTGCTGTTATACCATTCACACTGTGCCACCTCTGGGGTGGAGCTAAATCACTTTGCTATCCTGTCTTGTCTGTAAGTGAAAGCATGGCTGAGTTATAGTTGACAGCTGAGTTTGTGGCCAGTAGGTTTCTTCAACAATATTTCAACCTTGATTTCTAGGGAACTTTGGAGGATCAAATCATTCAAGCAAACCCAGCCCTAGAAGCTTTTGGAAATGCCAAAACCCTGAGAAATGATAACTCCTCACGTTTTGTAAGTCTGTAACACAGTGTAATGATGTCCTCTTTGACAATGGCCAGTTAATAACATCTCTGTAGTAATCCCTTCATAAGTTGCTTCTCATTTTGTCCACTAAAATGGCTGGATTTCCACACAGAGGAAGAATAACAAAGTAGGATCTAACCAGGAAAAACTACTGAAAAGATAACAAGAAACAAAAAAAGATCCACCCTGAATAATTGTTTAAACTGTACATGATCAGGAGACAAGCAAAGTGTGGGTTTATGAAGCCCTTTGAATAGCAATGGCAGATCTTCTGCAGGACTGCCTCTGCTGCATAGCCTTATTTTCCTACCATGTCTTCCACTAACCTAAGTCATTCCCTCTCCCTATATTAGCTCTACTTTGTCATGAAGTGCAGAAATGCACCACAGTCCCTGCTCCCTCCCACATCTTCCCCCTCTGCAGACCCACACATCTACCTTTCAGCCGTACCATTTACCTTTTTGGCTAAGCTGCCTCTCCTTGTCCCTCAGCACTGACGTGACCTTGGGCCTCTCCTTATTTCCATCAGGCTTGCAGGAGAGCAATCCCCTCGAGAGCTCTGCCTCTGCCACATCTGGTTGACGTTGGCTCAGAGGTCTGAAAGGAATGGCATGAGGATGACAGCCTGAGTTTATAGCCCATGCTTCCCTAACAAATCCAGTTAAAAATGAAATTGGAAGGGGTGGAGAGAGTCAACAGTTGTAAGCATCTGTGAAAAGCTACACAATTGTATGAGGAGTTTGTCAGCTGGAACAGAAATTAATTATTTTTAAAAGTGGATGTGTTTGAATATGATAAATTAAATGAAAAGTAGTCAATTTTTAGGAATTTTAGAGGATGAATATGCAAATTTAATGGGCAAAGCAGTGTAAAATCACAGCACTCTTTTGACGTAAGTAGTTGCGTGTAAGTTAAGACCGCAAATGAGGAGGAGTTAAAAAAGGAGCCTGTGTGTCTCATCGCCGGGCTTATTGTTCTGAGTCCTGCATTACAGTAAACCTGCATCATGAAACTGGAAGCTATGCACATTCCCCTGTCTTAGCCTGTCAGATAAGTACACTGTTATCCTTTCCCCACAAGCTGATTACATGGCTGCGTCTACAGATTTAGGCTTGGAAAAGTGTAATATCATTGTTCGATATTTCTCATTGAAAATCTGCCTGTGCTAAGCCAAGGAGTTAGCATAAACTGATTCTTTGAGTTAAATGATTGCCTTCAAACAGTCTCCTTTGTTTCCCTGTGTATACTATATGCACTAATTAGAATATTCTTCTGTGTGAATTAGGGTAAATTTATCCGAATCCATTTTGGAACCACAGGCAAGCTGTCATCTGCTGATATTGAGATTTGTAAGCAGCAAACTCTCTCCTTTTAAAAAATACAATTGCTCATCTGAAAGCTTGGAGAACATTTCTTTCTCACTGAATTTTCCTTTGTGTGACTAGATTTACTGGAGAAATCCCGAGTGATTTTCCAGCAACCAGGCGAAAGAGACTATCACATCTTCTACCAAATCCTATCGGGAAAGAAACCAGAGTTACTGGGTAAGCATTACATGGATCCACAGCTTTTAAGAACCAACCTTCAGCTGAATAGACAGTGGCTGAGGAGGGGGCAGGGGGTAAACCCATGTGCAGAAAGGCCCTTACGCTTCCACTTGACGAAAGTGAACTTCCACTGGCAAATACACTCTTTTAAAGATGCCCTTCCAATGGCAGCAACAGTGACCATTTTTCTGTGATATACTGATGCAGGTACTCTATAAAGTGAAGTGATATTACAGATTAGTCTAAGGGAATAAGACTCAGACAGGACTTTTAAAATGTAGCATTATAAAGGCAAAAAATATCACACTGAATTTGTGTAATCCAAGGTCTTAAAATGCTACACCTCTAAAGCATTTACGGTGATAAAACTTCAGTTATTCAGATTTTCACATATGAGGAGATTTGCTTATAAGTCCATGAAGAAAAGCTAGTTCCCTCTTTCAGCCCCCAAGTGCCAATATGGGCATCCTGGCATGTAGTGTAGCAAGAGGGAATATGCAAAGCTGCCTGCTGTTTGATTGCATGACGATTACCCCTTTCAAGTTTTCCCTGGCTGAATGAGAGCTGGAGAGGAGCGGAGAGCAGATGAGGTGTCTTTGCTCCCATCTCCTAATGCTTTGAATAAAACCTTCACTGGTTATTTAAGTGATGTGGTTTGCTGAATTTAATTTGTGCTCTGAAGAAACATATTTTATAAAATACATTGCTGCACTAAACTGCTACTAAGCCATAGCAGCCATAATCTGTTTCGAAGTCTTATTATCCTGATGATGCATGGCCAAGTCCCTAACCCTCTTAGCACTGGCCTAATTAACGACAATTACAGGAAAGATTTCAAGGAAGCATTGCACTGAGATTCCTGTGTGAATCCCTGTGCTGGGAAAATACGCTCTTTCTCATAAACTCTCTCTCTGTATACTACACATCAGCTCACACTTTTCTGGCCAGCATGAGCTTGTCTGCAGGCTCTTGAAGAGGCTGAAACCAATGGGGACTTCTGTTTTGTAGACAAGAAATGTATGTGTTTGTATATAAAGATGTACATTCTAAATATAGATAAGAATAAGTATAGAAAAATATAAATGTAGATAAATAACATAGTGACTACGTAGCAAAGCAATACAGACTTATAGAGAAGATGATTTTATGTACACATAGATTGATACATATATGTATTTACATACATACATATTTAGACAGATAGGTATGTGTGTATGTATATAAAAGATTGAAATCTAGACCAAACTTTGGTTTGCTGAATGTGGGTGAAACTTTCTGTTGATTTGGGGAAGCAGGACTCTCCTTGCAGTTTTGGAGTGAGCTAGCTTTCTAGAAAACAACTCTACATTTTGGGGGTTTGATGTGAAGGAAAAGGAAAGATGAGAGAAAGAGAACGCCGTATTCAGACTTTTGTTCATCAAGAGCCAAGTGTCTTCTGCGAAAAGTCCTGGCAGTTGCTGTTTTGTGAATCTGTTATAAAAGAGAGAAACCGTGCTCGTTGTCCTTGTCTTGGATCATATTAAAATCTTTTTTCTTCTCTGTACTTAGATGGGATTTTTACCCCTACAGGCACGCAAGGGAGAAAGTAGGGCTGTACAGGAAATGATGAACTCAACTGCAAAACATGCTTAACAGATGTGTATGCAGTGTTCCCATGTTCTTTTTATTCACGCTTTCTCTAAATCTTGGTCTTCAGACCGGAATAGTAGAATGAGAGTTGGTTGCTCGGTTGCTGCCCTGCAGTTGTAAAAAACCAACCAACCAAATAAACAAAACCGCAAAACTCACCAACAACTTTATACACAGTTGTGCAGAAAAAAATGTATGTCAGATTTGATCTTTCGATCTCCATTTTTTTTTTAATATCCTGAATGGATAGCAGTTTTGACCTTAGCAATTCTTTTACAGATATGCTACTGGTATCTACCAACCCATATGACTACCACTTTTGTTCACAAGGAGTAGTTACAGTGGACAACTTGGATGATGGAGAAGAATTGATGGCAACGGATGTAAGCCTGTATTGATTTGACTTTGTGCTTCACAGATTAGGTGTATGTGGGGAAGGAAAGTGCTGGCAGGAGCCTAACCTCTGTCACTGAAACTATTGGACTAAAGTGAAAGCAGAAATGGGTCTTAATTGCATTCGTACTATGAAGCACGAGGCCTGATAAACTATTACGCTTTTGAATCTGACCTTGCTCCATGTAATGTCCATGGGCACAATGTTCTTATAAATTTGATATATAAAATCCTAAAAAAGGGAGCTCTCCTCCTGTCTCCCAGCCACTGCTGGGTCTTCAGGGTGTTACAGTGGCTGCTTTGTGAGATAACACCCCTTGGCAGGTTAGTAATACCTGCCATGCACAAGTAGATTGCTGAGCTGCAAAATCCCATTGCTTTTGAATAGGGAATTGACAAAATATCTGCATTTCCTTTTCACAGCAAGCCATGGACATCTTGGGTTTTGTGCCAGATGAGAAGTCTGGTTCCTACAAGCTCACAGGTGCCATCATGCACTTTGGGAACATGAAATTCAAACAAAGACCCAGAGAAGAGCAGGCAGAGGCTGATGGCACTGAAAGTAAGAGTAACCCCTAAAATTGCTCCTTACCTTCAAAAGTCTGGCATGTATCATGCACTGTGTTGAGGAGGAAGCAGTAGATATACTTAGGACTTTTTTTCTTGGCTAGGCATGTTTCCATGTCGAAGTTCAAAGCCAGTTGAAACCTCGTTTCTCTTGATCAGGTGCTGACAAAGCTGCCTACCTAATGGGAATCAACTCCTCTGATTTGATTAAGGGCTTATTGCACCCTAGAGTGAAAGTTGGCAACGAGTATGTGACCAAAGGTCAAAGTGTTGAACAGGTAAGGCGAAGATTTCAGGGTATTTGGATACCTGTCCCATAAGCCTTGAGGATTCATCTGTAACATCTCAGAGAGACAGACAGCTGCTAGAAATATTAACATGTACCTCTGGTACCTGTTCTCATTTTATATCCCCAAACTTGGGGAAATAGCCAGTGAAAGTGCAGGAAACTGGTAAAGAGACTGACAAAGTGGCCAGCACCACCTTTGATAAGATTGTTTTTCTGATGTGTTAGTAGCAGCTGCTCAAGGAAACTAGGTGCAGTAAAACTCCATGGGGATTGGTATCTAATTCTGGATGAGAATAGTTACCTAGAAGAGTTGAGCCATGGATTATTTATTCACTCATCACTCATTCATTATTCATGTGATTTTAAGCTCTGTGTGACCTCAACCAGCTAAAGGCAATATCAGCTTAAAGGAATCTCTTAATTTCAGAAACAGAAGTCCTTGGTTTAGCACTGCTGCAGCTGTAGCAGTGTAGTAGAAGATGCTGCAGCATTTGGTTACAATGAAAATTATTGTTTGAAGACAGGCTGTGGTACAGGCTCAGAGACAAGAAAATTGCTGAGAGGTGTCTATCCTATCGGTGCAGTCGTGCATAGGCTAAAGAGACTTTTGACAACCTTTCCATTCACCTGCTATGCCATAGCATCCCTCAAAAATTAGAAGCAAATGGCAATGAGCAATTTGAGCAGAGACCTTTCCTATTCTGGCAGTAGCTCTGGACATCATGACTGGCATCCAGCTTTCTGGTACCTAACTTCCACAGAAATATAAAGGATTAAAACTTTTGCAACTTGCTGTCTACCTCTTTCCCAAGAGGTACTTTACAAGCACTTTATGTACGTGTTAGTATGCATACATATACATAACAATAATTTGAAGAAAAGTCAGCATAGATAATGGGAGAAGCTGTGTGTTGTATTAAGTATGTCTTGGTGATTATAAGAACCATTGTGAAATATCATTTAAATATAAGTAGGGATTGAAATAGGCTACTGTACTGAAATTCTTTTGTTCCAAAGTGAATTCTGTTCCACATAGTGGTATTTTGAAACATGTATTTTAGGTTTTGTATGCTGTTGGGGCTTTATCCAAGGCAGTGTATGACCGAATGTTCAAATGGCTGGTGGTCCGTATCAACAAGACTTTGGACACTAAGCTGCCAAGACAATTCTTCATTGGAGTCCTGGATATTGCCGGCTTTGAAATCTTTGATGTGAGTATTAACATATGAGGACTTGGTGGAAGGACATAAAAGGTACCAAGCGATAGCTCTTGAGTGGGTGTTTGTTTTTCTAAATTAACAGAAGCTGAGTGCTGAGAAAGCCATGAAGCAAATAACGTATATGATTTTACAAGGTTTTGCCATGAATAGATGTAGAAAACACTCAGCACTGAACAGAGCTGGACAGGCTGATAGTTCCTGGGGAGGAAGAGGGTGGCAACCCTTATCAAAGACAACATCTCACATGCTTTGGGCTGTGTTTTAGGAGAATGCATTGTTCCAACTCTTTCTCTTTGAGACAAAGCATATTTTATAGGGTATGATATTTCTTCTCCTTTGTATCTCAAAGTAAGAGATATATCTTCATCTTGATGTAAGAAAGAATTTTTTTACAGTGCGAACATTCACTGAAACAACCTCCTCAGGGACTTGGTAGAGTCCCCATCACTGGAGGTTTTCAAGATGCAATTGGACAGGGTGCTAGATAATCTCATCTAGGCTCTGTCTCTCATGAAAGGTTGGACCAGATGATCTTTCGAGGTCCCTTCCAACCTGGGCTGTTCTGTTATTCTGTCATTGTCGTAAACAAGTGTATGTGAGAAAAGCACATCACAACTTCTGTTTCTCAGAGTCCGTTCCTGAAGATAAGTGCTTAATGCTGTTGTTGCTATGTATTGCTCTCCATACAGAGTGGAGCAAAGAGCATGTTGGTTCTACTTTACAGGACTGGGGTGGCGCGCTCCTGAAGGAAAGGCACGTGTCCTGAGTGACCTGAACAAATCTGGGCATCCCCATGCTGTGGGGGACAGTACACGAGGCAGCCAGCAGCCTGCTACTGAACTCCCCCCTCCTTTGCCTTTGGTGTTATGCTCAGTAGTTTCTGAACCAGTTACTGTTTAGACAGTTTTAGATGTAAACAGTTTCCTTCTTGCTGTTCCATCAAGCCCTTTCCATAGGTTAACTGTGGTGCAAATACTTCTTTTTTATCTCCTTCTGCAGTTTAACAGCTTTGAGCAACTCTGCATCAATTACACTAATGAGAAACTGCAACAGTTTTTCAATCACCACATGTTTGTCCTGGAGCAAGAAGAGTATAAGAAGGAAGGGATTGAATGGGTATTCATTGATTTTGGCATGGACCTGCAGGCCTGCATTGATCTAATTGAGAAGGTATGTACAGGAGTGCTAAGGTGTACTTACTGAATTGTTTTTTATTCATGATGCTCCCTTGGAGACATCCTTAAGTACCAGAGAACAGAGCAGGATAAACAGCAGGACAAGTTTCTTGCCTTTCTACATGCGATATAGAATCAAATGAAAATCAGTATTTATAGCATTTGTGGCTATTTGGCTTTACCCCTTAAGTTTGCCTTACAGAGCCAAGAGTGACAATAAGCTGTTACTGTTAATTTGTATGGCTGTATAATCTTCCTCAAGTTTTACTTTTGTCTTTCTATGGCCCTACTGTTTTTCCATTTACTTAGTTTGACGTTAAGCATACGTAGAATATACTTGTCAGCTTTTCAAGGCAAATTCCATGTTTCAGTCACGTGCCCTGTACCTCTCCCGTGAGGCCCTTGTTTCTTACATTACATTGTATGTTGATGTGCATGGTCCTTCATGCTCTTCTTAGCCTGATACTATTGCTTCCTTCTCACTGCTTTCCCAGCATGGGATATGCCTTTCCGTTTCCCTTCTTTGTGAGTATAACATGGTCCTGGTGGGGGGCAGCTGTCCCCTTGCTGCGTCTCTTTCTGCTATCTCTTATGGCATCCATCTAATCCTGCTGATCTGTGAGGAAAAATGAAATTTTGAGTCTTGCCTTAGCAGGACATTTGGAACAGTTGGGAGTAGAAAAGCTGATTATTAGGCACCTTTGTACTTGATCACTTTCTTCTCCAGGGGTAGGATATCTACATACTTGATCCTAATCCCTCAAACAATCTGTCCAGTGCTAGGAAGTTGGCTCATCTTTTCCAGAGAGACGGATGCTAAAATGGTAGTTGGTCCAACTGCCTTGAAAAGTAAATCAAATCCTTTCTGAAGTCATCAGAAAGCCTCCTAAGGCAGAAGTGGCATATTGACTAGTCAAAGGTGCAGTTACTATTTTAACAGAATAGACAAAGGTTTCCTCATCAAGATGAGAAAAAATTTTGCAGGCTTAAAATTCCATCAGATCAAACTTAAAGGGTGCAGAGCTACCGAAAGCAGGCACCCAAAGCATTTTCCAACAAAGATCTTCTTAAATCCACAGCCATTGGGAATCCTGTCTATCCTTGAAGAGGAGTGTATGTTTCCAAAAGCTACAGATATGACATTCAAAGCCAAACTCTACGACAATCATCTTGGCAAGTCACCTAACTTACAGAAGCCCAGGCCTGATAAGAAAAGGAAATATGAAGCTCACTTTGAACTTCTTCATTATGCTGGTGCAGTAAGTTCCTCTGCTGGTGGCTAGACTTTGTATTACAGGTCTTCCAGGTGGGGTTAAGTCCGTAGCACACAATGAGGGAGGGTGGGAAGGATGAAGAAGGGAAGAAAGCTACAGTGAGGAGTAAAAGCAGATGTCTACTCTCTCTGCACAAGTATTGCACCGAAGTAAGGTGCCACCAGACTCCAGGACATCTGGTCCTTGGATACACAAATAAAATGAAACAACTTAAGGAAGGCTAACAGTGCTTTTGCTGAAAATATACCTTGCCTTGCTTTTATCACTTTTACTATAATCAGATTCAGACTAGTGATTAAACAGCAGCAGCATCCAGCTTTCCATTTTGTTTCCCTGAACAAATGAACTGAGTCATCTCTGCCTAACTTCAGGGATGTTTAAAAAAAAAAAAAAAAAAAGATTTGACATCCCTTTTAACTCATGTTAGGACTAGTGTGTCAAAGTACCAAAAGGAAATGTGTTTAATTCTGCTGTGAAGGTTTTTAGTTAACAGGTCCATTGATGGTGGGGTGAATGGGAATACAATTCAGTACTATGATGCCTGTGCCAAAACTTGCCCAGTGTCATAGTTCAGTTTACAGACCAGATAGGCAGAAAGAATTTGAGAGGAACATGGGAAATTTTTCATCAAGCTAGAGTTGGTATGAAGCCTCAGCACAGCAGAGCTGGAACATACCTGACGTTGTTAATTTCAAATTATAATTGAACATAAAGTTAATTTTGTATTCATTAAGAGAAATAATGCCCATCTTGCTCTTTATCTATCATTGTTAATGTATTCAATGAGGAAAATTAGAATTTCTATCCCCTTGTGGCATTAATAACAGAGCCTATTTTCCTACTAAACAGAGCTGTAGAACAGTCCAGGAGTTAGATTTTTAATCATTAAATTACTGCCAAAAAATCTTGATTATTCCAGTGTAGCATGCTGTTGTGAGGTGAAATTATTACTTGTGCATTTTATAGTTTGGCACTTATTAGTAGGGTTCCTGGGACACTGATGTCATGTGGTATTTCTACAGCCAACCACATGGAGTCCATGAGAAGATGTAGCGACCAGGTAGCCTGGAAGGGGTGTGTAGGATTGAGATGGTAATTAGGAAGAGAGGTTTGGGAATTGGGAAGCAGAGAATCAGAGGGGAAATGATGAAAAATCGGGTGGCTGCTACTGCTCTGAGAGCAGTGCTTCACAAAAGGTCATTGGCTTCAGGCCAAACCATAAAGAACTACTGGCTACTCTGAGGGAGAACATTTGCAACCTCTGGTTTGTGTTCAATGCCTTGCTGTAGGTTCCCTATAATATCATCGGGTGGCTTGAGAAGAATAAAGACCCGCTTAATGAAACTGTAGTAGGTATTTTCCAAAAATCATCCAACAAACTCCTGGCAAGCTTGTTTGAAAGCTACGTTGGCGCTGACAGCGGTAAGCAGAATCATCTCACGTGGGTTTTCTTTCATTTCTGGGATGTGTGCTTGGGAATAAATTTAAGAAACAAAACAATTCTCTCAACCGCAATTGACTCAGTGCTAAATGAGGCGGTGACTAATTATTTAGATGCGCACAGCATCTGTAGGAGTTTGCCAGTTATACCAAGGAGGTCATTAACTCAGCTAGTTTGAATGCGCAATACCTCTGAGCAACTTTGGCAAGGAAATCTGTGTGTTGTGAACACTCCAGTGGGAGGTTGAGCAGGCAAGTGTTCAGATATGCAGTCAAGTGTTGCACAAATAATTTTGTACATAAATGCCTATGAACAAGAACAGGTCTTGTTTCCCATGCTGTAGTCTTCCTTGCTAGCCACTCTGCATTAAATAAGAAATACAAAGTTTAAGAGAGAGGCCTGGAATATTTTGTTGGATTAGTGGCAAGTAGACATTGAAGGTACCTGAACACCATTCCACACTGGCCAAAGCAGAAGATTTTGATAATACATCTTCCTTTTTGCTTGCTGTTGTTTTTTGTTTGACATGACTAATGTATGTCTGAGAATTTGAGCTGTATGCATTACACAGAACTGTTTTATTTGTGAGAAGACAAGTAGCAAGCATCCAGAAAATTGATCTTAAGTAAATAAGACTGGCTTTCATTACAAAGATGTAGCTCTTATGTCCTGAAGTTGCAATCACTTACAGCCTATTTATTAGTAACCTCATTTCTATGGAGGTTGTTGTCATGAATTATAAGACACTTTCTGAGAAAGCAAGCAGGCTGCAGACTTCATAATGTGAATGAGACAGAGCTGAACGTAAATAACAAAAATCCTGCCACTAGCAAATTCTTGCAAGTTACTAACTGCCTATTTGCCTGCGGATACTCCTGTCTGTCAGAATACTACCTTGCTTTTCCTCAGCATCAGGAGAAAAGAACAGCCTGTCCAGATTAGCCTCTTCCTTGCTCAGCAGTGTCACTTTCAAAAGGGGGAAAGGCTGTGGATAATTGCATCAAGCACATTGCACTCTTCACTTGTCCTTTTATGTTAACTATTGTTGACAGGTGACAGAATGCCAGACCTCCTGGGAATGATCTAATAGTCCAGTGTTTAGAAAGCTACAGCAATTTCTGTATGTTTTTTGGGTCAAGTTTGGCTCTTGTGAAACTTTGTAAAGGGCATGTCAGAAACCAGCATTCTTTTGGAGGATCTGAGAGATTTTGACTCTGAAGCTTTAAGCCAAATTCAGGGGATGCAAAGCTACTATATCTAAAATTACAAAATAAATATTTGTTTCCCTTTATTCTGGACCGGTGTTACTTGTGCATGTTCAGTGTCCACATAGCAGACACATGAGAATCAGTGTCTATACAGTACAATGTAAAGTATAAATTTTCCCTAAGCGTTACTTTTCTGCATCATCTCACCCTATAGGCTTTTTAATGAACTACAGGTGACTATTTTGTTAAAAGTTATTTCTCTTCCCTAGTCATATTTTTGGACTTTCTGCAAAACAAGTCATGCTGTGTAGATCTGAAATGCAAATACAATCCAGAAAGCTTCCAGTGGTCTTTGACAAAAATCTTAAGTATGGACAGAGAGCTGCAAACTTGTGATATATCACACTTGGTGTTCAGGATGTTTTGTATAAGATTTGAGCAATCAGAGCCATCAAGTCATTAGCTATGCCTTCCATTCAAAGAGAGTTGCACTATCAAAACAGTTTATCCGTCTCCCATGCCCTGTCTGCACCCCTTACTGAGATACAGGATACAGATTGTGATTTTTCTTTCTTTTTCTTTTTTTTTTTTTCCTTAGCTGACCAAGGTGGAGAAAAGAAACGCAAGAAAGGTGCTTCTTTTCAAACAGTGTCCTCATTGCACAAGGTTTGTTTGCCTCTCCCCACCTGATGGTCTGAGTTAAGACAATACATTGAAGAGGAATGTTAAGGATTGTAATGGACAAAAAAAAATTGAAATCCAACATCAGAATTTGATTCTAGGCCTGGGTTATTGCCCTTGGCTAAGTGAATATATTGTTATTAAAACCACATGTATGAGATACTGCTCCATTTTGTCATCTTTGAGCATTCAGGAGATTAAGAGTTTCCTATTCTACTTGAGAAAGTATCACAAAATCTCGTGAACAACCTTTATCTCATATTTTGTGGCTTATTGCTTCATGCATGTCTGTGGAACAGAGGCTAACTACAAGTAATTTGCTAGTCCCTATCTGATTACTGTTTCTAATTGGATCCCAGGGTTAGAGCAGTCATGGAAAACAAAAGCTGTTGAGTGGAATGTCATATAGCCTTTTTTCCTGAGTAATTCCCTTCTGCTGGGACTGGCATGTGCTCCTGGTGGAAGTTGTCACCAGGATCATCCCTGGGGAAAAACGGGACCTGTAATTTACCATTAGTACAATTTCTTCCGGGTAACATTGAGGAAGCTGTAATGTAGACATACCTCAGGTAGGGAAGGAAGTAGTGATCTCCCACTAGTGATGTCATTTTATCTTGTTTGAAAGTACACCTCATGAAGGGAAATCACAGGAAATTGAGACTTGTATCCTACCAGGTGAAGAAGTGTAAAGATAGCTGAAAGATCACTCAGTAATTTAATTATCCACAAATAGAAGCCTACTTTCCATCACACAAGGATTTGCTATGTACCCAGCTCAGGTTCTCATTTATCATCCTCACTGGTGAATGAGAAATTTTCCATTTGAACTGTTGTGCTGATGACATTCTATTCCACCTCCAATGGTCTCTATTTTCTGCTTACTAGACAAAGCATTTTCCTTCAGAGCTTGGTCATCACTGGTAGGCACTGAATGGTTGACTTCTTCGGAGCCAGCTTGCTGCCTGTCTAGGAGATACTAGATTAAGATCAATAAAGAGGAAATGTTTGGCCAGGAAGACAAAAACCTATTTTTTGTGAGGAACAGATGGGAAAGGTGAACTAACCTCACTGACTGGGGAAGTGAATAGGCAAAAACACAGCTGGCTTTACAGAAATGGTCTGCAGGATGACACTGCATCTTGCTTGCTCATCTTGTTTCTGACACTTCTGGGGTTGTAAGTAAAACACATGTCATCTTAAAACTTTGCTAAAACTGATGTGGATTCCAATAATAAAGTTAATTTTTACTTTGGTTCATTTGACACATTTCTCTGTAATAATTTTGGTAAGCTTATAATTTTGTTGGAGACTATTTAGAGAGATGACCTTAATAAATTCAACAACCAACAAACCAAAGAAATAAGTGATTGAAATTTCACTAAATCTCTAAAGCTAATTGTTTTTTTAATATGTCTGTTCTAGGAAAATTTAAATAAGCTGATGACTAACCTAAGATCTACAGCCCCTCACTTTGTACGATGCATTATCCCCAATGAATCAAAAACTCCAGGTATGGAAAACACAACAGTCTTAAAATGTTGGTATATTTGAACTATGTCATTCCAATACTTACTTCCAAGTCACCAGATTGTACCTAAATACTGTCTGTGTTTTTCACCTTTTCCAATGGTGTTGCTCTTTCAGGAGATGACACCTCACATTCTCCAGTTTCCTTGGTGAAATGAAGATTAAGCCCTATGGAGAAGCTCCATTTAATTTAGCCTTGGTTTTCCCCTGTAGGTGCAATGGATGCTTTCCTTGTCTTGCATCAGCTCCGCTGTAATGGTGTCCTGGAAGGCATCCGCATTTGCCGTAAGGGTTTCCCAAACAGGGTGCTTTATGCTGACTTTAAACAAAGGTAATGCAGAACTATGTTGTCTCCTGTCCTAACCCATCAGTCAAAATAAGCAAAGCATGTCTTCTCATTTTTATTTGAGGTATTTTATTCAATTCAAGTCTATTTTCCATTCAGTTTGCCTGAACATGGAAGGCAGAATTCTGCTCTTGCTTGTGTCTGTGTAGATGCAAAGTAGGAAATTACCCTAGAAGATTTTTGTTTTGGGTTTTTTTGGTGTTTTTTTTTTTTTTTAAGTTTTGGGGGAAGAGAAGGAGGGGGGGAAGCAGAATCTAGGCCAATTTTACTCATTGCTCGTCTGTTATTAACAGGTACCGCATTCTGAATCCAGGCGCAATCCCAGAGGATAAGTTTGTGGATAGCAGAAAAGCTGCTGAAAAACTGCTGGCATCTTTAGATGTTGACCATAACCAATATCGTTTTGGACACACCAAGGTAACCCAAAAAGACCATTACTGCTTATGTAAAGTGATGGATCTAATATCTAATTTGCAGAATAGGACATTATGCAATTTCTGGTGGTGGTGATTAATGAAGAGTTAATAATACAAGGAACCAGCGATATAGCAGCAAAGTGACATTAATTTCTAAGCTGTGCTAGAAGAATTTTATTTCTCTGGCTCAAGCTCCCACAAAGCTTTTATTACAGCAACACTACAAGTGGACACAGCAGCAGCTGATGCTCCATGCCCCCAAGTAAAACAATAGCTTATTTAATATAATATAGGTACACTCAAACATATATGGATCACAAGATCAGCTGCAGCTTTTGAAATGAGGCCATGTGCAATTGTGACATGATCCCATTAGCAGGGATCTGGGAGTTGGGACTTGTAGTTCAGCTGACCTGCTTTGAACCCTGCCACAGCTGAAAAGTGCTGTGGCAATTAAAATGTGGCAATAAAATAGTTTGACCTATTCAAAACTGGAGAGATGAGACCTGGTTTTAAAATAAGTTTGGAACTGTACAGTGCAGTCCCTGATGCAAGTAGTATTTGGCCCTCTGTACTCTTACTTTATGTCAATAAGAAGAATATTCTTCTGAATGATTTCATTAAAGTCTGTAACTCTGGAATAAAATCATTCCTTATGATGAAATTACATCTGTGCATGTTCCAGGTGTTCTTCAAGGCTGGTCTCCTGGGCCATCTAGAAGAAATGAGGGATGAGAGACTTGCAAAAATCTTAACAATGATCCAGGCAAGAGCACGTGGCAGATTGATGCGGATTGAGTTTCAGAAGATAGTGGAGCGCAGGTATGAAGGCATCCCCTTAAAACTTAGCAGATAATCATAGAATCATAGAACGGTTTGGGTTGGAAGGGACCTCAAAGATCATCTAGTTCCAACCCCCCTGCCATGGGCAGGGACATCCTCCACTAGACCAGGTTGCTCAAAGCCCCGTCCAACCTGGCCTTGAACACTTCCCTAATAATCATTACCATAAAATGATATGTTGAATAGAGCCATTATTACAGTCCCTAAGGCTATAGCTAACCCTAAATTAAAGGTTTAAAGCTGTATGATAAAAATAATAACAACTGTTTATTAGTTGTCTGCAGCTCTGGTAAAAATGAGATTTAGAAATTTTTCTTGTCCTGGAAAAAATCAAGAGATAGGGAGGAAGTTTCTTGTATATCTTGGAACCTAGTACAAGTTCCCACTATTATTGAGAACAAAGACATAAAACTATCTAAGAATGAAAAAAAAAAAAAAAAAATTCTCACTTTCTCAATTCAGGCCAAGCTTTAGGGAATTTTGTTTGTTTTCTTCTTAAACCAGGGATGCCCTTCTTGTAATTCAGTGGAATATCCGCGCTTTCATGGCTGTGAAGAACTGGCCCTGGATGAAGCTTTTCTTTAAGATCAAACCTCTTCTGAAGTCTGCAGAAACTGAAAAGGAGATGGCCAATATGAAGGAAGAGTTCTTGAAACTGAAGGAGGCCCTGGAAAAATCTGAAGCCAGGAGAAAGGAACTTGAAGAAAAGCAAGTCTCTCTAGTTCAGGAAAAAAATGATTTGCTGCTCCAGCTCCAAGCTGTGAGTAGACACATACATTCATGTATTTATTAGATGTTCTTTGAAACTCAAAGGCTTACAGACTGGAGTGTTAGTGCAATTCAATTAAAATAAGCTGTTGGTCCTGCCAGAGTCTTGCCAAAAATAAGAACAGATAGAAATTCTCATGTTCTAGCATATAACCAGGTGGGCTAGCAATGCAAGTCTTAGCAGGTTATGTCCAAGGCAATGTCTGTGGCAGTTAGATGTGGAAGTAATCTTACATGTGACTAGCCATGCTCACCGCTGTCTCATCCTGCTCCTTTAATTACTCGTTGGTCTTGTCTTCTGAAATCAGGAGTAGGAAATTTTCCTTATGCCACTCTGTAGCATTGGATCAGGCTCTCTGACCACTTACAGTATAGGGGACAAGTGAGGAAATAAAAAGGCCAGGCACTCATTGCTGTCCTCTTCCTTGTGCGACACCAGGAGCAAGACACTCTGGCAGATGCCGAGGAACGATGTGACTTGTTGATTAAATCCAAGATTCAGCTGGAGGCCAAAGTCAAAGAACTGACAGAGCGGGTTGAGGATGAGGAAGAGATGAATTCTGAGCTGACTTCCAAGAAGAGAAAATTGGAAGATGAGTGCTCTGAGCTCAAGAAGGATATTGATGATCTTGAAATAACACTTGCAAAAGTAGAGAAAGAGAAGCATGCTACTGAAAACAAGGTACCTTTAGAACTCTATTTGTATTCAGAAGAGGTTGGGCATGAATTACCTTTATGACAAGAGCTACTGGTCTTCTGATGATTTTACTCATTGCTCGTCTGTTATTACACAGGGCACACTGAAGGATCAGTATATACAGAGTTATTTGACCTTATGAAGGAAAAAGTGTTAACTCTGAGCCTGTTTCCCTTTTAGTGAAGTGAGTTTTGCTGCAATTCAGCTAAATAATTATGTCTAGTTTGGGCATTTTTAACTGAACAATTTTCTACTGTAGTCATGAGTTCTTAGAGCCTGTAAATGTAAAGCTCATCTCCTGCTTCTCCCAGAGAGAATCAGAAGCTGGAGTCCACCACAATGAGAGTGACACTGAAAGAATCTAGTACGTTTGAAAGAGAGGTCCCCTTCTTTCCATCATCTTCCTGCATACAAGTTCAGTACAGTCATTTGAGCCAGGTTATGATGATCCTTTGCTTCAAAGTCTTTCTTTCTTTCTCAAACAGGTCAAAAATCTGACAGAAGAAATGGCGGCTCTTGATGAGAATATCAGCAAACTTACTAAGGAGAAAAAGTCATTGCAAGAAGCTCATCAGCAAGTTCTAGATGACCTACAAGCAGAGGAGGACAAGGTCAACACACTGAGCAAAGCTAAAGTGAAACTGGAACAGCAAGTAGACGATGTAAGATGGCTCTGCCTTCATGTTTCCCCAGGCTTGTTTGTCCACCACTTACAGTTTGCATGAGTCTGAAATGTTGCAAAGCTTTGAAATGTATTCCTGTCCTTTTAGAAACGATCAAGGATTTAGAAATGCAGTCCTTGTACTGTCCGTGAAAGGTATAATTACAGGGACACTATAAAAACTTACCTGTGTAGTTCAGCCTTTGAAAGGAGTGCAATAACGAGGGAAAATACACTGTTTACATTTGCAGTGTAATTGTCATGAAGTCAAACAGAATTTTGCTACTAAGATAACTGTAATGCTTGCACAAATATAAAGTGTGGACTAACCCTTATGTTGTATTTCTATAGCCCGTATGCCCACTGGCTGATAGAAAACAAAAAAAATAAAATAGGATACTTGTACTTAAGTACTTCTGCTTTGCCACTTGCTAGAGCTCAGCACAAAGCTGAGCTTAGCATACATCTGACTGTTGTAAACCATCTGTGTTCAACATATTTGATAAGTGATTTTGTTCCTAAAGCTTGAGGGCTCACTTGAACAAGAGAAGAAAGTGAGGATGGATCTAGAAAGGGCAAAACGCAAACTAGAAGGGGATTTGAAGCTGACCCAAGAGAGTGTCATGGACTTGGAGAATGATAAGCTCCAGATGGAAGAAAAGCTAAAAAAGTAAGAGACTGTTTCTGTTGTACAAAATAAAGCAGCACAGTTACCAATGTCATTTCAGAGCTTTCAGGTGTATCATCCTACTCTGGTGGTGGCTAAAAGGAAATTTCGTGAGGAGAGAGTGTGTAACCAAGGAGGGAGGGAAAATCACTCTTACTTGTGCACAGTATTCCTGAAACATTAGAATTCATTATACTTTCCAGCATTTAAAAAAAAAAAAAAGTTATTTATGTTTTTCATTGCTTAGAGGAGAAAGCTGAAGGAAGTCTCTAAAAAGTTGCTCATTCTAACTAGCTATGATGGTGTTGTTGAAAGACCTGACTCTGTTAGATATATTTTTCCACTGAGTCTGAAAATAACATTACTTTTCTATGACACAAAGATGCAGAAGTATAATTGCATAAATGCATGCAGAGTCTTGACTTGGAAACCGCTGCTCGGAGGAAGATGTGTTTTCATGCAAATAGCAGTACATGAGGATTGCTTTCATTTTTAGATACATTAGAAGTTTTATTGAACAACTCTTCAAAAATTGCAAAAGCCTAACTTGAAGCTACAGGGAAAATTATCATAGTAGGATTTTTCTTTCCATGGCAGGAAAGAATTTGAAATGAGCCAGCTGAATTCCAAGATAGAAGATGAACAAGCTATAGTGATGCAGCTGCAGAAGAAGATCAAGGAGCTTCAGGTCAGCTTGCTTCTTTCTCATATATCTTAGGATGATTTTCTCTTTGTGCCTCACTGAAGGGCTTTGCAAGGACTTTTCATGGCTAGCTGCAGCTTGGCTTTGAGATCCAAAGTGATGCAACTCCGTCGTAGCTTCCCAGACTGATCCCTTTTCCCCTGAGGGTGCTGCTCTACAGTGGTTCCTTCCCAGTAGTAGGACATATGGCCACAGAATGCTAGTGGTTTCAGGCAAGGCAGAAAGTGTCTGGTATTTTATTATAAGAAGCAATATTGTTCCAAACCATGGAGCTGAGAATGGATGCTGGGGAGGAGTTCAGCAGTGATAAGCATGGATTTAAAATTTAGGGGAAGTGTTCAAATGGACAGGAAATTTTCAACAGAAATGAAAAGGCCAAAGAAAGTCAGCACAGTCCAAACAAAATGTCTGGACCCGAAGTATCAGCTCCGCTTTTTTGTAAATAAAGAGCATTTGCATAACTTGGACGTGAAGCACAGGTTGGTCAAAATAACTGTTTCATAAAAAAGACTGCTCCCAGTGAATATTTGTTTTTCATGCAATTCTACACAGTTACATTTGAAATCTTATCTTAGCAGTCCTAGAGAGAAGTTACTGCAGTCACAGAGCTTTTAAAATGGGAACAGAGTCCCCTTCAATCACTATTTCTTGCTGGAACTCCTACTTTCAAGTAACTTCTCTCATGTACTTCAGCTGAATGTCAAGTAACATGACTATAAGCTTGAACTAGAGCTTGTAGAGCAATCTACTGCGAGAAAGATGTGACTCCTCATCCTTGCTCTAGCTCAAGACCTGATTTACTGGTACAAATGGGCAAGTCCTTTAACTGCTGTGCTTCCACTTGTGTTGTAAAGGGTGGGCTGGCAGAGGGTTTAACAATTTGTAAGGTGCTTCATGGTCTTCTGGTGGGAATCATCATGAAGGTGACCCAAAGGTGCTCATGTCTCTTTGGTAGGCTCGTATAGAAGAACTAGAAGAGGAGTTGGAAGCAGAAAGAGCTGCTCGAGCCAAGGTGGAAAAGCAGAGATCAGATTTGGCCCGAGAGCTGGAGGAATTAAGTGAGCGACTTGAGGAGGCTGGGGGAGCCACAGCTGCCCAGCTGGAGATGAACAAGAAACGTGAGGCAGAGTTCCTGAAGCTGCGACGGGACCTCGAGGAGGCCACACTGCACTATGAAGCCACAGCTGCCACCCTGAGGAAGAAGCATGCAGACAGTGTGGCTGAGATGGGAGAGCAACTGGACAACCTGCAGCGGGTCAAGCAGAAACTGGAAAAGGAGAAAAGCGAGCTGAAGATGGAAGTGGATGATTTGTCATCCAACATGGAGCAGATGGTCAAGGGAAAAGTAAGGGTCCTAAGACTTCCCAAATTCCCAAAGGTCATGTGTAACTAAGGCTGGTCTGAAGGTTTCCCAGGACACCTGGTAGGCCTGGAGTGTTTTCAGAAGGTAGTGTCTTGCAATCTGAGGGCGCTTATGTGCACAGTGTCCCCCCTTCCTCAGCTGCTGCTATAATCCTTCTCACCTGGAGATGGGACAGCAATTAAGATGGCCTGTCTAAAACACATCCACAGTTCCAGGTATATTGTTTATCCATATATCTCAGAGCACAAAACCGTGTCACTTAAATTGTGCTCCCCTAGACTGGTGATGACTGGGGTGATGGCATCCAAGGCTGGATATCTCCCATCCTAAGCAGAGTCCTCTCAGATCCTGCCCTTGGTTCACAGTTTCAACCAATGTTAGCAAAGAGTGCAAAGCAAAGGCTTGAATGGCCATCGTGTGCATTTTTACTTCTCATGTCTGGATTGCAGATTTTGTTTCCTGAGTAGATAGTCTTGGCAGCTTTCAGAGCACTCTAAAGAGTTATTTCAGTGTAAGTGAAGAAAAGAAATTTCAGTATTCTGAGAGTTAGAAAGCTATCATCAAACTCAATTTATGATAAATGGCAATTAAAGCAGAATCAGTAAAGCACTCTTCATTGGAGGCGATTTTCCCATCTAGCAATTATAAGGAGGCTATGCTGAACTTCGTAGGCATGTGATTGCTTTTGAAGTTCTTGCAGAGTATTTTTACGCTGGTGCTTCCATTCAGAACACAGTTCAGGGAAAACAAATGGGGAAGGTGGTCTGATGGGGAGACCCCTTGCCTGGGACTGTAGACACAGGGCTACTATTCCCACTCTACTGCTGTGGTATTTGTGTCTCTGTTATTTGCCATTTCTCTGAAAGACAAACCAAAAAAGGATACAATTGGAAGGCTACAGCTTTTTTGTCTTTTCTCCCGACTCCCTTTAGGCAAATGCAGAGAAACTTTGTCGCACTTATGAAGACCATCTGAATGAGACAAAAACAAAACTGGAGGAAATGACTCGCCTCATGAATGACCTCACTACTCAGAAGACAAAACTCCAGAGTGAGAATGGTATGTGTATGTTCAGCCCAGATAGACTGTTTCCCAGTAATTTGTCAGGTGTGCCTCAGCACTGCATAGGTGAGATATATTGTGCAATGACATCTGCCCTGAAGGTGACTGGATTAGAATTGCTTTTGACATTCCTATCTTCAGTATTTTTATAACCTTGGCGGGGGGAACTTTGCCTCAGACTGGCTTTTAAAACAAAACCTGTAACCATATTTACCAGCACACTGGTAAATATCATCTCATGAGCTGAAATGGATGTGCTTGCCAGGTACCCAGTTTCAGGAACAAGAACCGTACATCTATCTTGCAATGCTAGAGGGAAGATGAAGGAGTTGGCATACTGCTGCTGTCTGTGTAAATACCATCTTCCTCAGAGTGACCTTGGGCATTGCACTCTAGAAAACACCCACATCTGACTAAAAATACATTTCCACTAAGGGCTTGCTATCTTTTTAGCCAAAGTAGTACTATTTAATCTCTGCGTCCTCATCAGATACCACTGCTCTGTGTATTTTCAAAGACATATTTTTCATTTCCTTTGTGTTTTCTTGTTAGTTCTATGTACTCCTATAAAGCTGCAGTTTGCACCCCACAGTGGTGCCCTTCTTGTGATAAATGAAGTTTTCCTTATGTATCCATCCCTCTGTTCTGAGGTTCTCAGGGTGCTTTGCAGCCCTCTGAAAAGAAGTCTGTGGAAAAGCAATGTTAAGTAGTGAAGAAAAGTATAAACAAAACCAGCTACAACTTCACGTGAAAGTAAGCATCAGTCTAGTCTGATCCATGAGCTGAACTAAAAGTAACGAATCAAGGTATGAAACCACAAAATCCATAAAAACCAAACAAACAAACAAACCTAAGGAAAACTATCCTGGTGAAGTGTCTGATTGTTACAACTTTGGAAGAAACTTCACAAAAGGCCAGCCAGAATCACTCTTAGTTCTTTTCCACAGCAGAATTGGACAGGTGGGACTTTGTTATTTCATCACCTTACTTTTTTTGGTTAAATCCTGTGGCAGGTGAGTTTATAAGACAACTTGAAGAGAAGGAGTCACTGATAAGTCAGCTGTCCCGTGGGAAAACATCATTTACACAACAGATTGAGGAACTTAGGAGACAGCTAGAAGAGGAAACCAAGGTAATTCTTTGACTGTCCCCCATTCATTGAGATGGAATGGGGAAAACTGTTCACATTCATTTGTAGCCTGGATAAAAGCTGAAATGAGACAGAAGAGCAAGCATGCTTCCTGGTAATTGTACTGATACAAGTTCCTGCCCCTGACTGATGCAAGTCACAGGAGAAAAGTGTGGGAAAATATTCAGCATCCATAATTGTTAAGTAAAACTTACTCCATAGGATAGCCAAAATCGCAGATCTTGTATCTTAAAAGTTTGGATGCTTCTCCAAAAGTATTAGATTATCTTCAGTCTAGATAGCTTCCTCAGCATGTCATCTGTTAGGGATGACTTCAAACACTTCTTACCTCACTTGACCTGGACTGTCAAGGCCAGAGGCAAAAAGAAAAAAAGGCTTAAGCCTCCTCTTGAATTTCTGAGGCTGTTTGTTTGGGGTTACTGCAGGTAACCCTGCAATGCTGTGACCTTTCTATCCCTGCAGTCCAAAAATGCCCTGGCTCATGCCCTGCAAGGAGCCAGGCATGACTGTGATCTCTTGCGGGAGCAGTATGAGGAGGAGCAAGAAGCCAAGGCAGAGCTGCAGCGGGCTCTCTCCAAGGGAAATGCAGAAGTGGCACAGTGGAGAACAAAGTATGAGACCGATGCCATTCAGAGAACTGAGGAGCTGGAAGATGCCAAGTAAGTGGGTCATGTGGACTTCATCGTACCCTTGGCTGGCAGGACTGTGCTCCCTGGGACTTGTTATAGTGCTAAGGAAACAGAGCAACCTGGCTGGAAAAATCCCTCTGGTTTACTGCTGTCATTTGTGGCTGTCCTTCTGCTCTTTTCATTGCTTGAGCAGGTCAATGTCTCTGTTATGTCCTTGTCCATGCAGTAGTGGATGTGGATAGTGGGGTTTATTTAATAAGTAACACGATTGGATTACCCTACTCGGTTATCTTGCACACTCGCTTGCTTTGCCCTGGCCCAGTACTATGTTCCCTTGATCTTGACTTCCCTTCCCAGCAGGGAGATGATGGCTGCCCTAGGAAGGTAGGGCAGAAAGTCATGTTGGCTCATGCTGTGCAGCTGCTCCCAGTTACCAGTCTTGGGCTTTATTGGGTAAGGTATCTGAGCCTCTCCAGCACTTGCCTCCATGCCTCTCTGAGCTGCAGGATTTTTCCCCACTTCCAGTATATTTTCTCCATCTAGTATCTTCATGTTCTTCTTTCTGGGGTCTCCTTTCTTTCCAAGACTTATTCTTGCCAGAACTCCCAGCCCCCTGTTTTCCCAATCTAAATAGTCTATGAACAACAGCTCAAGGCGTGACCAACCTCTTAATCGGTGGTTCTGTCTCATATCCCTTAAGTGGAGGACTGTGACACTTTCATTTAGACCAGGTCTAAATACTGGTTACAGCTAGCAAGCAGCAAGCTGCTGCTTGAGAGTTCAAAAGTCCAAGTATTCACACGCACGCACAGATGCACAAAATTATCTGCCGCATGTCAGCATTCATAATTTGAGCTGGTTTTTTGCATATCATAGACCCTTCTCTCTAGAGGCTTGATTTCCTCCTGCTTTCCCCTTGCCCCTCCCCGCCTCCCCAATTTTCCTTTTCAAAACTGATTTATTGAGATAATGCTTTGGTGTCATATTTTCTGGATAACATCGCAGCAGTGGCACTCGGTCATTTCACTGTCTCTTCCCACCTGGTAGGAAGAAGCTTGCAGCTCGCCTGCAAGAAGCTGAAGAAGCAATTGAGGCAGCCAATGCCAAATGCTCTTCTCTGGAAAAGACAAAGCACAGGCTGCAGAACGAGCTGGAAGACATGATGATTGACCTGGAGAAAGCCAACTCGGCAGCTGCCTCCCTGGACAAGAAGCAGCGTGGGTTTGACAAGATCATCAATGACTGGAAGCAGAAGTATGAAGAGTCACAGGCTGAGCTGGAGGCTTCCCAGAAGGAGGCCCGTGGCCTCAGCACTGAGCTCTTCAAGCTGAAGAATGCCTATGAAGAGACGCTGGACCATCTGGAGACATTGAAAAGGGAAAACAAGAACCTCCAAGGTAGGCTTCATTTGGGCCCCACTTCCAGTGCAAGAGCCACATCAGTGGACACCTGCATGACAGGTGCCCCATAACAGCTGTAGGGAAAGGCATTTCTCTCATTGTTGAGCCTAGCTTTCTGATGTGTTTGGAGACACTGACTGATGCTGGCGATAGAAATTGGTATGGCCAGAGGAGAGCAGGCTTCCCTTTGCTCACCTGTCAATGAAACTCACTGACAGAGGTGCCAGTCTCAGGGAAGGAACAAGAAAGATGACAGAGGTGCAGTGGATGAAGCCTAGACAGCTCCCAAAGCAGAGCACAGTGTTGCTTCCCTGCAGATCGCAGATAAAATCTAATCCACTCTAACTACTTCAAAAAGCATTTACAAGGAAGTCTGTGCCTTCAAGTCAGGTAAAAAAAAGTTGTTACAATTGATAGTAAGGCAGTGCTTGCGTACAGACGAGCCCTTGAGATAGTAGTCTGAGGCACAGGTCCTGTACACATGCTCCGTGAATTGCAGTATGTTTGGGACACATCACTAAATCTGTCCATCCTTTTTGTTTCAGAGGAGATTTCTGATCTGACCAATCAGATTAGTGAAGGAAACAAGAGCCTCCACGAAATAGAAAAAATCAAGAAACAGGTTGAACAAGAGAAGTCAGAAGTTCAGCTGGCTCTGGAAGAAGCAGAGGTAAGGAAAGAAAGCTCAAAGGAAGAGGAAAGAGTGTCTTTATCATGTTTTTCCTTCCTTTTTCATCCTCTTGGCAACACAGCCAATGTGTTGATTGTTAACAAGCACATCTCTGCACCCAGCTCCTCTGGCCTCACTAGCCAGTGTTTTCAAGAGTGAATGGTGAATTTTGGAGATGTCAGCTCTAAGATCATCAGTGGAGGCCGTTTCAAAGGAGGTGCTTTGTAGGTTTTGGGTTTTGTTGTCGGATGTGTTTGGTTTTTTCCCTTTCAGGAAGCTCAGAAATCTTCTGTCCACCTACTGAAAATCAAGTCTTTGTTCTCTTTGGCACAGAATATTTCAGTCTTTCAGGAAACAGGAGCTGCTGAGAATTATGGTCTTGTACCATTTTATCAGATATTTATAGTGTCTAGTTTCCAACAGCAAATTCACCATTTCCTGGTTTTGAGAATAAGAAAACAAACCTCCTGATGACTTTAAATTTTATAAGGTTTCAGATACTGTGTTGGATACTGCAACCTGCTTAAAAAAATGGTAGCAGTCTCAGAAATCAAAGGAAAACAGGCTACTTAAAAAATCTTTTACTACCATAGGAGTTTGGTAAAGACACTTAGCATTATCTCTGCATTAATTTCTACAGTAACAAGTATGCACGTACCCCAGAGGGATGCCTCATGCTAGTTTCCAGAAACAAACCAACAATACAGAACAAGCTAACTGGAAATCCTGGTTATTCACTTCAAGGGCTCAGTTATCAGGGTTTTTTTTGAAAGTTTGAGCAAGGAAGGTGTCTAGGTGTTGCTGGCTAGAAGCAACACAGCACATACCAAGGGATTTTTAAGTGACAGCTGCATTTCTTTTGAATTGTACTCTAAATAATATCTGCTAAAATGAACATCACCCAGTGACAGGGATCCATTAATACCTTAAATGCTGTGCAACTTCTTTTGTCTGTTGCAGGATGCTTTATACTTTGCAGGGATTTCACAGCCAAACAAACAGGTGTCATGATCAGAGCAGAGGAAAGAACATCCCTTTCTTCCACAGCTCTGAGATGTGGAGTGATTATATGCTCTGTCAATAAACTTGCTAGAAAGAATACATCAGTTCTTGAGGGATCTAAGGGGCACACTTTACTTTCCTGGACTGTGTGGAATGGCTTCCTAAAGCTCAGCGATAATAGGAACTAACGAAAGTAAAGTGGTGATGTATCTTGTTTTAATTTTAAAAGAAATGGTTTAATGCAGGTTTTCTCCCCTCCTTATGAATTTGGGTCTCTGGCAGTCACCACTGGTGACACAGTACTTCTGCATGCTGTTCCCATTAATGAATTGTGTCTCCTTGGCAGGAAGTGTGCGTTCAACTGATCTGTAGCTGCTGTGTGATGGCTAGAGATTAGCAAGGATTTTGTAGAGCTTTGTCTTCAGAACCTCCATTCTGTTTCCATCACCTCTCGAGGGAAGCATAGCTAAGCCTGCCCAGTTCTACCCTTCAGAGAGCACTTCTAAAATATATGGCATTCAGTTCTGTGCTTTCCTCCCCTGTTTGATGCAAGCAGACACAATGCCACTGAGCCTGGTTTATGCAAGACCTGGAAGTCAGGCGTGTTATTTCACTATGGGCTGTTGTCAGCTTAGTTCTTGACTTCCATATATGAGAGACATGTAAGAACAAAGGCACAGGAACAAATCTCCCTTGCTTCATAGACTTGTCTGCACATTAATTGGAAAGAGCGGACAGAGTATTTTTGCATTTTGTCATACAGAGCTGATGTCTGTTATTTTTTTCCTTGAAGTCATATTGCCCAATAAGATTGTATGATTGAGAGGCTTTCAACACTTCCTGATTTGGAGAGATCTTTGTGAGCTGGGGGATGTGTGGACCCCTTCACCCTCCCAACAACAACCTTGTTTTAGCTTTTGCCTATCACTTACAAGCCTGTGAATTTCTGGAGGGTGTCTGTACAGGGGTGAGGAGCAGGGAACGTCTGTTGATATCAAAACCACACAGGCAGGGCCTAAGGGTTTGGGGGTGTTTTTGTGAGCTGTGGACTGCTTGACAATTTGTCCTCTGAGGAGCTTGCTGCTCAGTTTTCCAGCTGCCAACTTGCATTAGAAGGCAAATAAATGCATTGTTTTGCCATATAAGCCGCTCATGTCCTTGCCCAGAGAGAGAGGCAAGGAGGAAACAGTGCTATTGGGAATGGTAATAAAAGTGTGAAGGGATTATCTTTGTGTAGCAGTTTGTGATTTTAAAAAAAATAAATTAATAATAATAGCAACTCCTGGCCTACAAGCTCTTGGTGCTTTCTATTCCAGGGAGCTTTGGAGCATGAAGAAAGTAAGACCCTTCGTTTTCAGCTTGAACTTTCTCAGCTTAAAGCAGAGTTTGAAAGGAAACTGACAGAAAAGGAGGAAGAAATGGAAAATATAAGGTAGTGTGCAGGAAACAGCATGGATTTTAAGGGGAAAGTCTTTAAAAAACAGAAATATTCTCAAGACCCAAGCCAGTCAAATGCACCACAGGTGGTTATGCCAGCACAAGCAGATGCTGTCCATACCAGGAACCAAGACAGCTCTGACTATTTGCCAAAGGGTAGTCCTAGCACATTATCATTTCTTAGTTAAAATATTCCTGTCAGATGATTGTCTGCCAGTATACACATAAGCTCATTATACATGCCACATAGCAGCCGTAACATAACTGACTGGCACACACGAAGTTGCAGCAGACCAAAGGCCACTAAGTCTGTATGTTTAGACTATGGAGACAAGTAGGTCTAGAGAACCGTCTTCTCCTAATCCTCTAGGATGGCTGTCTCCCAAGGGGAACCACAGGCAAAACCAACAGTACTACCTCAGTGTTGCTCAGACCTCTGTTATCTCAAGGCATTTACTTAGTTTATGCAGTTATAGCCACACTGATTGTGGGAGGACATGAGGAGCTTACTGTTATCTGTACACTGTTTGGGTAAGCAGTGAGAATGGCAGAGGTACAGAAAGTATGAATATAAAAGAAGAGGAGCTTGCAGGTGAAAGGGGTAAACAAGAAAAATGGAAAGCAATTAGATGAGAGGAGGATGTCTTTCGTCTCTCCCCTCTCACCCAGCACAAATGGTAGTCTGAAGAGTTACACTCTTAAATGATGCTATGCTGAGTCAGATTTTCAGATACATGTGAGTGCCGTCCTTCAGAAAACTCTGGCCTTGACTTAGTCAGTGTTGCAACACTATTAATCCAAGAACCATGTCACTGTTTACTGGTAGGTTAAAGGGGAGGGGAGAGGCAGTCCAAGATCCACCTTGGCCAGCATAGATACAAGGATTGATATGTTAATTGTTCCAAAACCAAGAATGTTTTGTCCCTTTCAGATACTATCTTCTATTGTCCTGCAGCTGTCCGGATTACAGACATGTCAGGACAAGCTATCCTAATTGGTTCTTTCTGCCTCAGCTTCATTATGAGTGTTCTGCTGCAAAGTTGTTCAGTAGATACGTGGTGTTGTTCCCTAAGAGTCTAGGGCACAGTTCAGCATCTTGCTGAAGCAATAAGGCCCTCAAGGTTTTTCTTGTTGACTCTGTGATTTCCCAGAACTCCTATGTTTTCAGTAAAACTTGGCCAGCAGCAAGATAAATGTTTCCCTGTGTGAGTCATATTCTGTGCTTTGAGTTACCTTCCGGTTTTAAGACAGCAAAACTTTCATTGTAGGATTTCACTGTTACCAAGTCAAGAAAATGAAGCACCTGTCTGTACATATTTTGCCGTCTTTAAATTGACACTAAGCTGCCTTTCACAGGGGGACCAGGCTGTTCATTGGGTGGGCTTAATCTCTTCTGACTTTAGATGTCCGTAACACAGATTTCTATTCCCGAATTATTCTCCTTATAATTGCACAAGAAATGTTTTTCAATATCTACTTTAAGACACAATAAATTGTAGCTTACACATTGCATTTACTATAAAGAGCACCTAGAGTAATTATCTTAGAATGTAGCTGCCTACCTTCAGTTTCATTAATCTCCTTCATGAATGCCTTCATAAAAAGGCTGAGNTTCTCCAGGCTGAACAACCCCAACTCTCTCAGCCTGTCCTCACAGGAGAGGTGCTCCAAGTAAATGATTCAGTAAATATCTTGGTGAGTGTTTGCTAAGCTTGAAGTGCTTCTTGTTAGGTTCAAACCTGTACTTACTTGAGTTTAGAAGAGATCAGAGAGAACTCCTTGCTGCAATATTACCAAAGGAAACCAGGGAGAAGGATGCTATAGGTACTTACGGATCAGGAGTTAGCTGAGGGTGTGAAGCACACCAGCCAGTTAGATGGCAGTGAGGCACTAGAAACCTGCACTATGTGTGTCATTAGAAATACACTGTTTATGGAAATGAGACACTTTCAGAAAATGAAGTACTGTTGCATGCAGTTCTTTGTTCCTGTGCAGAGAAGAAAATTACCCCATTCACCCTTCATGTCCTTTTCAGGAGAAATCAGCAACGTGCCATAGATTCACTGCAGTCCACCCTTGATTCTGAAGCACGGAGCAGAAATGAGGCCATCCGGCTGAAGAAGAAGATGGAAGGGGACCTCAACGAGATGGAAATCCAGCTTAGCCATGCTAACAGGCATGCTGCAGAAGCAACAAAGTCAGCACGTATCCTACAGACTCAAATAAAGGTACTGTGAGAGTTGCCAGTTCCAAGCACCCAATGGCAGGTGTGGGCTGGGTTTCGATAGCACAGAGCAAAACAGCAATGGTGATGGTAATTAAGAGAAAGCCACTCCCAAGGACATGCAGGGAAAGACCTTCGTGATCATGTCTGGAAAAAAGAATACTGAAATATGGATTTCTTCCAAGACTTGCATACAAGCTGGATGACATCCAGTTATAAACGCCTTGCTGGCTACAGCCTCCTATGCAGGCAGAAAGCTACAGCATGAGGAACTGAAAAGCTATGATTTTCTTGTGAGTTTGCAAGTCCTTTAAAAGTGGCAAGCCAGTCAGTTGACAGGACTACACAGAGTGTGTGTATATTCAGCTTTGTTATTTGCTTTGACATTTGTAATAGTTAAAAAAAAAAAAAAAGTGCTTTGCTAAGACACTTCTTAAGTCATCACCTCTCTCACACCTAAGCAGCTAGTTCTGCCTCAGGTAGAACTGCGAGCTCTGACAGATGTGAACACATGGGTTTTCCCTCTATTGCACCACACACCACAAAAGCTATTCAGCTTAAAGTGTGGAGGAAGCCTTTCTCCAATAAAGAAGCACTGAAATTCTTGAGGTGGGTCCCACACAACCTCTGCAATCTGGGCTCATCTTATGTAAGCACAGCAGCTTGAAATGGAGTTGCACTGGTAAAAAGACAAGTATCTCTTTTGTTGTAGGAGCTACAGGTGCAGCTGGATGATTCAGGACACGTGAATGAAGATCTGAAGGAGCAGCTGGCAGTCTCTGACAGGAGGAACAATCTTCTCCAGTCGGAGCTGGATGAGCTGAGAGCTTTGCTGGACCAGACTGAACGGGCGAGGAAGCTGGCAGAGCATGAATTGCTGGAAGCCACTGAACGTGTGAATCTGCTTCACACGCAGGTTGGCTTTTTCTGTGCTCTGTCCCTCATTGGGTTAAACAGCCTTGTCTATTAAGCACAGACACTGTTTCTCCATGGCCATCATAAGTCAGACACACCTTGCCCTCCTTCAAGTGAGAAAATGAGGGAAAGGATCTAAGTCGCTCTGTAGATATGCAGCCTCACTCCCTTCAGATTAGCTGGAACTGATGATTCAGACAACTGCTTTAAACAATTTCCGGAAATAGCAGTGGTAAAAGATAACAAGATTAAAATTTGTTTCCTTCTTTCATGCTGTAAAACCAGCCTCCTGCTTTAGTTAAGCCATATCTGGGATGGTGCGGCATTTCCTGGGAGAAACAACGCAGGTTCTGTTTTTGTGCAGGATGCTGCTATTACTCAGCAATGAAAACTGCAAAGGCTGTATTCTAACAATAGGTGTATTATGCAGGGCAGGAAACTACCCCATAGCAAAGTGCTCACTGCCACATCAGAGGTCTTCATTAAGATAAGCCTTTGGACTTTGTCAAGATGAATGCCATGGAGGGGCATGCTCTGACTCACCAGCGTTTTTGCAGCAAGACCAAAGCTTCACTTCACAAAGTAATGGTTGGAAAGCAATGAAAATGCTGGCGATGTTTTGCAATGTTTCCTCCAGCCCATTGATGATATGGGGCTTCTTTTTTAATCACCTCATTGACTAACTGATTATGGATCATTTATTTTCCAAAATGAACTGCCTTACTCATTCTTTCATTTTATCTGAATCAAAATCTGAATATTTACAGCATTGAGAGTATTTTTAATATTTCCTCAGTCTGAAGCTACATATGCTAGTCAAGGCCCTTACCACATACCTGGGTCTCCCTTCCCAAATACTGCTCTGTGCAATCCAGGAGTTGCGAAAATCAGTAACCCTTGGTGTGCTATGGTATTTAGAGGAGTTATGTCTCTAATAATCACTTTTCCTCCTTTTCCACTGTTCCTTTGGGGAAAACTTAACAAAAGAATACAAGCCTAATTAATCAAAAGAAGAAGCTGGAGGGTGACATTTCCCAGATGCAGAATGAAGTGGAGGAATCGATCCAGGAGTGCCGGAATGCAGAGGAAAAAGCTAAGAAAGCAATCACAGATGTAAGTAGGCTGACTCCTTGCTCACTTTTTCAGTACCACAATGTCTTAGGACAGCCAAGAAAGTATTTCCCAGGTCGCCACTTCTGTGCTTGGTACAAAGCTCATACATCCAAAGCACTCCACAGTTATCTGGAGGTAACTGATGATACTACAAAATTAAAACAGGCTGGAGGTAAAAAGAGAGGAAGGACATTTTCTTGATGTTTAGGTTTGGGGTTTGGTTGTTTTCTTGGGTTTCTTTTTCCCCAAAAAATGTAGTTTCCACTGATCCTCAAAGTCTCAGGTCATGTCACCATTGAATCAGGTACATCATATACCTGGATAGGCTAAACCAGTTCAGAATGAACTAGCGCTAACTGGTCTCCCGGTGTACACAGAATCTGATGTGAGAAACAAAATTACTGAATCCCAAATGAGGTGCCCTAGAACTAGCTGCCTATTGGAAAAACATGAGGTCTAAGATCCCAGGAGGAGAGATGGAGTGCATTCTTCCTCTAGGGAAGACATAATTTGGGCAGGTATAGTTTCATTTCCCATAGACCTGGGTAAATCCATGTCTTCAGAGTTCATTTAATGTATCACATCATACCAACAGATAAAATGAAAGCTAAAACTGGAGGTTTCTGAGAGTTACGTGTCTGGACAAAGCTATTCCTGCACCATGGTCTTTACTGCTTCTCAGCTGACAGAGAATTACTGCCTGACAGACAGAAGATGCTGATTGTCCTTGATTCAGCTCCAGCTTGGATTGCAATGACTGCTGTTTTCCAATGACTGCTCAGTGATGGGTACAAAATCTGTAAATGGCTCCTGGTGGCAGGCCCAAACATCAAAGAAGGAATGAGCTAATTGGCACCCTTGTTACCAGTCTTACAGAATGGCCAGGACCTATGTAAGATGTTGAGACTGAGCTTTCTATCCCAGCATAGACTGCAGAAATTGCTCTGCTGTTACAGCTGCTCAGGAAGCTTTTGTCTATGGCTGTGCAGGGACAGTCTGTCAGTTGTTTTAACCTTTCAAGAGCTTCAGACACCAAGATTAGATAGCATAGATGCTAAAAAAAACCAACAACCCCCGCCCCCCCAAAAAAAAGCAAAACCAAACCACAGCATTAGAATAAGGAGGAAAAAAAAGGTGCCCAAGGCTATTCTATCCTAAGGTTTCTCTGTCTAGGCAAAATATGCACACACAAGATATTCTCTGGAGCTTTGGGTACAGCGAATGATCCAAATAGGGGATAATCCAAGATCTATCTTCCATCGTTTCTTTTAAGAGCTGCTGTAAAATGTGGTTGCTTTTCAGGCAGCAATGATGGCTGAGGAGCTTAAAAAGGAGCAGGATACTAGTGCTCACTTAGAGAGAATGAAGAAGAACATGGAGCAAACCATTAAAGACCTCCAGAAGCGACTGGATGAAGCAGAACAAATAGCCCTAAAAGGTGGCAAGAAGCAGATCCAGAAACTGGAATCCAGGGTAAGTTTGTGATCCAACTTGGGACCACTGTCTCCTGCTTACAGCACTGGGACCAGGTAGGTACCCTAGGGCTGCCTGGTAAGTTCACAGAGGCCAGTGAGGGATACTATGAATGCCTTTCCTCTGTTTCACAAAATGCAGGTGAGCAGTTCTAGGAGGCATGCTTCCCCTTCAACACCCTGCTACAATGAGCTGTTGTAGCATATCAGTTGACCAAGCTCTTGATTAAAAAATAAAAATAAAAAAACCAACATCTAAAACCAGCAAAAGCCTCTCCAATGGTTGTTTCAGTTAAACTTTTTTGGCCTTTGCATACGTCTGCACCATTGACTGCTGGTGTAGCTTAAATACATTTATGAAAAAGCAGAATGGAAATGTGACATTTTGATCTGTTCCTGAAATTCGACGTTATGGAGGTGCTGAGAAAATTTGCATTTCTTAAACTGTGACCCAAATTATCTGCTGCTTTATATATGTATGTAGCATAATGGTAAGGGTTTTTCCCTTCTTCTGCAGGTTCGTGAGCTGGAGAATGAACTTGAGACTGAACTCCGTCGCAATTCAGATGCCCAAAAAGGAGCCCGCAAGTTTGAGAGACGCATAAAAGAGCTGACTTACCAGGTATGCTGAGAGCAGTAGTAAGTAACCACTAGATCCCTGGAAAGAAACGTGTTCACCCAAACAGTGTCTTAAGTTGCCTCAGTACTTCAGTGAAGGATGGCATTACCCAGAGCCTTCTGATTGTCGGAAGCTTTAGGGATAGGAGGAACATCTCCCTAGGGCTACCATCATCCAGCCTGATTCGTTGTAACTGATGTTAGAAAGCCTCTCTTGCTGGGATTTGAACAGTTTCAGCACAGAATTAATATGGAGCAGGCTTAGATCTCTATTCACACCGTGAGAGAAGAAAGAGCCCAGCTGTCTCTCAGCTGTGATGATGTTGCTAAAAAGAGCCAGCAGGATTCAGTTGACTCTAGCGCATCATTCAGTGTAGGGTTGCCCAGTCCCAGGGCTCTGTCACCTATTGCTGAGCCGCAAGGTCCAGTCCTGAGTCCCCCACAGCTCTGCTAACAGCTGCTGCTGCTGCTTGCCTTTTGAAAAAGGTCTTCAGCACAGAGCACTGATCCTTTTGCTTTCAACTGCGTTCTTAAGAAGACAATCCCAGCCATCTGCCTTAGGAGATTATTTAGCCTGCTACCTGTTGTTTTACTCTGACTTTTGTATGCAGAGTCTGAAGGTTGCTTTCTTAGAATACAACACACAGGCAGAATTAGGTGGTCCTTCCGCTTATGGACTGTGACAGCTCAGACCTGGCTCCTTTAACCAGAAACGCCTCCAAACCAGATCTTAAATATGCAAATCATGTATTTTTAGGCCTGCCCATAAATCTGTTTCACTAAATAATAACATGCTCTATAATGACAAGAGTGCTTTTCACCCTTGAGTGAGGAACTCTGTGTGTATGTACGTGGACACCTCTGAAAGCGTGTGTACGTATATAATTGTGTTTATATGTATCTATATTTACATGCATATAAGTGGGGAGAGTAGTCTCTTTTAGTCCTCAGCCTCCAGGCTTACATACATCTTCAATCAACCTATAGAGATTTTTCACTTATATACACAGGCTTGTTTGTATTTTGAACTATATGTTTCTAAAATAATATATGTGCCACCCATACCTATTGCATTGTGGGAGGTGCTTGTTCAACTATCAACCCAATTAATGGTGTTTTGTTACAGTCAGAAGAAGATAAGAAGAATCTGGCCAGGATGCAGGATCTGATTGACAAGCTACAATTAAAAGTGAAGAGCTACAAGCACCAAGCAGAGGAAGCTGTAAGTAACTATCTGGGCCTTTTTACCTTTGAGAAATTTAATTTCTAACCCCACAATCTTTAATACATAGAAACTTTTAGTACAAATACACAATTTTTTGTGTGCATTAATGTTTTTACTTATATTCATATAAACCTTGTATGGATACATGTATTTATAATATATGTAAAATAAAATATGTAGTGTATGTGTTGATTATATATAAGAAAAGGTATTCAATTTCATCTTAAGATTGCAGTATAATTTGCGAGGGAAGTGGGGAAAGGAAGAAACAGGAGAGACTTTTTCCCTCCTAGTCCCTCGGAAGGCATATTGAGAGCCTCCTAGTTCACTTAATATGGAGAGTGCCACTGGCAACATCAACTCAGTAAAACGACAGTCTCAGTTCTCCAGGAGGTGAATGGTTCCCACAGAGCTGTTGACTAGTCATGCTGAGCACTCTGCTTCCCGCTTGAGATGGAAAGCTTTGTTTCACGTGGATGGGAGGAAACCAACTGTGCTGTTTTCTCTCACCAGGAAGCACAAGCCAACCTGTACCTTTCAAAGTACAGAAAACAGCAACATGATCTGGATGATGCTGAAGAAAGGGCTGAAATAGCTGAATCTCAAGTTAATAAGCTGAGGAGCAAGTCAAGAGACATTGGCATGAAAAAGGTATGGCTATACCATATGGGGTAAATGTGACTGTTTAATACACAGTAGTGGATGCAGGAAGATCTCTTACATCTCTTAAAGGAATGTGAACTAGAATAAATAGTTGTTTACTACATTTTTTTTTTTAGTTTCAGTCTACCCTTTATTTTAACATTAAGGTAAGCCTTTAGCACAGCAATCTGATGCTTAGACATCCTAGGCATCTGTCCTCTTGATGTTGTTGTTTAACCTCTGTGCTCAGCAGCCAGAAGTTTTCAGAACTGATGGTTTGGGGGTTTTTGCAAGTGATATTAAAAAGTTCTATCTTTTTCTCCCTCTGATAATGTAGATTTCTGTGTACGTAATACACCCTGGGGATTACTTCACTAGCAGATTGCCAGATATTCTAACTTGCTCTTTCAATGAACTTATATTGATTTGAAGAGCTGGATGAAAGGAAAATATTAGTGATTAGTCACTTAAATGCTGAGGAGTCATTAGTAATTAGAAATATATTTGTGGCATTTTGCACTTGAGCAGAATGGTAGTAGAGTAATATTGATGAAACTAAAAGGTGCCCAAGAACTTGGTCCAGAACTGAAAGAAACTTTTGCTTGTCTATGCTTGCCTCGTGGCAACAAGGGCAAGTAAGAGTGGCATTGTTACTTGTAGGAGTGATAGAAAGAGGAACTGGGTCATTGCTTTTATGTATTTCATTTGCTAGTGTAACACAAACTCCCATGCTTAATGTCACATGAATTTTATGGGGGATGAAGGTCCTCAGTCAAGAAAGAGAAGAGAAACTTTTCTGTGTAATTTTGGTATTTTTATCACACTTGATCCCAACACCTTCCTCTTTTCTTCTGTATCTGCCGTTCTTGTGGGAGGAAACACTGCAATTTCTGCTTTTGTATTGGACAAATAAAGTCACATTTAACTGATATAAATGATTTTAGCTCCACCATTGAGAGCAGAGCTACATTAAAACTAAATGAAGATCTGGTCTCTCACATATTTATGCATGATGAAAGCAGTATTGCATCTGAAGCTCACAAGTTCTGAAGCTTTTAAGAGTAAAAAATTTCTACATATTTTTCTTTAAATTATTTATTTAAGATATTTCGGACCTAGGAAAAAAAAATCACTTTGTACAATTTCACAAAGCCATGGTATCACACAGGCACTGAAATAGGTAAATCGTGACAGTAATTATTTTTTTAAATAGTCTTAGGAGTGCTGTTTATTCCCTGTGTCTTACTAGTACCTTCTTTTTGTCTCAAATCTGCAAAAGTTATAGAAAAGTGGATGCTTATTTTTATTAGTCAGATTGATTTGGTGTTGGCAAACAAGCAGCTCTGGCTTACAGCAGAGTATTGCACTGTCAGAAGATGAGCTCAAAGGTACGCGCAGAGGTGTCATTTCCACCAAAAGGGGCTTGTGGCAGTAATGAGAGTAGCTGCCAGGAAACATGTTCAAGCAGTGAGTGCTGTCCCAAAAGTCACGACACCTCTCCTTTGGAGAGGGAAAAGCACTGGAGAGACTAATTTAATAGTGTGGCATTAGAAATACCTTGTCTACCGCTACTAGTACCCATGTTCCTGGAAACTCTAGGAAGCGTGTGTGATTCAGAGCGAACACCACTGTCTGTTGAAACAGGGTTGCATAGATGTCATCTGCTATCAAAGGGATATATAGCCTAGCATGAGGAAAAAACCTCTGTTGTTAGCTGACGTAAGACAGCAAAGGTTGGCTAGATTGGTGCTAGACTCTTTCAGATACAAACTGGTAATACCAGGGAGCAGAAGCATTAGTGAAGATAAGCTTTTATGATTTACTTGTGAAGTTGCCCTAAAACCCCCTCAACACTTCCAATTTTAACAGTTGTGTACTATCTATCTCAATTGTATTTCAGGTTCATGAAGAGGAATAAGTACACTCCAAGCTGACAGATATGAGAAGATGCTTGATATAATCAGGCACAACTGAAAGCAGATGTAGAAAAGAAAAGCACTTACAGAAATAAACATCAAGTGAAAAACCAAAGAGACTGTAGCGTAGTGTATTCCATTCATTTCTTTGTATTTCTATTTTGCCAAGCCCCAGGGATCAATAAAAGATTGCGTCTTGCCAACAGCCCACTTCATTATGTTGGAACAAATCCTAATTGGCAGATCTCTGACAAAATCAAAACCAAGGGCAAATCCAGTCACGCTTCACAGCCTCATGTATTTCATGTGCAGACCGTTAAAGCAGCACAGATTAAACCTGTGCAGAGGGACAGCCCTTAAAACTGAGATAACCCAGCTTCCATTTGTCCTGCTAGTCGGGGTCTGGACGAGTTTTGTAGGAAAGCACAAACTAATCTTTTTTTATATGAACAGTCAGTTTAGAAGCTTCCACTGCTACTAGCTAAAGGACTTTTGCCTGACAGCTGCAGGACAGACATAGGAGATGCTGCGGAAGGATTTGTCCTGTCAGGACTGCCTGTGGCTCAGAAACAGAGTGTTCTTTTAGATCTTTTCCACTTTTAAAACAGGGAAGTTTTCTTTGCCTGAAATTAAATTAAGCGCAAAACAGTAAGCCCTCTCCTTCCCTCACACTGAAAAAAAAAAAAAATCCGTCAAAACTAAATCTTCTTCTGTGGAAACTTTTTCATTGTCCATTTAGGATATTCAAGTTCGAATTTTTTATGCCGACTCCTCACATACAGGTGTCAATAGACTTACATCATTTTTTCTGTCTATTCAGTTGTGCGTTACTGTTGCTCAGATAATCACATCTCATTGGCATCCATCTGTGCAGAAAGAGATTTTCTTCTCCATCCTTGTTTTGGTTAGGGTAGAGTTAATTTTCACAAGGAGCTGAGATAGGACACAGCCAGGACAGGTGATCCAAACTAGCCAAAGGGGTATTCCATACCATATGATGTCATGTTCAGCATAAAAGGAGGCTAGTCGGGGAGGGCCGGTGCAGTTTTCCTTGTGTTATCAACCGCTGTGTCTATTTTAAGTAGTGTTGTTACTTCCCTCTCCCTTTTACTTTTGTCTTCCAATTCTCCTCCCCATTCCTCGGGGCGGGGGGCAGGAGGGGGATGTATGTGGCTGCTGCTGCTGCCTGGGGCTAAAACATGAAGTTCTGGAATGTCAGGGTGGTTATCATTTCTCCTCTTCTGCATTGCCATTAGAACAAAAAAAACCAAAACAAACAAACAAACAAAAACAACAACAACAACAACAAAAAAAACAAACAAAAAAATTAAAAATTAAACCTCTAGTGGGAACACAACAAGACACACTCACTATAAAGATAAGTCAGCATTTTCCATTTTAACATCAGTTGAGTAGAAGAAACATCCACATGCAGAAACATTCCTATTTCTTCTATTTAGTCCTCCATCAAAGTAACCGGAGCTGAGTTAACCTGTAAACTGTTCCACTTCTCTGATTATGATATGTTAAAGGTCTCAACAGGTCCCAAAATAAATGAATCTTGCTTAAATTCTTTCAGTTAAACAGCTGCATCTCAAAAGTATGTTATCATCTCTCAAGCACTTAGCATTAAAATTGACTAATAAGAAGCACGCAAGTGAATCCTTTAAGTGAGAGAAAAATGAAAAAAGACAGACTCGGTCATTTTAGAATTGGCTTTCTGGTGTGTTCTTGTTGAACCTCATGGCAACCATTGTAAAATGTCTCCTGAACCTTATCAAATTCAGGCTGTGACAAAATCTTAAGGCCCAGGGAGTTCAAAGGTATATCTCTCCATGGATAGGGCTGTACTGTCAGACACAAAGATGTACCCTAAGGACTAAGAGCTAAAGTTCCTTTTTTAAGGATACTCACCACAAATGCCAAAGGAGACAGAATACTCTAAGACAGAGCCAGTATATTACAAATGCACAAGAATAAAATGCATCCACTTGAAGATGCTGTACTCTACTAAACAGGAGAGATGTGTAGAAAGATGAGATCAGGGACCATATGGTTATAAAAGTCTCCTAAACAAAGCAATTAGTATAACTTCACACTGAAGTTTTGGTGAGCTTTGACACTGGTTATAATTGAAGTAGTAATTTGGGCCCTAGATGTATCAAAGCGGGCCTTCTGGACATAGAAAATAGCAATAATGAGGACAATTTATTTATGCTGAAACTTATCCTGCATTTTCAGTCTTTTTTGTATGCTCTAACCCATGAAAATCAAATTTATGTTTTGGGCAAACATTCAAGGTCTGGATTTAAGCTTAACAGTACCTTTAAAAATAAATCCCCAAAAGATTGTACATACCTTGATGTAGCCAAAAAGTGCTACTGCTACTGCTACTGCTACCAGCAACAGTACAGGGATCACGATCATCTTGGTGTTACCTGAATTTTCTTTAAAAATACAAATTCCAAAGAGTTTAACAACAGAAGTGCTTTATATTGCAAATTAGTGTTCACTATTGTTCAGTATGTAAATCAGAGCTATGATTTTTCTCTTATAATCTAAAAGCTATGATTTAGGGACAATGTCTCAGTTTCTTTTTAATGTTACTAATACAACAATGTTCAAGTTATTTGACCCATACTATAAGACCTTAAGTGTGAATAGCTGAAAGCAGATTATTTTACTTAATTTTGCTGATACAAAATTCCATGTGTTCTCATGTAATATGATTTGATGACTTCTTAATACAAATGCCATTTAAAAATGCTCAACTGCCCAGTATGGTAAATACTGCCTCCAGGTACGGTGGCTTGGTGCCATTAACAGTACTGCTGATTTCCAGTAGAGCAACTCAGTAAGCGTTATCCAGCCTGGACCATAGATTTCATGATTTCTGTTGCTAAATCTTTGCAACTTTCTCTAAACTTCATAATGCAGCCATGCAATCCAGGTGGGCACGAGAAGCAGCAGATCCTGAGGTGGGTGGTAACAATGGATTCCACAGGAGATAAGAGCCCATCTAGCAGAAATCTCTGCACAGTGCCAAGTGTCTCATTACTCCAGCCAATTTCAATGTGACAACACTCAGACCTAGTGGTCTCATTCCTTTAAGTACATTTCTTCTACTTCAGGCTTCCTTTCCACTGCTGCATCTCATCCAAAGAAGCTGAAAAATTCTACACTCCTCTGGAAACTCTCTATGGATGTTTGGCAAATAGTTCAAAAAAGAAAACTGCCAAAACAGAGCATTTAATCTAGTCATCGCCTTTAGCTTGGCTCTGTCTCTACATGCAGACCTATGTTTACATCTTGTCAGTTGGTTTGGCAGAGCAGCTTTAAGCTGTGGCCTTTCTTTACACAGGAAACATCTCTGAAACGACTGCAAATTCATCTCACTTTTCCCCTTAAAAGTCTCCTTTTAAGTTGTCAGTGGAAATCTTTCTGATGGTTGAGCAGCTGCTGTGCTATGACCACTATCCAACATACTGATCTAACTTATTTCCTTATGCATTCCTGTATCTACCTGCTAATCTCTCTGGTAAGTATCTTCTCTGTATTTCTGTTCCGCCAGTAGGAAAATTCTGTACAGTAATTTAGCCACTAAAGAGGGGATTTGTATCACCTGTGGCTATTGTAAGATCCATCTACAGAAAGCAGCTAGAGAAAGGCATTTGTAGAGGATGAACCAGATCATATTTGCACTGGACAGGCGCGCGTGTCTGTCTCCAGCAAATGTACAGGGAGACTGATGGACTTGTGCACATAGGTTAGGAGCATCAGTTAAGTGTGTAACTCCTTGGAGGTGTTCAATGCTCTCAATGCAGAGGCACAATATTTGGCTTATAGGATAAGGAAGATCATGCTGCAATTTGAGCTACAAGGAAGTTTGTTTGTCTGACAACCATTTTCTTTAATCTAACTCCCCTCCTTCATGTTGCATATAGCCACTGCCATTTAAAACACACCCTACATCAAGTTTTCAGGCTGAAACTAAGCTATCATGGAAGAGGGGGAAGAAAGGAAGAGAAAAATATATAATCACTTATTCTAGCCCCTTTTCTACTATGTTGCCTCTATTTTTCATGTCCTACTGGCTTGTTTCAAGTTCTTTCTTAAAAAAAAAAAAACAAAACCAAAACCAAACAAACATTAGTTTTCAGCCTTTTAGGTGATTGCATTTAATTGCATAAAATGCCTATGTGATACTGTTGGAGTGGGTTTTTTTTCCTCCTCCCTTTGGACTGAGATTTAAGGAAGCTGCAGCCCAAACAGCATACTGTTTTTGAACAAATCTATAATTTGTTTGCACTATAATTTTAGAAAGCTGGACTAAATTTTTGTTAACCTTCAGTAAGAGTTTTCAATAGATAGAAAAGTTAATCAGTAAGTCTCCTTGAAACTGGAGACAATGAAATAACTGTAACTAAGACTTCACAGCTGGAAATTTACTACAGTTCATAAAAACACAGGCATTCATATAAGCATATATATCCCCAGGTCTAAAAATGGCCTGCTGTGTAGAATTAAAGCTTTGAAAATAACAACTGTGTGTTCTCCTCAGCAAGGTTTCTTCTGCAGGCAAATTTATACTACATCTTTGGGCTTCTCTTCATCTTCCTGCTCCCTTAAAAGATCATATTTGCTAGCAGCAGAGCATTTAGGACATGATTATAAGAATTACCCTGTGCCCTCAGCTCCAAGGGCAGCCACTGATTTTGAGACCTTTGCCACACAAGCTGCTGACTGAAAAAAAGAAACTTCAAGTCTTTAAATAAATACATCTTAGGTAATGTGTTTTGTTTTTTTGGTGTCCGTCCCCGCCCCGGGACAACAATAATAAAATATCTCTTCTACCCACCTGTACTAATTACACAAGATGATTTTTCTTAACATTTTACAGATTTCTGATTGACCCCTTGGCCTCTGCATTTGCCTCATTGGTCCCCATCCTCTGGAATGGAAAGAGTGGCAACTTACCAACTTGCAAAGTTCTCACAGTAAGTTTTGTGTTGTGAGGTGTTGAAATATTACACAGATATTCTCCACTGTCATTTCCAGTGAGATCAACCAATATCAGTGAAAAGTCACTTTGGTTAATCTTGACTCGAGGCTGGTAAGAGTGAGATGTACCATTGAAGGAGGCCAGGACTGAGATCACTGCATTTCTGGTTAATGTCCAGACAACACTGAAGCCTTTGGTGTCTGCAGTGTTACTGCTGTATTCACAAGGAATTACAATGCTACTTCCTCTCACAGCAGACAGCTGGTCTGAAACAGACAATTGAAGAACCCTCTACCATTTGTTTTGGAAAATACTATGAAGGTTATTTAGATAATTTCTGAATTTTAAGTCCAATACTATCATGAACAAATGTAAAAATGTATTTCACTATTTTGATATCATCTTCAAACATCACAATGTGCTTCCAGAAGCATCTGAAGATTTTAAAATCAAACCTACTTACATTTCAAAAATTCTAATTGGTATGCGCTATACTTATGAAAATTCTTTTGTTTTCATTTGCATATGCAGGGGATTAGGAACTGAGAGTGTCTGGGTATACTTTAGGGGGAAATCAGGGCAATGGAAGCAGCCATGCATATCTCACAAGGGAATTGCTCTCACATTGCTCTTGATCCAGTTAAAAAAATACTTCCTAAGAAACAGGAGAGGTTGAAAAGTACCGGTTACTTACTTGAACTGAATTTCCAGTAAAAGCTTGGGATTGCACGAGAATAAAACAGAGAGTTGAAATTTCATAGCCCTGTTTTCCCTTAACTAACAAAATGAGCTGCTCTTTGCTCAAATGTAGACAGTGCTTGCTGCTCTCCACTCCCATGAAGAGAAATATGAAGAAAGAATCAAATGGTAGTGATAAAACTCTGGCAAAAGATGGGGAATGGACTGAGTAAGGATCATATGCATCTAGAGCAGCAGGCAAACTTTTCCCTTCCTTGTTGGGTTTGCAGGGCAAGGTTTTGGTAGCGGGGGGGCTACAGGGGTGGCTTCTGTGAGAAGCTGCTAGAAGCTTCCCCTGTGTCTGATAGAGCCAATGCCAGCTGGCTCCAAGATGGACCTGCCGCTGGCCAAGGCCAAGCCAATCAATCAGCACCTCTGTGATAACATATTTAAGAAGGGAGAAAAAAAAAAACAACAACAACAGTTAGAGAGAGCTTTTGCAGCCAGAGGGAGGAGCAAGAAGATGTAAGAAACTTTGCAGACACCAAGGTCAGTGCACAAGGCAGGAGGTGCTCCAGGTGCCAGAGCAGAGATCCCCCTGCAGCCCATGAAGGAAGGATGAGGGGGTGTAGAGATTCCACCTGCAGCCCGTGGAGGACCCCACACCAGAGCAGGTTTTCTGGCAGGGCTTGTGACCCTGTGGGGGACCCACACTGGAGCAGTCTGGTCCTGAAGGTCTGCACCCCATTGGAGAGACCCACCCTGGAGCAGTTCATGAAGAACTGTAGTCCATGGGAAGGACTCACGTTGGAGAAGTTCGGACTGTCTCATGATGATAATAAGTGAGTGATCTCTCCCTGTCCTTATCTCAACCCACAAAGCTTTTTGTTACACTTTTTCTCCCCTGTCTGGTGAACAAGGGGAGTGATAGAGAGGCTCTGGTGGGCACCTGGCCCCCAGCCAGGGTCAACCCACTACACTCATATAACCCACAGCATCACTAAAGTTTCTATGTATTTTGTCCAAGTTCATGCTTTTCTTGATAGAGTGTAAAGTTTGATTATTGTGTACCTCTTGAAATGTGAAACTGATATGGAAAAAATGTTTAGAGTAAAGCAAACACACATAAGTGTGATTAGCCCTGCTTCTAGGACATGCTGTCTTGTAATTGTAACAGATGAATTTCAAAGAGAAAGACACAACCTTTTGCACCATCCCCACCAGTGTTGCCCCACTGCAGAAAAACTGTATTCAATTTGGCTGTGAAACCAGCTGTTACCTTTAGTACCATTGCAGGAAAAGACTTCCATTCATTCCTACCTTGCATCTTCCATTCACCAGTCCACTCTTCATGAGGGAGATGAATATGACAGTAGTAAGGATCAGCTGTGTTTATAATGTTCTGGTCACTTCTAACAGAATAGAGAACTCCATCCCTGGTGTCCTCCCAGCCTGTTTCTTGGCTGGATGTATTGCCTCGTACCCAAGATATATTGGGTGCTGGGTAAGTGAGAAAAGCATAGCACTTCAGCGTCCTTTCTGTGTCTGTCTTTTGGTATTCCAGTGCATAATAAGAGCAAACTGTAGATTAAACAACAACAACAAAAAATCCTATTAGTTTCAAAATCCGTTTTAACTTGAAGTGATTGGTCTTTTGAAATAACATTGGGGAGAATAAACATAACTGGGAACAAAATTTAATGTGTTTGATTTCAGAAGAAAGCATATCATCACTTACTGCCAATGCCATAATCCATACTGTTCTGAGAAGCCACATAATGTTTTAAAATTCAAGGATACTACCTAGTTAGCCTTTAGAAATCATGGTGCAGTAGGTTATGAGAACAAATGCTGCACTGTAATTTTTCAACTCATGTTACAGTGTCTCACCAGAGAAAATGAATTGCCTGGTAATACCATCAGACCTCAAAGGCACTCTGTTGGGTAGGAAGATTTTGATTCCATGTGAGAAATAACACAAGCAAATCTGTTGGTGTAATCCCATTTCCACTGGTGTGATCCAAGCATTTTTGATGTTTTACTGACCTCTTACGTGCAGGGTGACTTCGACTTCTGTTTTAGTTTGCTGTGTTCCTACATAACAATTATAAGAGCCCTCATCAGTCACAGTCAAGTTACTCAGTTTCAAGGAGGCATTTCCATGGGAAATGTTCTGGTAGAAAAGGTGTGTTCTATGTCTGTAATTAGGGTCTTGTCTTTCCAGCTGATCCATCTGGTAGTAGTAGCTGTGCACATTTTTGTCCCCTTTCTTCCAGTAAATTACTTCATCATCCCCAGGTGGGAAAGTACAAGGAAGGATACAGTCCTTGGAAAACAGCCCCGTTACTGTTTCCTGTTCTGTAAAACCTAAAGCATGTAAGTACAAGTGAATAAGTTAAATCTAGTCTACATGCATATTTCTGCCCCTCCTTATCCCTGACAAAAAAATCCGCTCTGGCAGGCAGCACATTCCTATGGAGCATGCCAACAGCTCTTTCACAGCTTTTCTGTAGCATGAGTCTCTGGGACAGCAAGGGTCTTCACTTTGTTTAATTAATATTATAATGCAGAGCTCTTGTCTTTGAACTTATAATCAGTTTAAGTAGATATCCTGAGTAAGCACCTACATATTCAAATCAGCACACCACCACCTTAGCACCTGAGCTTCAAATGCATTTCCAAAAGCACCACCTTCAACCTCAAAACCTTTTGAGCCGCAGTCAGTTACTTGCTAAAACGTTCATAGTGCCATGTTGCAATGACGCCGGTTACCAATAACCTCACATAATGCCATGCAGTTGTACTATCACAGGAAAAAAGGGGCATGATGGTGCAACCGACAGGAAGGCCAGAACTGCTTGAAACAGTTTCATCACCACAGAGGGTGTGAGGGAGCTCTGCCCCAGCCCCTGAAGGTAATTAAGATGAGGATTCCTCAAAATTAATGCACACAGGTGGTAGCATCTGATTGCTGTTAACATTTAATTTAGGCCTTGCTGGTATAAAATAACAATTTTAAATGAATCTTGTTAACACTGACTGCATTAACTTAGCATCATAATATGGACCTTCTTGGCTGAGGTCAGACAATCTGCTAGGCTGGTAGTGAGTGTCCAGCTGCAGCTGTCTTCTCAGAAAGTTTGATGCCCTCTCCAGCTCATCTGCCAGGGCAAGCCACATGATTTTTCCTCAGCCTTCTCAATGGGGCAAATTCAACCAATGTACTTCAAACCATTTTTAGTATGAACTGGCAACTACTGCCCACTGAACACAACACACTCCACCAGCCAAGCTGTGGGGCAGAAACGTGGGCAGGTAACAGTTTGTGTACTCAACATGTTTGATGGCCATGGCCATCCATGCAGCCATCTTGCAAACAGGCATCCATTTGCTTCAGAAGTGTTTTACATTACCCCATATCGATTATCTACCATTAATAAACAGTGTTTGAATTCATTCCCCCGATTAAAAAAATGCATAATAATGGTCATCTTTATTGTTTTTCATAAACAATAGAGCTAAAACCTACCCCAAAGTGTAGCACCTATGTGAAATAAATAGATGAGAGGAGATGGTATTTTCTGTCCCTTCATGTCGTCTTTGGGTCATAGCAGACTCATGTCAAACTGACAACATAAAAGGAGAGGAGAAAACCTGGTTAAATGCAGGTAAAAGATGTACCCTAATTATATAATTTCCTTTGTACAGCTTATTAAGAACTGTGGGCCTTTGTAACATGCTTTTTGTTTGCAACAGACTTGGCCCAGATTTTTGGCCTAAAGGTCATTATGTAATATTATACATTTCATAAAGGTTGAGGTCCTCTCATTACCATGTAATCCTTCGTGGATTGATACTTTGTTTATGTTTAATAAATGGAAAGTGTTTACTCTCAGTGTTCTTACAGGGCTAGGGAACAGGAAACCGAGGAAAAAAAAGGTCAAGTGCCTTTTCCAAAAGGGTGTAAGACATCTCTTGTAGTGAGTGATCTGCCACACTTAATAGATAGCCTGTGCAGTTTGGCAATGACTCTCTGAGAGTAACATGGTTCCAACAGGACCTCTGCAATGCCTTTGGGGGCTGCATCAAGGAGTGAAGCCTGGACAGCGCAAGATACTTCACATCTTCTAGCTGTACTCCACAATGCCATACTGAAGTACACGGACAGTGAGATCAAGTGCACCCTCAACAAGTTGGTTGATGACACCCAGCTGTGTGGTGCAGCTGGACATGCTGGAGGGAAGGGATGCCATCCAGAGGGCCCTTGATGTGCTTGAGAGGTGGGGCCGTGTGAACTACCTGAAGTGCAACACGGCCAAGTGTTCAACAGGTAACCTGGTTATCCAGGGTATGGAGAAGGCTGAGGTACTCAATGACTTCTTTGCCTCAGTCTTCAATGGCAAGTGCTTGAGCCACACTGCCCAGGTCACAAAAGGCAAAGACAGGAACTGGGAGAATGAAGAACCACAAGAACCACCCACTGTAGGAGATCAGGTTCGAGACCATCTAAGGAACCTGAAGGTGCACAAGTCCATGGGACCCGATAAGATGCATCCACGTGTCCTGAGAGAACTGGTGGATGAAGTGGCTACGCCACTCCCCATCATATTCGAGAAGTCATAGCAGTCTGGTGAAGTTCACAGTGACTGGAAAAGGGGAAACATAACCCTCATTTTTAAGAAGGGAAAAAAGGAAGACCCAGGGAACTACAAGCTTGTCAGTCTCACGTCTGTGCCTCGCAAGATCATGGGGCAGATCCTCCTGGAAACTATGCTAAGGCACATGGAAAATAAGGAGGTGATTGGTGACAGCTGACATAGCTTCACTGAGGGCAAATCATGCCT
>VXBL01000258.1:1199902-1280239 GCA_013400195.1 Aramus guarauna | reverse complement strand
CAGGGGGGCCGGGGGGGGATCGCTCCACGCGTGAGGGTGGGCAGCTGCCGGGGCTGCAGGGAGAGGCGTCGGACCGTGATACCGCGGGTGTGCGCGTCCGGCTGCGCACCCAGGCTGTTAGCAGGGAGGAATCCCAGTGGGCCGTTACGCTCCTGTGGTCGGGGAGCAGGGAAGGAAGGCTGGCTCTCTGATGACAAGATGCCGAGGTCAAGTAAAAACACCAGTCAACCTCACTGCTTCCCATGTGATTTCTGAAGCTTTCAAAACCAGAGGTCCCTCTAAAGGCTGAGATGCGATAAGTAAATAGTCACTTCACCTTTCCTGCCTCCAGCAGATACTGAATATTTGCATGCTAATGTATCTGCAAAAAATAATTCTGCCCTAAATGAATTTCTTGGGTTCAGGGCAGCTATTTGGGGGTGTGTGTTTTTCAATGTGTTCTACAGTAGATGAAAGATGAGACAAATGCACCCTGCCTTCCGATGTCATGGGTAAAGGTATAAAGCTTTAGCAATGGATCATTTTAATTTTGGTTTTGGAGTAGGTTGTTCGTTGTGTGGTGTTGATAGTAGTTATCAATCACTTTTGCTAAAGTATTCAGAAGATGTTTTTCAAATTTAAATTTTGTCTTGCACTGCAAATCACTTGCCTTGTGAAAATTGCCTGAGATGTAGCAAAATCTTAGCTTATATATGGCCTACAAGTTATTGGTGATTGTGGATATTTGACTTCTGATTCTTTTGAGCTTTTATGTATTTTATGCTATGCAAGGGACATTTGAATCAATCCATTGTATAAGCTCTTAATTAATCAGTGATGATGTTTTACGGAGTGATGGGATGGACTCTGTATGCATAAAATTAAATGGAAAGAGAATTGAGCTCATTGTGATTTGAAACTGCTCAGGTAGATAAGAGGAGTAACATGGGTTTACGTGGAAATGTTAATTTGGTGGTGTTTAACTGAAGCTGTATAATCCTGCTGGCAGGGGAGAGGAGTACCCAGTTTCCATTTGATTCCTTGGAAGTCTGATGTTGATGAATAGCTTACTCAAAGTAGGAAACAGATGAGCAGCACATAGGAAATTTAGTCTGAATTTAGTTCAAATGGATCACTTATTGAGAAAGTCAGTTAAAGAAACTGCTTTCTAGCCTGTGCTGGCCTATAATGGTGTAAGAGCTTCAGGAGCTCAAAAGATGTTTATTTACCATTCTTTCCCCTTTTTAAACAGGCACTACTTTGCACTGCCCACTAATCCTGGTGAGCAGTTCTTTATGTTTTGCACCCTTGCTGCTTGGCTGATCACTAAAGCGGGACATCCCTTCGAACAGCCGCAAGAATATGATGACCCCAATGCCATAATATCTAATGTACTCTCAGAATTGCGATCATTTGTAAGTGTTGAACATGCTGTTTTCCAAAGTGTGTTTCAAGCACATGCATCACCTTCAGAAATAACAGTAATGACACACTTCCTCTGCTGTCTGATTATGTTCCCAAGGACTGGACAGACTTTTACTGTCTAGAAGCTTGTACTATGTTAATTAGTTCAAAGTTTATACTGTGTGTACCTACTTGCTAACTTTTTGGCACTGCAAAAATAGCCTTACGATGTTATATATGATTCCATTTAGTTTTGTTCCGCAATCCATAAAATGAATTAAATCAGGCTTACTTTTTGTAGTGCCACATATGTTGCTCATTTATAGTGGTATAATTTATAAAGATTTTATCTTGGAAGTTTTCATAGTGCTTGTGATCCTGCTCCTGCGAAAGTCAATGGTATAATTCATAGTGAAGGAAATGGCGTAGAATTGCGTTCATGTTTTCTTCATTTTTTTTCGTTAAGGAGTAAAAGGTTGCATAAACTGCCAGGAACTACTTGGATTTTTTCCAATATTAAACCACCAAAAGGTCAGGAGAGTGTAGCAACTTACAGGAAGTATGATCTTACGGAATGTATATACATACATATATATATATATACACATACACACAAACACTGTTGTACAGCTGTGAATGATATTAAGAACACGGTTCTCTAAAGGGATTACTTGATTAAAAACTGAGATATTTATTCTATTGGACAGCAATAAATAAAAATAAAACATTTTATAAATAAAATCTGGAACAAACAAGGCAGTGTTGAAAAGCTGGTGGTTAAGTCTGAGTACATGAGTTCCTCTGTTGCTCTTCTTGCCTTGCCAGCATGTCACTTGTGTGCTTGACCATCTAGCTCCCTTGCAGCTTCTGACTCTTCTGCTTCCTGTGAGTATCCTTTTACCAGGTGCTTTAGCATTTCTACACTGCATCTGTTCCTTGGGTTGTTCTGTCTTCCCTTCTGTTGCCTGACTGGAGCTGCATAGGGGAAGAATATGAATTAACGTTGGTAAAATCTTCATACACAATGGACACTTTGGTTTTAGTGTAGTAAATCTTGTTACCTCCCTAAGAGGAAGCTTGGTTGATGGGTAGCCATTAGTAAACAGTATATCTCTTTATTTTAGGGAAGGCCCGTGGATTTTCCTCCCTCAAAGTTAAAGGCAGGTTACGGAGAGCAAGCATGCTATGTTCTTGATTGTTTAGCTGAAGAAGCCTTGAAACACACTGGCTTTAGCTGGAAAAGGTATAGTATGCTTTGAAGCATCCTCCCTTATGCATTGTTTTCCAGCAAACAAATGTAAGTTCTAATTGTACAGACAAAACATAGTGAAAACCAAAAATGTTTTACTTGATGTTTCATGAGATGCAAGATTCAACTGGGCTTGAAGCAGTGGGATAAATCAGTTCCTAATGCAATTTCGCACAATTTACTCTATTACCAGCAAGCATGAGTTTGGGCCATTAGTAGACTTAGCTAATTAATAAAAATTTGACTGATGACTTTTTTTTTGTCATTTTCCCATGCAGAACTGCTTGTTAATCTGACAGTTAAGTTTAAACATGTTAATACTCTTTTAGGTCCTATCAATCAATCTTGACCTCTTCAGTTGGAGGTATGCACAGTATGTGATCACGTTACAAGTAGGGTACAGTAACTTTGAGTATTAAATCCAAAGGAAATCTTAGGAGAAATTAGATGTCAGATAATTTCAAATATATGAAAAATTGTTTAAAAGTTCTCTTTATTTCATTCCTTCCCTCTGATGGGTTTTGAAATGGATATAGTGAAGTAATTTCTGCCTTGGAAATATTTACTGTTACCTCTGTTTAGTACACAAATTCCACTATAAGCCGAAAATGAGTCTGTGGTGACTTGCACTTAAATTTTAAGAGGTTAGACCGAAAGAGAAAACAAATCAAAATTTACTCCCCAGATGTCTTTGCAGTCTGAATGTACTGTACTGCTTGGTAACTAACTAACCCTCTCTTTTAAGACAGTCTAAAATAAACAAAGACTTTTAAGGCTAAGCATAAATTTTATTTGTTTACGTGTGAGACACTATTTAGTCCTATTCCACATCATTCATGCTTTGCTTGCTTAGGAGCAATTTACAGAGGTATTTCCAATTTACTGTGTTTAAAAGCTCTGCTGTTCTCTGAACTAATTTCAGGCCAGCATATCCAACGGAAGAGCTAGAAGAAGAAGAAATAACAGAAGATGATGCAGAATTAATGCTTAATGAACTGGAAGAGGATGTTGTGGTAGGTTTACCTAACTGGTTTTGATTATATTAGTATTAGTCAGATGAGGACTTTTTCTCCCTGTTCATTTTGTTTTGCTTTGTTTAAGAAGTCTTTTCTACTAGCTGTTCCATCGTACTTTTTTCCGGTGTCTCCTTTCCTGCATCGTCAGCTTCTCTGTTTTTTTTTGTTTGTTTGTTTCCTTTCAGATAAGGTTGTTAACTGGGACAGAGCTTATGTTCTTATGTGCATTTATAGTTAAAGTGAAGTGTAATCTAACCATACATTAAAATTTAATAGATTCAGACTTGTTTGTATTCTGCTGATACCAGCTGTTGATGTTAAAAGAAATTTCAATCCCTGTTTACAGAATTGGCTAATATCTGGTTAAAATTTGCCCAGTGCTTAATTTAGGAGTGATCACTACTGTGACTCAGATTTCACTGCAAATAGGAAACAGTAACTTTGGTACCTAGTTGATCTTAAGATTTGGGAACAGGGTAGATGGAAAAGAACAACTGGAAACCAAGCATTTGTTTAAAACCACCTAAATAAAGGTTGCAGAATTGTTTCTGTGCAGAAAGGTCATGGCAGCTCATCGCTATATAGTCCATGAATGAAATGGTAATATCCAGTCATCCCTTCAGACTGCATAATAAGTCTTTCTGCTTTGAAATACCTTTTCCCAACAAGACAGCAATGTTTGAGCATGAACTGTTTTATTTAATCCTGCTTTTTAACTATAATAATTACAGTGAACTTGTCATGTCTATGAAACGGCCTATGAAATACACCTGTAAGTTCAAATATGCTTTTAGGACTTAATGATGGATGGATGTTGAACAGAAGTTGTTTCTTGCTGATTGACTTTCTCAGAAGATGATTTTTATAAGAGTAGAAGTCTCATTGTTTTCTGGTAGCATAATGTTATCACAAGACATTGTCATTTTCACTGGCCTCTGTCAGTCTCCTCGAAGTCAGTCTTTTTACTGACAACTTAAATTTTTTCTGGAGAGGGAAATTAGCTGAAGACAATTAAAATTGCAAAAAGAATTTAGTTTCACATCCGATTTCTCCACAAGCTGATGATTCTGTGCAAAATAAATGTAGATCAAAACAAAAGTATCGAAAGCTGTGAGCCTAGAAGTGCTTACTTGTTGTGTCAGTAAATTACTTGAGGAGAAAATAATTTTCTGGATTGTTAAGGCTAAGCAGTACTGGATAGAAAATGCCACAACTGTCCCACTTTTGTGTTCACGTTTTTCAAGTACCTGGGAAAAATTAAAGGTAATAAAAGTTGGAAATACAGTGCCACTAATGTCGTCATATGGTTTTGATCATAGTCCCAATTTATATGCCACAGTAGTCTACAAGAATGTAGCAGTTGAAGAGTTTGCTTCTCTTCCTCTTCTCACAGTTTTCCAAAGTATTATTTTTCTCATTTTTATTAGTCAAGAAAAAAATCCAAACTTTTATTCTTAAATTTCATACAGTATGCAGATACTGTGATGTGGCTGTCTGGTTGCATTTTTATCAGCTTTGAAGTCTCCACAGAAAAAAGTCTTGAATAATTCTGAGAACAATAAGAGACATTCTATGTTGCGTGTTTGACCAGCCTCAGAAATGTGAGCTGTTTGCTAAAAGCTTTAAGCATGAAAACAGTCAGCTGTCTGCTCTTCTCTGTGTCTTGTTAAGGTTTAAGCTGTTTAAATTTGGAAGTGGGGAGGAAATAGTTAACTAAAGCACAGTTGAAACCCTTCAAAGAACCTCTGGATTTGCTCTCAGGTAGTATCTTAGGCCATGATTTTCACAACTTACATACTTTATTAGCTCTTCTGAGTTTGTGTGTTAATAAAACCCTTGAGCTAGGTTTATACCAAGTGGACAACCACTTTTTTTAGAGGTCCTAATGGTTCTACAGGGATTGATTATATGCTGATGTAATTTTTTTTTTCCCCAGTCCATTGTTGCTGCCACGATACTGATATGTCCTAGATGTATTAGCTGTACCCATAACTGAATTTAGCAGTATTTTCAGTAGTTAAATGCTAACGATGAGGTTCATTGATTGTTCTTTTGGTTTTGATTCTTCTGAATAAAATTGATGAGGCTGACAGAGACAAGCCTAGTTCTGTTAATCTTGGAGAATTAGGTGAACAGTAGCCAGTGAGACTAGCTGCACAGTTTGGTTCCCCAGTTCTGATAACTAGTCTTGTTGTTGTTAAGGTAGTGTTGTAATATGTTTTTCCAGTGCTGTACAAATACACATTGTCCATTTAGCAAAAGATAGTCCCAATCTAGTCATCATTAATTTCTCGCAAGCATTCAGGGGACTAGGGGCCAAACATACCAGAAGAAAATAAATTGGTTCCTGTCAGTTAAAAACTAAGTGAGGTACAGAAAGAAGCTCCCAGGTTTTCACTGTGTCTTGAAGGGTTCTACACGAAGACCTTTGTTATTTCAGCATTCATGATTTGTGTAGGAAGGGGGTGAATGATGAAATTTGACTTTGGTGGAAATTGGCTACTTCTTTGGCTACTAGAAGAGCTACAGAAGGACAAAGTGTATAAGCATGAAGTGTATGGGTGATAAAATGGCAGGTGAAATTCAGTATAGATAAATGGAGGGTAACACACAGTAAAAGCATCTTTGACTTATGCAGTGATGGGCTCTGGGCTGATCATGATCACTGAGGAATGCAATTTTGAAACTCTAATAGATAATTCTGTAAAACCGTCAGCCAGTGCATTGTATCATGGGCAAGAAAAGACATCGATTGCCTCAATTTGAATCATATCATTCTGCACACTTTTTAAAATGTGGCATCATTCTGCAGCTCCAAATCTGTAGTGCAAACATAATCTTGAAAACTGCGTTCAGTCCTGGTTGTGGTTTGTTTTTTTGTTTGGTTTTATTTTTAATGCAAAGCTTTAGGAAACAAGTAAGAAATTATAGTTACCATGCAACTGTTGATAATGGCCCATTTGATGTGAGAGGGCTTAAGTTCTGGGGGTTTTTTTTGTTTAGTTTTTAAATACTGTAGTACCCTGAGGGAAATATGGGATAGCTTTCATCTTTCAGCTTGTCCCAGATACTGTGTCTCCTCATAAGATTTTAAGTAAACACAAGTGCCATTATCATAAACTCTCCATGTCAGAAATTTAGAATTTAATGCTCCTTGTCCTGCAAAATAAAATCATGGAGAAAGATTGTGCAATACTTACAGAAGTCTTACTCTGCAACTTTCTTTAAGGAAGAAGAGTCAGACAATGAAGACCATTTTATTGACCTGAATGTTCTGAAGGCACAAACGTACGGATCAGTAAGTTGTTACCCATGAGTCCTCTCCTGAGAGATTTTTGCATCTGTAGCAGCAATTTATTTCTGTTGGATTTAAATGTCAGAGTCCTTGTGTAGTCTAAACTTGAAAAAAACATTTGAACTGAAATTAATCAGCTTATTTTAAAAGAAAAATCTACATCCAGTTTCTAGACTGTTATCACTATAAGGTTGCTGGAAACATTTCCAAGAAACTTTTGCAGAGGCTTTTAGGGAAACATAGTATTAGTTTCTTGAATGTATTGTAATTTTTCCCCCCTTGCTATTTGTGGAGCGTATTATAATTTATTACTATATACATTTAATTATTTTCAATTCTAAATATGATGAGAAGATATTTTAATTTCTAGTCTTTATAAATTCAAAGAAATCCATTAAAGAAATCTGTTCTATCTGTAGTCTAGATCATTCTGGATAGAAATTTTTTTCTGACACTGTAAGCCATTGTAACATGACTTCTGACAGGTCTTGCTGTGCATGATGCTGATATTTTCTATATAAACTTTGTGATTTTTACACAGGACATGAATGACTCTGCAAAGCAAGAAGAGATTTTACAGTCCACGACAGATGCAGCAGAGTGGAATCTAGAAGTGGAACGTGTGCTTCCACAGCTGAAAGTTACAGTCAGGACTGACAATAAGGTATGCGAGAATGGCTTTGCATGTTATGTACACATGGTGATTAAAGTGTGATTTCAGTCAGTGTTGTTTACTTTCCATTTACAACTTTTTTTCTTTTGTCATGCCAAGAATTGTGAGTAATGGGCTCTCTGACACTATCTTGTCTGAATCTTTGTCACTTTCTTTGACCCTAGAAGCAATAATTTTCAGTAGTTTTTTTCCAATATTTTTTCTGCTATTTAGAAGGCACCTTATTTCCAGGCATTTATTTCCAGGTATTTATTCAGTGGAAACCTCTTAAATTGTTAAACATTTCCAATGTATTCATACTTCTGAAAAATAATATCCTCAGTTTAGCAGCTATTAAAACATCTTCCTGGAAGAGAGCTGAGGAACTTACCTTTCAACTGTTCAATTTGTCAACCACATGAAAGGTTGATTGCAAGGAATTCATCTTGCTGAACTTTAAATGGCAATAAAGTAGGTCTGTACCTCTGATCTAGTCATCATGGGCTCTCCTTGTTTAGCAAAAAGAAGTGAGTACTTTTTTGACTGGTTTTACTTACCTATCAAGATAATTACCTCAAAATGAAATTCATCATTTCTTAGAAATGATTATTTCTCTCTGTAGCCTATTCCAAGGAGTCTAGAATGAGCAGCTTAGAAGTAGACATCTCTTTTTGGCAAGTGACAGTGCAAACCTAGGACTCATGTACACACTCATGCTATTCCTGGCATTGCCATAAACCTTTCTAGGAGCTTGTATAGCACACAGAGGTCATTGCGGTATTGAAATTGCTCATTTGTTGTGATCCAGCTAGTTGGGGTATTGGAGCAATCTGTAGCAGTGGTACAGAATTCAATGAAAGATAATTATCTTGCCAAAAATAGGCTAAGCTCTCAACTCTCTGTTAAATTGCCTGCCTGTCTTGTGCTATACTGCATTCTTTTATGTGAAGAATTGCCTAGTTTGGGACATCTTTCTGTGATCCTTAGCAAACCCATCTGTAACAGAGAACATCATGCTTGATTCTCACACTAAGAAATTAAAACTTAATAAAGACATACATGGAAAATTAAAGCCACTGTAAGAACTGAGGTTTTACTAACTTCCAGTTTAATGGACCATCTCTTGGCTTTAAGGAATATTTCAAAATGAACACGAAAACAGGGTTCTTCTTTTTCTAGCTTCTGTGCTTCATGCTTTCAGAAATAACTGGAGAGAAGTGTTCGGAGTTTTTTCATTCTACAAGAAAAACATCATGTTCTGTTTCCTACGTGGTACATATATGCATTGTACCAGGAAAGGGTTAATGGTTTAATCAATGCATTAGAAACTAGAACTTATTTGTAAAGTCCTGGGCAGGGGTGGGAGGTGTGCTTGGAGGGTGTTTGTTCTTTTTATTTAAACTCCAAAGTGTGGCAAATCATGAACAATTGTCACCAGGCCAACAAAAGATATTGAGTCTTCTGCAAACTTAAAACCCAACATACAACATAAGTACCTTTTATCTACTAGCCTTTGTTTTGTTCTGGAAGAGAATAGTGGAGATGCTCAGTTGTGCTCTTCTGAGATAGTGAGACAGGAGAACTACCAGTCCTTTGGTAGTTATTTGCACGTCCTATGCAGGGTGATAGCCTCACTTCAGATTAGTGGAACTGCCTGTGATTGAAGGATAGCACACGTTTAGGTGTGCAGCTGCTTTAAGCCAGGATTTGATCTATACCTGTTATGAGACATTGTAAGTGGCTGTATCCTCCAGGAGTTCCAGGATTGGCAGTTCCTCTTGCTCAGGTGCTGGAGCCCAGCCCTGTGTGCCTGGGGACCTGCGGGTCCCCATCCAAGACTGATGGATGCAGCTGGTGCTTCTTTCTTGTTTGCAGGTTCAGAAGCACGTGTCACACAGACACACAGAAGACCCTGACATGGCCAGCTACACAAACTGCCATAAACAAGGCCCAGTTTTCAACAGCACTTGTAGGAGTCCCATAACATATAAGTATAGACAGCCAGGCCCCCTTCCTCCTCTTCAGCTAATTAAGATAGGAGTTCAGTAGTGAAAGAACACACCGCCTTCTCTCTAGATGCACAAGCCCATGCACGTTCATGGATCCCTCAGCTATCGGCATGGTCCTTCTGTCTGCCTGATCCCCTGCCTGGATCCTGGGCCCTCTTCACTGTTTCACTGCTCTTCTACTTGCCAGCTAATCCAGCTTGACGCTTGCCAGCAAACAGATTCACACACTCATGTGCTTGTCTTAAGGGCACTCTATGTTTGTGAGTCCCCCTGAATACCAGCATATACCCTCTGCCTGCCTTATACCCAGGCCTGGATCCAGAGCTTACTACTTGATGGCTAGTTCAGCTTTAAATTTGAATTTTACATGTGCACAGCAGCTTTAGGGAAGATGCAAACATTTTCCTGTACGCACCCCAGCAGCTGGCACCAACAACGCAGGCTTGTGACCCACAGTATCACTCCAGCTGCTGGCACTGAGCCCCTCACTTGCTTTACTCACACTAGTCCTTCCCAGTTGCTGGATTTTGGGATACACACTGGTCCTGCCTTGGTGGCCAAGACCCTCACCTGCTGCTGTGGCTGGCACCGAGACCCCCACTCTCTCCGGCAGCAGACACCACAGGCGTGGGACACCTGCAGCCCTGGTCTGATGCTAGTCGCTGGCCGCATATCCCGTATCACCAGCAGCTAACACTTACTCTTTGCAGCACTCACAGGCACGGGATAGAGTGTGAGATTGCAAGAAAGACAATTTTGAAAGTATTTAAGAAGATAGGACAGACTGCAGTGATCAGGCACAGGGCTCAGTCAGACAAGTGGACTGACTGGCAACAGTTTACACATGACGAGCCCCTCTTATACTCCTCTCTCTTCCCCACTTTGTTCCTCCCCAGTCTCCTTCCCCTGCACGTTGCTGTTGCTTCATCAGTTTGCACCAACCCTCGTCTGGAATATCCAGAACCCCCTGGTTTGCATTCTTACCAGTTGCAAGGGCCAGGTTTACCTTCTTTGAAGTGATGCTTGCGGTTTCTTGATAGCCCATAAGTTAGTGTGACTGATGAGCTTTGTTTCTCATCCTTGTCTCCCTTAGTGTTTGACAGGTCTGTGTCTCTGTAGGTTTTCAGTTTTTCCCTCCCCTTTTCCTTATCCCACTTTGACCAGGCCTTAGATCAGATAATTGTACTGATACAAACTTTCTCACACTCCACATGCCCTTATCCATTAGTGTAACTGTCCAGGTTTGTTTCTTGGTACTGCCATTATTGTTTGTTGGTCAGGTTTGTGCCTCTCTGTGTTTTGCTTAGTATTCTTTTTGATAAGGTCCTTGATCAGATAATTTTACTGAAGCAAACACTGTCACCTTTCGCATATTCTTATGGTACCTATTTTACAAGAAAGTCTCCTAAGGTTTGATTTCAAGTGATAAAGATTTATTAACATTGCTGTTTGTTTTTTTTAACACCTAGACCAGTACAGTGCAAAAGCTTAAAAATCTTAAAATATTTTTTAGCATGTTCAGAAACACAATACTGAAATAGCAGTAATTCCGCAGTGCTGCTACTCTGCTTCCTTTTGAACTCAAGCTCTGTCTGCAGCTGTGCTTTGGGGCTGGGGGATGTAAAAAGTTTGCATTGATACGGAAAAATTTGTGATAAAGCTTTGAAAATGGAATTGATTTCTAAGTAAAAGATGCCTACTTGTCAAGTCATAACAGCACCTTTTCTCATCCCCCATCCCTGAGTCTATGTATGTTTCCTATGACCTGGAAGCTGCTAGTAATTTTCCTAATTTTGTCCCACTATCAAAAAAGAAGTTTAGGTATTTCTGCCTCTTTCATTTCTTTCCATTGTTCTCCTGATAATAGTAAGGGCTAAGCAGAAAGGGAAGATCTGATAATCTGGAACTGGTAGGTGTTGAGCATTTGAAACGCTAAGAACGCTTGTCTAAGAACAAGCTGAGCTAGTGCAGCTATAATCAATATTATCAGTTTTTGTGCCCAGAGTGGTTTCTAGCTGAAATAGTTGCATAAAGATCTCACAGACTCTAAAAGCATAGCTACGGTGGTATCAGTGAGGATGTCAGTGTTTGCTCATGGATCTGAGTGTCACATATGACATTTAAGAAATTTATAAATTGTGCCATGTTAAGCAAGTGCCTCCGGATCTGAACATGGCAGTGGCAGAATGATACACGGTAATAGTATAAAAGAGAACTGACACTGCCTTGCATACCAGCCTTTGTGTGGTAACTGGAGAAAGATAAAAGTTGTACTTGCCTATGTTTTACTCTATGGCATTCTTTTTAGGATTGGAGGATTCATGTAGATCAAATGCATCAGCATAAGGATGGAATTGAATCTTCTTTGAAAGAAACTAGGGTATGTCTTGTACATGCAGAATATTTCACTGATTTCTCAGCATTTTTATTTTCTTGTTTATTTGATATATGTCAAGAACGAAATTGTTTTTAGGTTTTCTTCATTTTTATTTGTGCTAATGCTGTAAAACTAAAAAGGGAAACATGACAATTAGGGACAGACAAAATATCTTGTGGGGGAAGAGTTGTGTATGTGAGGATTAACGGGGATATTAAGGTTCATTAACATATGCGTTACCTTAAGTACATCCTGACTACAGAGGGCAAAATAGAATAATACAATAATACAATCTGAAAATAAGTGCTGATAAAACCCCCAAAATACTGTCAAATACTGTTGTGAAAGTAATATACTGACATTGACATTTGTAAATAATTTGGGGGAGAGGCGGGGAGACATGGAAGCAGTAAAGCTTGAAATACATGTTTTGGAGGAGGGCAAACCAGAACACGTTAGGAATATTTTTTTGTTGACCAAACACAGCACTTCTGTACTATTTTTTTTCTCTCAATTGTAGGCTTCCATATCCTTTCTTAATTACAGCACCATTTTAATGCTCTTTGCATACTGTCTGCATACTGTCAACCCACAGAATACGATTTTCTAGGGTTACCTCGACAAACTCCATAATGAAATCAGCAGAACATTGGAGAAGATCAATAGCAGGGAAAAGTACATCAACAGTCAGTTGGAGCACTTGGTTCAAGAGTACCGTTCAGCACAAGCCTTGCTGAGTGAGGTAATGCACCGATCTTTTGTTGTTGCCTTTGCTCGTATTAACTTGCTATTAAGCGAGGGTGAAGGCAAAGAAAACTCGGAGGAGTTATCTGTGAATTCTGCTGTTGGATATAAAGCAGGGGAAATGTTGATTTCCTGTCAAACTATATAGTTTTTAAGCTAAACTAGCAATTTTTATTCAACTATTCTACAGGGGAAAGTAAATGGCTTTTTTGCCTGAATATTATGTAAATCTGTTGCCAATCTTGAGCAGCTAGTAAATTGCTAGTTCTGCTTTCCCTGTGAAATTCACACATCTGTGATGAGTGGAAGAACAACAGTCTCAGTCCAGCACTCATCTCTTATATTGATTACCTGTGCTGATGTGCACAAAGCACTCTGATTACTTCATTTAATTTCATGCCAATAGAGTGCTGTTTCTGAAGCTTTTTGATCCCCTAGTTAGGAGGCCTGTGTAAGCTGCCATTTGGCTAGCCCTGCTATTTGTGGGCATGACATTAAAGTAAGACCAACACATAACAGGATTTGACCTCTGCGCTGTTTACCTTGCTATTAAACTTTAAGAGATTTCAAGATAGTAATTTACTGTTGACAAATAAATATTCTGGGTTTCGGAATTCAGTTCTGCCTGCGTTCTGGCAAATTTTCTTCATGCTTATTTCCTCATGTAAATGATTAGAAAACATACTTCTTACTGTGTAGGTATTAGGGCTATTAAAATTCTTAAAACTGCTTTAAATTTTTGAATGATAGTCATTACAGGGGCTGATGTTTCAAGCCTGTCCTCATAGATGTAGCACTGTAAATATCATTGGGACTTTGTGGGACTTTCTGGAATTGGGACGTGTGAGAGCAAGTTTTGTTGTTCTCTCTGAGCTATCTCCACACATCTCTGCAGCGTTGTCACTACAGCAAAAAACATGTTTCTTTCCAGGCTAAAGAGAAGTACCAGGAGGGAAGTGGAGGTGTAACTGAGAGGATTAGACTGCTTTCTGAGGTAAAACACATCTTCACATAATTTCCATCGCTTATTTTAAAACAATCTTCAGAGAGTTGCCATTTAGTGTTTGCAGTTTGATGAACCCAGTTCTTTCTGGGTTAAAGATTCACCTGTTTGTTTAGTGGAGGTGATCTAGTTCAGCCCCTACATTTTAAACCAAGGCTGCCATTGACTTTTAACTTGTGAGTTTGGGCAAACTATTGTGAACTTTTAGTTTCCTCAGTTTGTAAAAGAGGGTAAATGTTCTGTATTTTATACCCTGTGTCCCAGAGTTATTGACAATTAATCATGTCCATAAATTCTTTGGAAGAAGAAAAGCTTAACTCTTATTTTTAGTTAAAATTAACATTTTGAATTTTTTATCTTCCAAGCACTTAAAAGCAGTATTTGACTAAATAGTAACCTTTCCATACCAGTCAAATTATCTTAATATCTAAAACTGGTTTGCTGTTGGGGTTTTGTTGGTTGGTTGGTTGGGGTTTTTTGGTTTTTGAAATCAGTGCTCTGACAAATTTAAAGAAAAATCTCCAGACTCTTAACTGCCTCAACTTGTTGAATGCTTCATGACATTTCATTTAGAATTACTGCCTGATTTCCAAATTTTTCAACCTTTTGTTTAATTCAGATTTTTTTTTAACAACTCTGTTATTTGGGTTTGAAAAACCCACTTCATTTATTAGGTAATAAAGTGTCTGGAATAGTCAGATTGACTATATCACACCATAAGAATGTGCTAGAAATTGTAAAACAGATTTGAGACTTTTTAGAATAGAACAGAATATTTCAGTTGGAAGGGACCAGAATGATCATCTAGTGCAACTGCAGTAGGTAATAAACACAGCAGTTTAAGGAGAGTTTTCTCACAAAGATTTCTGAGTGTATGGATTCTGCCAAATTAAAGTTTCTTTCTATTTCACTCTCAAGGAAGTAAGTTTAAAAAAGAGAGTACTTTACAAAGACTTCAGATTTATAATGTGTTTGTACTTCGGAAATTATTGGCTGATGAGTAATGATGAATACATTACTAGTTGGCAGCCTTCAAACTATGTGGATGCAGTGGTGCATAGCTGAGATAAGCTAGACGCGTTGGGTATTACTACTGATCTGCTTTCAGGCACGCAGTCAAATCTCAGCCCACTCGGTGATATCAGTACTGCTGTCGGTATGCTTTAACAATGCAGCAATGTTTCTGTTTTGTTACAGAAAACGCTTATTGAAGCTTTAACGAAGGACAATTTTTCTGTTGTAGACAAAAATACTGAATAATTACTAGACTGTACCTTAGAATCACATACTTGCCTTTTCTTCACTGTCTACAAAGGCAAACTGGTCAATAAATAGTCAGCACTGAAATGCACTTTTATTCTTCTTACCTGCATTTTACATATCCATACTCATGCCAATGCCAGCAGGCTTGACTGCTGCACCATCTTTCGCTGCAGTGCTGTTCCTCAGGTTTCCACTTCACCTGCTTAAGTCCTGATGCTTCCAGAAGGGCAGCTGGCATGGTCATGTGGTGAAACTTGGTCTGCAGGGATATGGGTCCTTATCCAGCATCATACTGCAACACTTACACTGTTGTTTTTATTGTTTTGGGATGCACAGATTCTCAGTAACGCCATGCTGTTTGGCCAACTTGTTACTCTTTTTTGCGGTAATTTTTACAACGTTAATTTATGCAAATTAAAATTTTCTTAATGTTTGGAAAAAGTTGTTCCTCCATATACAACAACTAAGATTCTTTTTTTAACTAATGAAGTTATTCAGCAGAGAATTTTTTATTTTCTTTTTTTAACTTCTTGACATTCATCTGGTTTAATTAAGAAAAAAATATTTATTTTAAGATTACAGAATTATTAGAAAGAGTAAAGCAGGAAACAGAAGAGAAAGGAAGCAGTATGACCGATGGTGGTAAGTATGTTTTGGCTTCAAACACCCGTTTTCTCAGTGACGGGTACATAATTTGTCCTTTATTAAAGAAAAATAAAACAAGACCAGAATGAGTGACTAGTCTAAAATATTGGTGTTAAAACTTTAAAAGGTGTCTAAGAAAATCAGGAGTCTAAACCTCTTTGAAAAGGTTACGTAAGTCTGCAGAAGGTAGAAATTCCAGGATTTCCTCCCCTTTGGTAAATCATTTGTAAAAATCTGAAAAAAAAAAAAGGGGCGGGGAGGGGGTGTGTTTGCTCTGAATAGTTGTCAACTCACTAGAAGAAATTAACACACTACAGGTTCAAGCCCTTTTTACTCTGTTATAGTTACTGGCAGTAGCTGTTAGATTCTCTGACTAAGGCTGGAGTCAGTGAGAAAATTCATTCTGGTGTTTTGATGTTTGGACTTTTTTGTGTCAGACTTGGGATTTGGTTGTTTGAGATTTTTCCTGATAAATGCATTCTGTTGCAAATGTATAAGGAGTATGAATGCAGAAATAAATTGATGCATGTTACAGTAGGGCTAAATATGCAAGCTGTATCTATATTTAACTGTAACCATTACAGCTGATTTCCTTAAGTAGTTGTAGTGTTATTGTATAAGGAAATTTTGTGTGCCCTTGCTTCACTGTGAAGGAGCTACTCACTTGCCTAACACCACCTTTTTTTGTATGATGGCATGGCCAAGGGTCAGGATAAGATCTAGAGCCCAGAATTGTAAGGAGCAATGTGATGCAGCTGCAGCATCTCTAGGGCAATGTTAGTGGGAAGTGAGGGATTAGAAAAAACACATGACACACAAAACATTTTAATAGGTTTTTTTACAGGTAAGATGACCTCCTGTTGAAGTTCTTTTCAGTTGTCTACCAAATCCCAAGTCAGCTATCAGGATGAGGCTTTCAGCTCAGCAAAACACATCATTGACAAACCTATCTTAATGTTGATGCACATCTTTATGCAGATCTTAGATGTCAAGAAGACAGCAAAATTGTCATCACCTATTTCTATATTTAAAGTGTCTTGCATATTAAAAACGATGTATTGGTACAATCATGTCTTTAGAGTAGAACGCCCTTTTGTTCATTCAACTCTTCAATTTTAAGGAGTGAATTATAGAAAATAATGCTTTTGTGTTAAGTAGCTGACGTGCAGTTGAACTGTTGTGTTGATTTTATCTTTTTTTAACAGCTCCTCTAGTGAAGATTAAACAGGCCTTAACAAAACTGAAGCAAGAAACCATTCAGATGGACATACAAATTGGTGTAATGGAACACACATTACTCCAGTCAAAGCTGAAAGAGAAATCCAATATGACTAGAGATATGCATGCAACAATGATTCCAGAAGCCACAGTAGGTGCCTATTAAAATTGTTTGGAGCTAACTTGGTTTGCCCAAAATACAGTTTTCTACCATTTGCTTTTTTTGTTAGAGATCCCCTTTTTATTGGGGGAGGGGGCATTCTTTTTTCTTTTTTTCATTTTTAACAAAATGCTTGTCATGCACTTGTAAGAAGTAACATGCACGCGTTGGACTCAACATGGAGCAATGTTTGGCTTTGTCCCATAAAGATTTACTGCAGATCCCTTCCAAATACACTAATAAATTCTTATTAATGAACATGTCTCTACTTCACTGGAGATTCTTATGTAGTGTGAAAGTTTATAGAATGATACTGACAGCCTGTATTCTTGATATTCTACAGTGCTGAAAGAAAATTTCTTGCAAAGACCTTGAATTTAAAATGTCTATTATTGCCATTTACATACAATTAGTATAAAGTACTGATGATATTGAAATAATACAGCATTACCCTTTCTAAAAGGCTGGGTCAAAACTGATTATCAGCTGCAAGTAAAAGTAAATTGTAGCTTCAAATTGAAATTTGAATTAAGCAACAAACTAAAGTAATTAAATTAAATTTAGTAATCCACCCTACACAAATTTATGCATGGACAACCACCCTATTCCTCACTATCCTTCTTTTTCAATCACCCTATTCCTCCCTATCCTTTTTTTGTTTTTTTTTTATTTGGAGTGGTCCTCTAAACATACTGATATGGATGGGTTTTGAAATTATTTTTATTTTTACATTGCCTCTAACAGAAGCAATGATAATGAAATCTATATAAGACCAAAGAATGTGGAAAGTACTGTTTGGAAGTTATTGTTGGCTTCCTAATTTTTTTCCATATGTCATCATTGTTTCAGAGTCACTTCATATTAGCATTGGGTCAAATGCTGCTTTCATTTACTGTATGTAGTAGAGCTCCATGGATATCATTCAGATTATTCTTGTTTTCTCTTCTTGTGTTAGAACACCTAATTTTGATCTCTTAAGGAAAAATGTTGCCAAACCTAGTTGCGTAATACAGAATCAGAAGAAAAATGTAGGAGGAAGGGGCTGGAAATGTAACTGCAACAAGGGAGCTCCCTTCATCTTGGTAAATGTTTAGGGAGGGAGTGATTCTAGATGTTATTGGTAATGAAGGAGTGCAGAACAAAGAGATAACGTTATTAAAGTACTGGTACATCCTTTTGGACGGATTACCATTTTTCATAAGCCACAGACAATATTGGTAAATTCCAGTGTTATTAAAATCCTCCTCTGACTCCTGTAGGCAATTGCATTCATCTTACAATTAATTTCTCTCACTTCAAGTTGAGCAGTATTTTGCAGAATCAGTGGATCAGTTCTGTGTCTGAAAGTCAAGACACTTGACACATTCAGTACCATGAGCCAGTTTCTTAACTTAGTGCCACAGTATTTCATTTGCCAAAAACAAAAAGCCCTAAACCAACAGATTTTAATAAGTGAAAAGCTGTATGTAAATGCCAACTATTATAATTTACCTGTGCAAGCAACTGCTGAAAATCTCTGTGAATCACACTGGAAATCGGTTTCCAACTTCTTTTGCTGCCTACCTATATCCTCCCACATTCAGCTTAAATTAGAAAACTTATTATTCATGTTCCCTTTGTTAGGTGGTGTTGCTACTGCATGTTTACTTTAACAGCGGGTTTACTTCAACTTAAGATAAAGCAATCCCCTTTTGCATTGCCTGCAAAGCAGCTCACTGACGTTTTTGGATTGTAAATGTTGTGCTGTATAAATGCTGTTTATGTAAATACTTTCAAAAAAAAAAACCCTCCTCCTTCATGCTACTATAACAAATACAATTAATCAAAAACCTTCCGTTATGAATTCAGCCTCTTACTCTCTTAGAAGTGAATCTGTTGAGACAAGCATGGCCAAAACCCCTCTAGTGTGGTAGAAAAAATCTCCAGAAGAAAAGCTAGCCTCCTTTGTGCCAAAGTAACTCTAAAATAGTGTGCTAATTATATGTCATTAATCTACATTATTTTTCATGGTATTGTCTGAAAGTGCATTAATCTAAGCAGGACACTCCTGTTGTTGTCTCAGGAGTGATATGTGGCCCTTAACTGTCATCTGGCCAAGAACAGCATTTGCCCATTTAGATAGTAAAACCACTTGACCCTGCTTTGAAAACAGTCTTTACTAATCCAGCAAGTGGCCACACCACCTTACTTAAAAACATGAGGAGAGCAACGAGGTCTGTCACCAGCAGCCTGAAAGGCTGTTTTAAAAAGGCAGTTATCTGTGTAATTATCCCACTGCTGGATTAATGCAGGAAACAGAAGCCACATTAAAATCAGTTGATTCGCATTATTTCATACATTGCTCATTAAAAATGCAATGTCAAAAATGAAGACCAACAAAACAAAGGTGTCCCTAAGTTAGTAGGATGCACGTGAAGCTGTGCTGTGCTATAAAACAGTCTTTCTTCTGAAGAAGAGTATTTGGGGCAGAAGGACTATTCATAAGAGTTAACTTTTATATAGATTTCTCTTCTTCCAAGGTCTCTTAACGTTTTCAATCCTCTGAAATACATCAGCATGGAGGCATGACATCACTGTTACATATCATCCAGAAGCCAAACAGAAGCTAGGTGCAGACAGAAGTAGTGCAGAGGGACAAACAAGGAGCTTCGTTTCCTGAATGTGATCAGAGAAGCCATGTGTTTTGTCAGTGCTATGAGGACTGCAACAGTTCAGTCTCATACGTGGCCCCAAGGAGAGCTGAGACTTGGCTCTTGGAAATGTGTGGCTGAGGAAGGCTCATCAGTAGCCAGCTTGCTCTCCTGCCTCTGCTCTTGAAAGCTCCAGAAAAGGAGCACTAGCAACCTATGACTTCTTAGGGTTTCTGCAGCTCTGAAATCCCTCTGAACTTCATAATATGACTCCATGTCTTATTTCCCTGGGCCATCTTATCTCTAGGCTAGGATGTAATGGATGTAGGTGCCTTGGAACTGGAAGTAGCCTTAGCAGTACCTTGTTAGAGGTACTACCTTGTTAGTACCTTAGCAGTACCTTGGTACCTTGTTAGAGGTGCTGGTTACAGGCCATTTAAGATGTTTGGGAGTAATGTTACATTTATTACAGTAATGCATGTAATATTCCAATCCCCATTATCTGCTAATGTCAGCAGATGGCATGATTTGCTGAATGTTATGTGCTGTGCTGGTAAAAAGTGCAAAGTAACGGCTGGATTTTACCTCTTAATCCAATTCTTGCATAGAGAACCTCCTATGGAGTTAGTGACTTAATATTGAAATTGCAAGGGTTTAATAGTGGCTTTCAATCATATGCCAAGCATTCAGTATTTCGGTAATGACACAAGGTAATAATTTGCACTGGCGTCAGTGAGTGCTGTGCAGGAAGGTGAACCAGAAGTTCATGTGACTTTGAGAAACCACTACTACAAACAACTCTCAGATCTGGTCAAAATATTCTCACTTTTTTCTGCTGATGGCATGAAAGGCCTTCTTCCCCTCTTCCCCCACCTGAAAGAGAGGAACTTCAGGGAAAATTCTTTCTTGAAAAGGAAAAAAATTGCCCACCTACTCTTAAACATTGCCATTTTTTGTGGAGTATAGCTCTGCTGTGCGCCACCATACAAAAAAATCACTGTATTGCTAATTGTAAGTTACAGTAAGAGCAATTAAGTAATCTCTGCATGACCTATAAAAAAAGACTAGGCATAAATGAAGAGCCTGATGTGAACATTTCCAGCTTCTGAGCTCTTTGAGTTTTGCATCCAAATTTTGCAGCCTGGGCTTCTCTCCAAGTTTGACAAATGTTAATTAAAAAAAAAAAAGAAAAAAGAAGAAATTAGTGTGATGCTGCTTCTTTTCACGCTGGCTCTCAGCCGGCTCCCTGGGATGTCAATGCTGCAGTGTGCCTCCACAAGGCAGCTGCACGTGCATGCGCACATGCGGCACACATACTCCCGCCTGTCGTTTAGCCCAAACTAGCAGTAGGCTTCAGCGGTGTAACAACGTGCCTGCGCATGCCCCGTCCCAGTTCCCGCAGCCTCACTGCTTTCCACTTTCACGTTGATGTTATTAATGTTTTAGGCCATGGCTGGGTGTTATCTGACAAAGGCTTGAAATAAAACTTGGGGAAAACCTGACCTATGACATCAGTGCCTGTGACCTCAAGCAAGGAGAGGATAGGAGCACAACCTTTTCTGTATGAATACTGTTCATAGGTGGGGAGTTTCCACAGGTGGCTCTGAGATGATAGCAAAGTTTATTTTTGTTTGCCATTTCCTTCTCCCGATGTGTTTCTCCCCTCAGCAAACGCCATTACCAAGGCTTTCTCAGGTATTAGCTAATACTTAGTTATTGCTCCAGGGCTTGGTGTTGTTGGAAATGTTTGTCTTTCAGCCTCCTAGTAACAGCCCTGACATTTTGCAGTTATTCCCAGGCAACACTGGTATGAGCAGGGTTGAGAGATTTTTATTGAGACTAAATAACAATCTGAATAATGCTAGTCTTTCAGTTACTGGCTAGTTTTACTCTGTTCTTTTTCATTCCTGGTCTTAAGTAATTAAGAGGGGCCGTATCTTAGTACTCCATCCCAGAAGTGGCTAAGAGATGCTAGTCACTCGCATGCCTTAGCTACCTATTGTGAAAGTCAACAAAGATGAACATTTTAAGCTCAGGAGTACAGAATAATTATTTCTAATGATATTCCTCTTGACTCACTAATTGCAATTGTTCATTCAAAATATTTTCCTGTTTCTGTGGCTTTCAAAGGATGGCAATACTTCAAATGACATCTTAGTGTTACTCAGTAGTAACATGAAGAATTAAACTGTAGATTGTAGGCATCCCCGGGACCAAAAGTTTCCCATACCTCCTCTAGTTTTAGGGCTGAAGCTTCTCACTGTATGTTGCGGATGAAGGTGTTTGGCACAGTTACAATTTAGTCAATTCAGAATTTATTAATAGTATAAGGTACATCAAAGGTTAAATTTTAGAAGCAATTAATGATTGACTAATTTTAAAGATTTACAAATAATTCAGTAAAATATATTATGATCAAAACCGATTTAAAAACAGATTGGAAGACAAGATTCAAACTAACTTACTATAAGGTATCTTAAATCAAAGTATATAGATAGATGTAGATATATATATATTAAAACATAAGACAAATAGATACAAACAGAGATATTTGGGCCCAGTGATATATGCCACCTACGCTCATAAGGGCAAATGCATGTATTTGAAGACGTATATGTAGAGAGGTGGATGAAGGAAGCTAGCTTATAGTTAGGATTTCCCTCTCTGAGTTTAGAGTAAATACTCACAATGCACAGGCATCCCATAACAGGTGATAGTTGAGACTGGAGAAGGCTGGCTTCGCCCCGGCAGACGATTCTCACAAAGTCTGCGCCTTGAGAGGTGTCTCAGCTGAGGTGGGGACACTGGTCACAGCCCACTGCAATCCAGGACAGCTCCAAAGGGTCTCACTTAGAATCGCTATTTATAGTGTCTGAGATAATTGACTTTTGTGAGGTACTTTTCCACTTTGGTCTAGCTTGGATGACGAGATACTCTGCTACCTTCCACCCATTGTGTAGACTCAGGACTTTCTGTTATCCCCCCCCTTTTGGGGCACGGTTCAGGCACAGGTGCACCAGGTTGTCAGGAGGTGATGAATTATCACTNGGTGGTGGTGCACCACTACACTGTATCTTGGGAAGGGAGGAGTCAAGAGTTTGCTCTATCCTGTCAGCATTGCTGGTCTATGAGCATTTTAGTCTCTTTCAAAGAATCTGTTTGGGAAAATACAAGCCAGTAGTCAGACCAAGGGAGACAGGCCGCTTCTGAAATTTTGCCAGAAACTAATGCCAAAAAATGGTGCAGAAGGTTTCAGGAGGTTTCACAGCACCTGTTGATCATTGTTTCCTTTGTTACAAGAAGTGCTCAAGTTCCTAGTATGATGGCAGGAGGGATTTCTGCCGAGTTTGACAAATGCTATCAAACAACAGTAAAAACAATGACAACTCTGTGATCTTAAGAATGTCATTCACATATTTTGTACTAGTTGTCTAGCAGCCATTTCATTACAGCCTTCTGTAGCATGCCCATACTATAAGCTCAAGTAAAACATACTTGGAGTTTTCTGCCATCTTCAGCTGTATCGTACTGGCAATAAAGAATAAAAAAATAATTGTTCTAAGAAGACTTTGTTCCTGGGGGAGAAAGGTATAGTCCAGATGTGGCAGCTTTGGAGAGTTGTTTTGCTGTAAGTACTCCAGTACTCTGACATTTCTGTTTGAATAAGAATGTACTTAATACTGTGTTTGGGTTTGTGAGATCTCTATTGAAGAACATAATTGCAGGTAACTGTATTAGAGAAGATAAAACAATTGGAAGTTAGATTTTCTCTGAGTTGTGAGCAGGATTGATATACTGGTAACAAATTCAAATGAACAGAATGAAAAAGCTTCCTTTAAAAAGCTCTTCTATATTATCTTTGCTTAAATATAGAAAACATGCCTTCACTTAGTTATATTCCCATTATTGCTTCTAGTTAATCCTCATCCCTCTCAGGTGCACAGTGTACTCCACTGTGATGATGATTCCTTCCAAATACTTGAAAGTTTGACAACATGACCTGAATATAACTGATGCGGTCAGTCTGTCTGAGCTTCTGCTGACCTGGGTGGAAACCACCTGGTGCATCTCTGTTGAGCACCACATGTAAGCAGCCACTGCCGGAAAGCCTGCAGGCATCAGTTTGGTGTGTGTGTCAGGAGGAGATCAGAAGCAGGAAGCTGGCCTCGCCTATCCTGTCATATCGACCTCAGCTTCCCTACAGAGTATTTAAGAAAACCCTGTGGAAGGCTGGGCAGACTGAATTTGTTATTACAGCTGCATACAGAAGGAAGGTGAACACCACGGTGCTTGTCACCCTTCCGTTAAAAGCAGCTAATCAAAACTCAGTGTCTCACTGATTGCTCTCACCAGGGGGGAGGAGAAAGTGGTGATGGAGACAGGTGGTAACTTCTGTGCCCAGAATGAATCAAAGAAAAAGCAGAAAATGAAACACACAAGCTGCTCACAAATTCAAGTCTTCTCTTGGTAGACTTGATCTCTTGGCTTGTTCTTGGAGTCAGGCTAAATGTTCTAAGTCAGGATTAGTTTTCCTACCTTACCTGTTTTGGTTTTTTTTTCCAGATCTTCACCACCTCTCTCTCCATACACTCTAACGTTTATGCCTAAAGCCTCACAGCTCTGTATGGATCTGCTTGTCTCTTTGGAGGAGAGACATCTTTGTATTGCAGCTTTCAAAACCCCTTCTATTTCAACCACCTGCTTCTGCAAGAAACTTCCCTCTTATCTGTATCTTGAAGAGCTGTGTAGATACCCAGAGTTTCAAAGCAGCTTAACTTGACCTACATCAGCCAAGGTTTGGCTAGGAGGAGGGAACCTTTCGTTTGTGAAAAAAAGATGTTCTGTCCAGGGGTAGAAGAAAAGGAGAAAGGTGAGAAGATACAGCCACAGGATGTAGCCGTTAGAAAGCTATAATGTTCCCTGTAGGACTCAAATTTTTATCCTTAGGTAACATGTTGTAGGGTGTCTCTGGACACCTGAATTTGCCATTCCTGATTTTAGCAGAGTGACCCCAACATAAAGCTTCAACAATATAGCAATGAACAGGACTCACAGCATACAGAAAGATCTCTCGCTGCACAACAGTAAACTAAGTCCGCATCTGAGAAGAAACATGGCATTTATTTTTTAGTTACACAGTATAGAACATACCGATTTATCAGAGTGAGGGACCTTCTGACAAGCAGAAAATAGGGTTTTGCTGTGATACAGGAAATGCAACAACAGTAAAGGGCTATGAAGTCTTTTTATGACCCTCCATTTTAAATTTCGTCCCAGAGAATGCTGATGGCTCCTTTTCATAGACTCATAGAATGGTTTGGGTTGGAAAAGACCTTAAAGACCATCTAGTTCCAACTCCCCTGCCACACTGTCTGAAGTGTGCTAGCTCCATTATACAGATCCTGATCTTTGAACCATGCTTTGGCAAATGTATCCTTTGTGGCACTTCTGTGATCGATTATGCTTTACTCAGTGCCATAATTGTTTACAACACGGCGCAGTCTTCCACTGGGTGAAAACACATTTATTACAGACAATGGTGCCAGTGCTGATCTGTTCTTATTGGCCATTTGAAAACAAAAGCCAGACAAAAAGGCATCTGTTTTCAGCGGCTGGTCAGGTTAGTACTGGAAGTCACTTCTTGGTGCTTTTCACCCTGTGTTGGATACAGCTGCCAGCGCCTAGGGTCCCTTTTCATTCAGAGTCGCCTCCCTACAAGAAGTGTCGTGGTGGACTCCGTTTGGGGCTAATTCTAGCACTGACTGCGCCTTTCACAAGCTGCGCAGGCAAGTTTTCACCCTGAGTCATTAGAGCCCTACAAATGGTTTATACAGTAAACACAGCCAAAAGTTTTAGGATAAGTCATATTTTTCAAGTGGCAATTGCTATTTTGAGGGACTGTTTTGCATTACACTTACCGGGACACCCAGGAACCAGTGGTGTTTCCTGCTGCTCTCTGTCCCACCACATGACCAGCTAGGGTGGTTGTGTCACTCGTATTGCTGAGCTGCACCTTGTTCTTTGCCAGAAAGCATATTCCTGGGTGTAAACTTCGCCCTGGCAGGAGGAAGGGACTGCAGGTTTTTATGAGAAGAAGGGCATTGCTCTCAGTGGCCAGCCTGAATTGCAGACCGCATACCCAGTGCCTCTGCCTTGGGGAGAGCTGAAAATGGAACCAAGACCCCATAGGCATCTGCAACGGTACCAGTGTGCAGAGTGAAGAAAGGCAAGGTTAAAGATATGGTAGTTGTGATCACTCCCATGGAGGGGATGGGCTTGGAACACAAAAGCTGTTGAACACAAAGAAACAATTGGATGTGCCCATGCAGAGAAACAGTCCCAGAAAAGAAACAGGAAGCATGGGAAAAGGCATCAGTAGCGGGATGAGGCTGTTTCTGCGGTGTAAAAGGGCAGAAGGAAGCTGCAACTGCAGAGGAAGCCAGCAAGGAAGCAAAAGAACTGGAGCAAGCATATTTGTTATGAGAGTGAGCAGCAAGAGAAAAGCACAGTTCATGAGAAAAAGGACCAGCTCACTTAAAGGAAGAGGGAGAAAGAGACATTGTGGGTAGGGAGAACAGACTGGTGTGAAATTGGGGTTCGCTACAGCCTTAACATAAGCTAATGTAAGTCACAGTACACCCCACCCCAGCATACACACACACACAAACACCCCAAACAACCAACCCAACCTTATGTTTACCAGAGCTACCTATGGTGTCCAAAAGTCATAAGGTGAAATCAAAGGAAATAAGGAGAGGTGAAAAAACAGAGGGAAGTCAAAAGGTTAGGTAAGGACAGAGGCTAAGCGACTTCAGAAACAGATACACAAGCAAAGGAAATTGTAAATGGAAGAAGAGGAGGGAGGAGGAGGGCAGAGCCCAGTATGCTGAATATGCTAAAATAATGCTGGATTTTGCATAGACCTCCTTTGTTTGCAGCTCTTCCAGTTTTGGGCTCTGAATAGCTGGAGCTGTTCCAGCCGTTATGCAGGGAGATATTACATGATCTGCTGCAACCACAAAGAAACAGTTAAGTGCAGTGTAAACTGCTGCAAGAGTACAAGAAAAACCCTACTTGTAACAGCTACAAGTCAATAAAATTGTCATTGTTTGGCTACTACCTTGAGGGGAAAGGGTAAAAAAATTCTTACAGTAACCCTTTCCAGGGCACTGTGTTTTCCCATTTGCTTCCCCCCCCCCCTCCTTCTTTGGAGATGAACTGCATTTATCTGCTGGTTTTGGTAAATTTGAAACAGGATTTCATTCTTGAATGTTGTACATCCAGTATAATTTTTACAAGCAATAGGGAAATTTCAAACAAAACTACAGACATTTTACAGTTTTTTTCAGTTCACCAGTGGTAACTCCACTGGAGGTCCTGTTGAACACTTCCTTTTTCCTGTTTGCAAGCTCAAATTTGGTGTCAAAGGGTGAACCCAAAACTACCGCTTCAGGCAGGCTTAAAGGCAGTTATATTTAAATAAAATTTGGTTGGAAAAGCATCCACTGGAGACCTGCTCCTTCAGGAGAGTCATAAGCTAAATTTAAATTTGCCTCATATAACTCAGAAAATATTTTCTTTGTTGTCCTTACTCTAATTTGAAGATTTCTGATGACACCTGCTTGAAAATACTCCTGTGTAACCGAATTCAGGTGGAAAACTGCCCTCATAATGAGGCCAGAATGCTTTACTTGAAACCAGCCAGTTGCAGAGTTCAAGCTAGGGTTCAGCTGGAGTGCTGCCCGCATCCCTGGCATCCTGCCCCGGAGCCACGGACCAACCGTATGTCTCCATGCCCTGGGCCAGTCTGCCCTAGGAAGACTCTTGGCTCCACGGAGATCCACCAAGCTGGAGAAGGCAATGCCATGTGGATGGTCTATGCTGGCTCTGAAAGGCTGGTAAGACCCAGCTGTAATAGCCACTGGGCTGTACAGGTAGGTGCTGGAGTGAAGCCTGTCCGGAGATGCAGCGCTCTGCCGGCAGTCACAGTAGGAAAAACCAAACATACAGCCCCAGGACTTCAGCTTTAGTGCTAGCTTAAATGGATCTAACAAGAAGCTGCTGTGCGTAGGTTCAGTTCACCGTTTTGTTTCCTCATCTGCACTTTTCTATCACTTCCCCCGCACGAGTTGCCAATGTACGGCAGCGTGATGAGCTGAACAGCTCTCAGATCAGCCTGTAAACTAATCCTGTCAGAGCCCCCTCTACCCACCCACCCCACACAGTCGGCTCAGCCACCCTTGGGAAGAGACAGAATGGGAAACAGAGGAAAGGAAAACATTGGGGGGGGGGGCTTTTTTGGCAATCCACAGCTAAACCAGCTTCAGCTGGAGGTCCAGCTACAGCCTACGAGGCCAGAGTCTGTGATTCTCCATTAGCCATTAAAGGCTCCTGTCAGTACTGAAGAGTTTCAGCAAGTGGGCAAGCCCAACAGTACCTAAAATCAAAATACTCTGCTAATTATTCCAGTACTTAGTGTTTCTTGCATTTCAATTTCATCTTGAGAAGTCCTGTCAGAAAAAAAACAATTACATGATCCTACCTCCACCTCACAAAAGCTTTTAATTTCAAGAGAGAATAGATTCCTTGTCCCTCCACCTCCCCCCCCCTCCTGCCCCAGACTCTCTTGAATATAATTTCAAAAAAGACCTTCATGGCTAAATTAAACATTGGACAAAAGAATGGCAGAATGCCAGCCACTTTATCTTATAATATTATAATAATAAAGATATCTTATAATATTATTACTCTTTTATAGTCATTTTGGCCTTTTCCCTGTTGTCTTGAAACATCTCCTTTGTCATTCATTGATTTTATTCTTAGTAATAGCATTACTCTGAAACACAGGCTAGACTGAGGCTCATGCACACAACCATACAAGAAGACAGAGCAATCATGTTCACCCACGGTGCTTTTCAGTGTAATATCTGCTGTCTTCAGCAGCAGTTGCACCTCCGCTCTCTCTCCATTGTGGGCTCTAAAATACGCAGAAAACGGGAGCTCAGGGAGTCTGAGCTAAAAAAAGACCGGAGGCTGAGGAAGCAAGGAAGGAAGAAGTACTGCATGCGTCTGCCCTCTTCCCCAGGCATCCACGTCTGGGCACTGTCATCACAGGACATGGGGCTAAATCGCTCTTCGGGCAGACCCAGCACAGCCAGCTTCATCTATTATACAGCACCTGAACTGGGCTCTGGGCAGTGGTAAGGATTAAAACCTGAATCACATGGAATTTTTGCCATGGACTGAAGCGTTGCGATTAGCAGACCACACCATTGCAAATCGTATTGCACATTCACTGGGGAAACATTCCTCAATCCACTCCGTTTCCCTGTTCAAGCAGCTGTTCATAATGCTGTATAGAAATGGCATACATGACATTACATGCACATAAAAATTCTCCCCAAAAAATGAAACACTTGCTAATCTTGTGGGGACATTGTGCTAAAAGTGGTGTATCCATCAAAAGAAAAAAACAAATTCCATTTCATGCAAGCTCATCAAGAAAACATAGACAATATGCAACCATTTCACAGCTGCCAAAAGAGATCAGTCTAATTTCTTTTTTTAGCTGGAAGGGGAAATCTAACCAGGCAAAGCTGTTGGGAGCGAAGAAGACTATTAAAATAATAAAAAAAAAAAAACCAACAACCAAACAAAAAGTAGAAACCATCCACAATTTCATCCAAAGGCAGAAGAGTTTGTCAGTGAAATGCATGCACCGGGCCAAGTGAAATAGTTGTGACATTAATGTGGCTGCACATGAGGCATGTCACTTAGCGAATTTGTTTGTAATCCTGGGAACTAGAGCTACAGAAAACATGTTGTGCAGTTCTGGTTTTGGTATTTCTCTGTCCTCATCTCTCCCATCCTCCTCCCTCTGTCCCTTTCTCGGTCCCCCCCCATATAGCAACTGGTTGCATGCTAACAATTTTTCTCTTTGTGCCTCTGCAAATACCATTAGATCCAAGCATATCTCACAGAATTTGAGGCTATCATCTGTTTGCATGTACTGGGTAGTCACCAACTTCCACAGGACAACTATTCTCCTCACCTAGCTTTTTCTCAAAAATATCTCAGGAATGGTTATGAATTGTTTAAATGTTTTAAATTAGTACCAAGAGAAGCCCTCCCACTCACCTCCCCAACCCTCTCCAACCCACGTGCCATCAGAAACCTATTCAGCCCAAAAAGCAGCCAGATGTTAAAAAGCATCTGGAAAAAATGTGTATTTGGACTGTGGGCAGGGTGGCTGGAGCATCCTGTCCCACTGGAGACCGAGAGCCGCCAAACCAAGACGGAGGGAGGAGAAGGGCTGCCAGTGTCCTTGCCCGGGCTGCGCTGGGAAGCGGAGGGCACGGCGTGCAAGCTGTCACGTGAAGGATGGCTCCAGGAGACTTCGTGCCTCAGAGATACACCTAGGAATCAAACCTCTTCCGCTCTCTAGGAGAGGGCAATTAATGACTTACTCCAGGAATAAGCGATCCGTGTCCGGCTCTGGATCCCCTTGCTAGTAGCCCTTATAGACAATGTGGGGGGACACTCACATTTTTCTGTGTCTATGGTGCACTCGCTCTTCAGGCCGAGGTGGCTTCTGGCCACTTCATTAACCTCTTGGGACCTCGGTCGCTGCCTCTGAATGGGATGATACGTCCCTGGCTAGGTATTCCTCAGATGAAAGAAGTGATATTATAATTACTACAGTACCATCCTGCTGCAAATGGACTGCTTCTGCTCGGTTACCGTGAGCATAAAACAGTCTTCTCTCTGTGTTTTCACAGCCTGGCTCTTCAGAGGAAGGCCCTTTGTTCCCAGCTAGGATGATAAATGGGTTTTAACTTTATTTTCTCAGAGGGAAGCTTATGTGATTGTGCTGTCTGTCATCTGTCTGCGCCGATAAGTTTTTAACTGCCACAGCCAATTATAACTATTTCCAAAGAAAAAAAATCGCTAGAGGCAGACTTCTCCATGAGAATTGTATTTCTATGGATTTTTTGTGAAAGGCGGCAGCAGACTGGGTTGGGGCTGGGGAGGAGGAGGGAGAGGACAGAGCTCAAGAGCGCACTGCGAGCGTGCCGTGTCAAGGAAATGTGGGGGGGCTCGGCCAATCCTCAGCCCGTCCTGGCCGAAGGCAGGCGGCCAGGCAGTCCGCAGGCTCTGCAGAGTCAGTCGGCATGGGTGCCTCTCCAGACGGCTCACAAGACGTACCGCCTCTTGCCCGTGGGTATTTCTTCATAGGGGACATCACGATGGCTGCAGCTGCCGCGGTGCAGAAGGGGAGCAGGCAAAGACCTTCTCTCTGCCGGCTGTGATGGAGGGAAAAGGTTGTGTTGGTTTGAAAAAGGCAGTGGCACTGTTTTGCCCCTGGGCCTGTACTTGCAGGTCGCAAAGCTTGGATGGCGGCTGGGCTGGGCTGGAAGGTGCCTCCAGGGAGGACAGACTGGCGATGTGCAAGGCATGGTTAGAATATGCTCCGTGCTCTAACTAACTGAACATAATAGGTGCCTGTCTAACAAATAGTTGTAACGTGGGGGACAACGTGTTTTCTGGGCTGAGACCTGCCAATGCACTAATGAAAGCTGCTAAGGGCCAGGTCTGTAAATGCATTTAGGTGACTGAGCCAAGATATTTGAAGATAGGTAGAGCCTAATTCTCGCTGACATCGGAAGGGATTCTGACTTACGCTGCATGAGAAGTCGTCTTTAAACAGCTTTAAAGCTATGAACCTTTCTTCTTAAATATTTTAGAAGAATTTACCCTCTCTGTGTGTGAATCTTGACTGAAATGAGAGGTTGCTGGAACTGCCCTTGAGAACCAAGTAGAAAATGACAGTTTTTGTTTCACTGAACCATCATTCCCAGGAATGATACGTATTGTTTGACCATTACAGAACTTTCTTGGAAGGGGCAAAAAGCCTAGGGTGAAAGCAGATCACCATCTTCACCACCTTATTACCATAACATGTAATTTCTTTAAGGTTGTTGATAATCTGATCCAGTTCTCCAGCAGTCTCATTTAGGTGGAGGGCAGCTGCCGAAAAAAACAAAGACAGTTGCTCTACCTCACTGTCTCAGGCATTGACCTGTACCGGGTGTTTGGTGACCTCCACTGCAAATCTTCTTACCGAGTTCAGGAGCCCTCATGGCGGGAGAGTTTCACAGGCTGGGTTTTCAGTGGCCACTAAGTCTCTAAAGGCGTAAGTACCATCATGATTCCCAGCAGCTACGGCAGCAGGTGAATAGAGAATACAAAATAAAAATGGAAATGCAAAAAATTGCATTCAGATGCACAACAGGAGTAGAGACTGAGGGAGAAAGGGGAGGGGGGAGCGTGAAAGCAGCACTATTTCCCTAAAATAGTTTGGAAATGGAGGAAAAATGACTGCATTTTAGCTCTATCAACTGTGAAAGGTTAGCACTTTTCCACAGCATTGCTTTATTTTTGACGAGGTCTCCAGGAACAATTACTCAAAGTTAATTGAGGCTTTGGTCTTTGGAAACTTTTTTTAATGTGCTGGTGCTTAGAAGCCCATTAATATTTATAAATGTCACTTGAACCCCATTTTTACCCGCTTGCCCAGGCAGGATCTCTCATAATAAAATATCGTTGCTTTTCTTTTCCTCTGTTGGTTGTTGGGTTTTTTTTTTGTTGTTGTTGTTTGCTTTTTTTTTTTTTAAGAACTATCTAAGTTCAGAGTTGAGCCTGTTCTGAAAATGTCATATTCTATAGAGCTGTGATATATAGTTTTGGTAGCCTGCCTATGCCCCCGAGACGGGTCTGAAAGTTAGATCTTAGGCCTGGAGAAATGGATATGGAATCTATTCTCAGCTCTGCCACTGGCTAATTATGCAACCTTAGTCAGCTCATTTAAGCTTGGCATGCCTCGGTTTCCAGAGCAAACAAGAAAGGGATAACAGGCTCCTTTGTGAATGCTTTGTGGAGCTTGAAGAACAAAGTATTACCCATCACGTTGTTGCTGCACTGTGACTTCTGCCAGGGTTACGAATTGTACGTCGAGCGAGTCCAGGAACACAGATGAAGGTCTGGCCGCTGCACGTCTTGCTGAGGGAGACAGCTCTCACAGTCGGTTTGACAAATCCCAGCTACAGCACCCCTTGCTTTAGGCACACAGGCTTTTATGTCACTCTTTAGCATTTTCCTGCCAGCCATGGCAGTCGCTGCCTCTTGTAGTTTGCCTTGTGTATGTGATTTGTGCCTGTCGCGGGGTTACTTCCTGACCCCAGACAGTGATCAATGGCGCTTAAACTGGTATAAAATGACAGATCAGTTTCTAGCTGTGGTAATAAAATAGTTGCCTAATTTAAAGACCAGAAGTGCACCTTGGAAGTCATGAGGGACTCACACACAGTTTTCAAAATATATGACCCATTGCTTTTGGAGCATTGGGACCCAACACACAAATGAGAGATGGGTCTGTCCTTTTCACAGCTTCCGAGATGTGTTTCTATGCAAGCTTCTAGAGCGTACCTGCACTGGGCGAAGAGAGGCACACGGTACCACAGGGCACAAAGAGAGGGAAATGGCCACAGTGATGTGAGCGAAGGTGGTTAAAAGCACGCAGCTCTTCTATTACAGCAGGATTTGCTTTGTGTACCTGGCTCAGAGAGGAAAGCAGAACTGCCAAACCTTTCTCTCAGTAGGCATCAGAAGCATCAGAACTGCCCTGTGCTGTGCCATCCTGCTTCCTGAAACCATCAGCAAGCAGAGGCATTGCAGACCTTTCAGAGGCGCGGAAGGCAGAGCATTACGGGACAAAGTATTGCAGACGCACACCTAGCTAGGTGGCACAGCTACCTCCAGAAAAACTCAGGGAAACTGCATGCACAGAGAGTTGTATCGTTTGGGGATTTGTGAAACCTGGTTCAGCAGCATCGAGGCAGCGCCTGACACGGAGCAATGCTCTCTCACATCAGACTCCTGGCTGTGTGAGATTTCCCATGCGCTCTGTTTTGCTTTTAGGCTAGCGTGGGCGTGTTACGTGCTACCTTAGCAACAGCCACAGAAGCATGCTGCAGCCATAGCATCCTCCTCTTTGCGAGCGGAGGGAAAGCATCCCCGGTTTTCTTACAGGCAACACACTGTGCAGCCCTCCGCAGAGCAGCCCTGTCCCCCAACGCCTGCCCGCGGCTCTCAGCGCGCTGGCACTCAGTCCGGGCACAGATGCATGAGCTACAAGCGAAGCAGACACGTCTTCCCTGCTCCCCTCCGCTCCAGCCCGTTTCTTCTGGCCTCCAGAGAACATCATCTGAATCAGTCTGGCAGGAGCAGCATCAGCTGCTTCATGCCAGCCCCCTCCATCGTTTCTGGAGTCAGATGGCTCCCACTGCTCGCGGCGTTTTACTGAATTTGAATGCCAGAGAATGTCTGAGGGCTTTATTAATATCTGGAGAAAACAAACGCAGTAGTCAAGGCATTGGTGTCCATTAGTCACTTAGGGAGGGCTGGCGGAAGAATTTAAGAAAATACTCCGGAAGCAGGGGTGTGTGTGGAAAGAACCACCCAAGCCAATATTAATGTTGCAGCTAAAAAAAAATTAAAAATGTAGTAAACCCACGTGAGACATTAAAATTACAGAAACTCAGTTTCTTACCGAATTTTGATTCTGCCCTCGCTTTCACCCTCTGTTGAAATCTGGGACTTGTAAAAACATATGTATACATACCTGTGTGTGTGTGTTCCCCAAATATATTTAACAGTTCTTTTTTTTAATGCTTCACCAACACACACTCTTGAGAACAAAGTATGCATTTAGGATGCAAGCATTTAGAGATCCAAAATTTTGAGACCATTAAAAACTGCTAAAGAGGCGTACTTGTGGGGAAAAAAACCGTGTTGAAACATTGCTGAAATAGTCAAACGTGTATTACTGCAGCTGTAGGAAGGAGGTAAAGGGAGCATTTTTCCTCGGAAGGGCAACAACAGATCACTTACAAATTCTTCTGTGCTTTGTGCTGTCTGTAGAAACTATTTCGGCTGTATGACCGGGGAGGGCAGCGGGATGACACACATTTTAACTTCTACCAGAGGCAAACGTGCCACAGGCTGGGGCAGGTTTTCCAGGGGGGCTTTCCAGCACGGAGAAACACCCCGTTGTCCTCCTCCGGAGTCAGTGCAACATCAGGTGATTAACGGGAAACAGAAACCGAAAGCGCCGCCGCCATCGCCGCTCCCCTTTCGGGCAGCCCCCGCAGAAAAGGGGCGAAGGGGGTTTGGCGTTGCTGGCGGCAGGGGACACACTCTGACCGCGTTCAGAACCAGGAAAGCGATGGCCGAGTCCCTTCGGGAAGGGGAGCGGGACCCGTCCTGACAGCGCTTCCCCTCTCCTGGGAGTCGGGAACTTCCTCCTCGCACCCCGGCCATGTTAGTCAGCCATTTCATTCGGCCGTTACTCAAAGCACGGCCTTCGGATCTGTTCACGCATGTCTGAAAACAACACCATGACCCCAGTGCTCAAGCGGTCAAGGAAGAAAAAGCCCTAATAACTACTTGGGGAAAATAAAACCAAAAACAACAAAGCCCGAGCGTTGTTGCAGTTATTCCCGCGGGCTATTTGGATTCCCCGGGAGGGGGAAGGAAGCGGAGCCATCTCCCCGTCCGTGGCGCCCAGCCTGCCACCGGCGGAGGGCCCCCACGGCGGCCCCCTGCGCTGCCGGGCACAGCTAGGTGCCAAGAGCGGGACCACGGCCACCAACGGCCGCCAGCAGGCCGTTTCCTCCCTTGCTGCACGGCGGAGGCAGGAAGCGGGGGCGCGCATCAGCACCCCCGCGCAAGCGGCCACAGCCAATCAGCGGCGGGAGGACGCCTCCTCCTCCTCCCTCGGGCGCCCCGCCCCTGCGCGGAGCTGCTCGCTCGTTGCGGCGACCAGCTCCGGAGGCCGTTGGGTGCCCGGCCGCGTTCTTCACCGCCGCTCCGCCATGTGGCTGCTGGCCGCTTGGGTGCTGCTCAGCGCCGCGGGCGCCGGTGAGTTCTCCTCACTCCTCCTCCTCTCTCTCTCTCTCTCGTCCTCCCGACGCCTGCGGCAGGGGCCGCGGCACCGGGTCCGTGACACCTTCCATCCACCCTCGCCTACCAGCGGGTTGCGGTGCAGGCGCCCCGCCAGCTCCGGAAGTAGTCCGGGCGAGGCGCCGGGGGCGAAGGGGGGTGGGGGGGTGCGCGGGTGTGAGTCGCCTTCCCCGGCCCGCGCAGCCGTTGGGCGCGTGGAAAAGGGAGGGGTGGGCGTCGCCCTGGCGGCGAGCCGAGGGGGGATCCGACGTGAGGGGGCCGGTCCCGCGGAGCGGCGCGGCACCTACCCGCCTTGCCGCCACCGAGGCGGAGGGGGTGCGGGTCCCTCCGCTCGACTAGGAGGCTCACATCGCCCCTGCCCGGAGCTCCCGGCTGTCGCTGGTGACCGCCGAGCAGCGGCGGTGGCAGCAGGCGCGTGTGGGCCTGCGGGCTGCTTAGCTGAAGCTCGCCATCCGTTGCGGGAGGCTTTTCTTCCATCCCTGCGCCTTACCGCTTCCCTCATCCTCCCGGGTTTGGGGGTGGCTTGCTTCTTGCAGAAGTTGCGGGGGAGAGGAGGGGCGGCGTGGCCAGCGCAAAGCTCCTCGTCTTCTTGTGCCGAGCAGCGTTAGGGCAGCTTAGCTTAGTGTGCTTTCTTGAAAAAATCACGATGATCAAACTGGTCGTCGGCTGTACAGTTTCTAGGATCGACGACGCTTCTTGATCTTAAAAAAAGTTGGGGTGTCATTGATGTGTAAATGGTATCTCGCAATCTGACTTCTTACTTTCCTGTGCCTCAAAAAGAAACTCGGTGGGGGGGAGGGAGGGTGAGGAAAATTACACCACTTTTCACTGAGATGCAAATGCTAGATTGTGCGTCTGTGAGTAAACAACACGTGTCAACCTGCGTCTTTAGTGTCTGAATGTGTGTCTGGTTTCCTGAGTTAGCTGGAGACTGGTTTAAACGCCGATTGCCCTAGCAAGTTTTGTAGTCAGTGAGAAATGCAGGTGTCCCTGAGGTGCAACTACCAGGCTTAGCCAATTTTTACGTAATGGCCAGTATTCCCGAATTTGCACTGCATGTGTCATTTGAAACAGCCTTTCTGTGGCAGCTTCACAACTGCATATTCTTCAGAAGCAGCACTCCCCCCACCCAGATAGCTTAATATAAGGCTCTAAAATTGTCACCTCTATGTGATACATCTGAGCTGGTAATCCATGAGAAAGTTTGAGGCTAGGAGCCCACCTTGTCGTCTGCTGCGTGCAGGGTTTGGGAACTGTTGCTGGAGGGTTCTAATGACTTCCTCCTACCGCAAGAAGAATGTTGGAAGTTGATAGTGGGGAAAATATCATCTGTAGTAAGCAGTTGGGTTTCCGTTAGCGAGACGGCAGCCACCCAGCCTCTTCTACTAAAGCAGTCAGATTTGCAGAGGACAAAACCCGGCGATATTTGTCTGTTGCTTCTCTTGGTGCCTGTCTGCAGCCTGCTCGTTATTTCCCCAGCGCTCTGCTGGTGGAACAGTTCACATGAGTACTTCTTAATTGCCTTCAGGCAAAATATGCCAGCTCTCATAGACTGCACAAGAGCAAACCGGTGGAATCGTTAATTTCCAGCTCCCTGCCATTCTGTGATAATACTAGTGAGAAAGTCGAGATAAATTTGTTTTAATTTCTTGAAGGTGGTTGTTTGCATTTGCTTTGGTAAATATTTGGACGTATAGCTGCTTCCTTTAGTTGAAAATCACTTTTCTCGGTGGTGGAGCCAGCAGAGAATAAATTCTTTCTGCAACGTTTAAACATGCTAGCTCTGAATGAGAGGGGGGGAAAAAAAAAAAAACCAACAACCAGAAAAAAAAAGAAAACCCAACAATCCCATACTCAGAAACCTTTTATCATGAGGTAGTGTTAAAATAAAACAGATGGTTTGGGGGTGGTTTGTCTTTGTTCTGCTCTTGTTACTTTTCTTTTTTGAGGTACAGTTTAAAAAATGCAACACAATGAGTAAACCAGAAAATAAGTCTTTCTTCATTGTTAAGTGCTGTCACGCATAATGCATGGTTAGTCAGTTTATAATAAGCTTTTCATATTCAGTAGTAATCCAGTGACTTGTGTGAGAATATTAAACCAGCATTTCAAGGATCAGTGCTTTTTAAATTTGGTCCGAGACTGTTGCTTTGAAAAAATAGCGCTACTGCAAATAGTGACACAACTTCTATTGATCTTCCCCCCCCCTTCCTCCATTTCCCCTAATTGAATTTAGTCATCAAATACATATCACAATTTTGAGCTGGTTTACGCATGTGATTACCAGTAGTTCCGCTGAAGTCACTGGAGCTACTTCAGTTTCTAATTCCCTGTGCTTACAGTATTGGGTGTTGTGGTCTTATTTTACAGTACATATCTTTTCCCATATTTGGTTTTGTCAAGTGGATATAATCAAGCCTTTTGAGTGACTAATGCCACTGGGACTTTGGGGAGCAAGGACTATTAGAACAGCTATTAAACTAAATTACAATTTCACAGAAATGAGGAAAAATGCAGAAAATACAGAACTCAAAACCTTCATGTTTTACAGTCAAGTTAGTTTAATTAACCTCTTTCTTGTGGTTCCTGGTGTAATTTAAATACTGATGTTATAATTTTTGGTATTCTCAAGAACTGATGAATGGGTCTTCGTTTCAGATATAACCTCAACATAGGATTTAGGTCTTTCTTGAAACAATATTCAGTCAGTACTGCTGTTTTAGAACTGTTATTCAGTGTGGGAGAGAAATGGTAAACGGCAGTAATGATAGTACAGTCCTGTGTGGTGGTGGTGGTGGTTTTTGACCTGCATCGAGTGCTACTGTTAGTGGAATTAATCACAACGATTTATAATACAGGACATTTGTTACAAATTCTCCATTTTCAATTCTGTTGTGTGTACAGTCAAATACTAAGTAATAATCTCATTTAATATGTGGTATTGTGTGTGCACCTCTTCCATTGGGAAGGTAGAGAATTTGCAAGAAACAATCTAAACCTATGGGCATGTGGCTCCACCTTCAGAGATAAGAAGGAACAAATGACAAACCTTCATTGACTAAGCTGCCCTGCCTGCCTTCTCTCAGAAGTGTAAAAGTAGAATTTTTTCCCCTCTGCATCCTTAACGAAGTGTAAGGAATGCCTGTGTGGAGCTGATGCCTGGACCTCCATTTTTAGATACCTGCGTGGTCAGCAGCAAAAATTTGAACATCAGTGGGACAACCTGTGGTTAATGTTATATATATACTTTGCAGAAACCAGGCCTTAATGCAATATTTCCGCATATGGCATTCTAGAGGAAGTGTCCAAGTAAGTGATAGCCCAAAGTTTTATTACTTTTATTGTTATGGTATGTATACCTTAAATGGATGTGAGAATGGCTATGTCTGTGTAGAGGGGCTGTAGTAGAATGATAATAATGCCTTTTTCCTTCTTTTATTACTCCCTTAAAGCATGGCTCTCTTTCTGAGGTTTTATGGGAGAGTTTGTTTTGTTTTCCCAAGTCATGTGTTGTAATTCTTTTTTCCTTCTTGTATATTAAAAAAATAATTCTGAATTTGTCAATTTTCATTTTTCTTTATAGGTTCTGCCCAGTTGATATTTAGTGGAACAGATGTTGTTGAAAAAACTGACTGTAATAAAACTGTCATTTTACCTTGCCATGTGACTAATCTAAAGGAGAACAATATAAATGTCATGTTTGTTACATGGAAAAAACAAGGAAATAGGATTTTTTCTTTCGATGGAGCAAATCAGAAGTTTCTCAGAGATCCGACAGTTCCATCAGCTAACTTAGTATCTCAGGCGGATTTACCCAAGGGTGTTGCCTCTCTAATGCTTAACAGTGCGGAAGCAGATGTTGGAAATTACAGTTGTGAAGTAACAGAATCAAACAGAGAAGGAGAAATAAGAATTGAACTTAAAAACCGCCCAGGTGAGTTGTCTACCATTGTTTTAGAACCTTTTGGGAGAGAAAAGCAAAATCTTACGGGAAAGAGAAAAATAAGGAATACATCAATGTATTACTTTAAATTGAAAATACAAGAAATACCCAGGCTTTCTAACTTGAACACTAATGAGTTATTTTGGATTAAGTTATAGGGAAGTGGGTCTGTAGGAAAGATCCGAACATGTTTTTTCATTCTGTAATAATGTCTGAAGATCACTTCTCTAATTTAGTAAAATCTGTGCTTTCCCAGATCTTTTAGATTATACAGTTGGTGATATTTTCAGCACCCTCTTGTTATTGCATTACATACTGAGACATATTCCTAATATCTTTGTGATGCTGAGATGTATACATACATCACAGTGGCTGCAGAGATCTTTAATTTGAAGAATTACATCTTGCAATCTTTAGCTATGCTGGAAAAACTATGAATAGAACTAACAGAAATTCTGCATAAGAGCTCTAAAACTTGATCTGAAGGTATACAGTTTTCCAGTGAGGTTGAAAACGCTACTACTAGATGGTATCGTGTTACAGTTGTCTAGTATTAAGTGTCATCTTCAGAAGATGATGTTAAACTAAAATAATGGTGACTAAGTGATGAATTTCCCATTTAGTGAGCCATTTTACTGTGTCTTGTCAGACACAGCCCATGTGCTCTAGCACCTTAGCTGCTGAATAATGGAATCAGCTGTATATGTGCAGTCTGTCTAGTGTTCTGCAGAAGTGACAGTTTCACTGAACATATGTGCGTATTGTTTATCCGCTCAGCACAGGAGACTTGCTTCTGGAAAACTTCTCAGAAGCATTGAATATGTTACATATGCGTAGCACATGGAGTCTTACCTGTGCACTGTAGAATTGTCCTAGGATGTTTTTGGTATTAGTTTTTTGCATTTGTTATTAAAATATTTATGAAGCTCAAACAGGTGTTACTTGTGTCCTGCTGCAAACATCTGTCATTCACAGTTGGGTCTAATTATTGAATTAACTGTGTATACTGCAAAACAAATGTGATTCTGAAATGGATTGAGAGGGGCACAGCCACTGAAAGAGTGAGGATGCTACAGAGTCATTTGGTTTTTAGAACACTGCAAAAACAAGGGAAGAAGTACAGCCAGTGTCCTTCCTTCTCTTATAGCTTCTTCCTTACTCAACCTTTTTGAACTGTTTTTGCCATTCACTGTTAAGCTCTAGAAGAGGAAACAAGGCTTGAGGATGTAGTAGAATCAAGTCCCATTTGCAAGTTATATTGTTTTATTTTTACTTTTTCTGTGTTGAGAATTTTGAAAGCAGTATAAAGACTACAAAGCAGGAAACTGATGTAATTTTTCTAATTTCGTTTTCTAGTTGTCAGTTGCGGCGAGGAAAGTACCCCAACACCAAAGGAATGTGGTTGGTGAAGAATTTATAGTTGCGAGGTCACATTAGGTTTGAGAGTATATGCTAGAAAATGCAAAACTTAGTCTTATGTTTGAGGGCTTAGCTGAAGGTAAAATAGTTGCTTGTTCTCTCTTTAAATTCTTCTGCATATATTTTTATTGTTTATTCCTCAGTGTTCTAGAGAGACTCTTGAGATAATAAGCTAATAGAAGAAAGTGTAGCAAGTGAGTTTTGAAAAGGCTTAGTGAGTAATAGAAATACTGTACCAATCTTCACTCTTGTCATTTCTGAGCAATGAATTCATGCTGTCACTAATACATTGCCATTGATGCTTTTACAAAGATAGTCTTATAAAAGCCAACTAGTCTCCATCTCACTTCACAGAATTCCTGTATTCTCATAGGAAGTGGGTAGCAGAGTGAGCAAGACTTACATGCTAGCACCCTTGTCTTTGAGCACACTTTCCCCCCTCCTGCATTTCTCTGTTTTTAGTATATTTTGTGATTGCTTTGTATTTATGTTGTAACCAGAGTATCTTCTTCTGTTACCCCTTGTGGGGGGCGGGGGGGGGAGAGGGGAATTTGTGAATTTAACTGTCCTCAAGGTATTTCCTTAGCATTGAGAGTTGTGAGCTATTGCTACTTAATTCTGTTTCTGGAGCTGCAGATACAGCTTTTAAATATGGAGAGTAAGTGCAAGGAGTATGCATCTAAATGAAGATTAGAAATTTCTTTGGAAGCAAGCATGCAAACAGAGAAATGGTGGCAAGTATAATGGAGACTTTGGATTCCACTGACTGAGTCTGAAGTTACGAGCAGAGATGCAAGAATCAACTACATTTTCTAATTCAGTGGAGATATTTTCAGAATTTTATGTTGGAAGGTGGCTTACGTGGTCTTACAGCATGAGTGACTGAACGGCCTAAGGTGTCCAAGATGCAGGGAGAAAAAAAGCTAAATGGATGATAGTGAGAAGACATAAAGGAAAATGTGTGATTTCTAAAATTAACAAAGCAGTGTTTCCTTCTCATTTATGTTAGCTCCTGTATTCCTTCTTACACATCTGGTTTTCTTCAGAAATTACAGCAAATGGAAGTAGAATAGAATAGCTAGGGAAGCATCAAATTAGACTTTTCAGATCTTGCCCAACTTCCCTGCTTAGCCTAAGTACACCATTTTTCTGATCTACCATGCTGTTTGTAGTTCCACAAGCTAATTGGCACATACTGCCAGACAACAGCTTAAGCATATCCTCTGCTGCAGTGGATATTAAGACCTCCAGTTTGGAAAATGTTAGGGTAACTAGAAATACTGAAAAAGTAGGTTGTCACACACAAGATCAGAGTGAAAAATACATAGGTAGAAGTTATGGCTTTCTTAGGCTATTATAAGTCTTAATGTTAACTGTTACATTGAGTATTGAGCAATCTAGAGCATAGCCTAAAAGAAGCAATACATGTCAAGCTAATAACCTCCGGTTTTGGTTTTTTCCTGCTATTTTTCTTTTTTTAATTCTCTAGGATCATGGTTTTTTCTGGCGGAAAGGGCTATCATCATAGCGTTGCTGTTCTCAGTTCTTATTTTATGTGCAGCTCAGTTCATTGTTATCAGTAAGTATTGATTCTTTAATTCTTTGCAATTACTGATTTGTCCTAAAGTCACTTGCATGTAAAATGAAAGACAGTGCTTGCATCTAAAAGGTGTCTGGTAGAATTCAGCCAGGTGATACACAGAGGTACCTCTGCTTTGTCCAATAAGTTGGTGTTTGGTTTGCTCTGGAATCCTCTCCTGATCATCCACACTGTGTTACATTCATTTCTGGGCTTTCTTTTGCATGAATCAGCTAAGACCACAAGAGACTTCCTAATAAGGACTGTTACTTAAAGGCTTGGTCAATAAGAGCACCTGAAGCTACGCTCTTGCGCAGCATAGTCTTCCGCTTCCTTTTCAGCGAAGGAAACTTTCAGGACACATAACATACATTTTTGGCATCAAGCTATGAAAACACTGGTCTGGCATAGTATTTACAGAGTTTGGGGCATCTGAACTGGAAAAAAAAAAATTACCTCATCAAAAAGATGTGTGTTTCGGGGCTTCAGCATGCCACGTGGTGCCCCAGTCATGCACTATGAACTCAGGCCCTCTGTTGTAGGGAGTTTAGCTGTAAGCAGTGGGATCTGGGCCGATCTGCTCTATTGGCTTGGAAGCCAGGGTTTGCTTCCTGGGGTGAAGATTTTTAGCAGCTCTGTGTTTTCATAGATAAAGGTATGATGTGCAGCCTAAAGGGTCTGTGTTTAGAGCTAGTCTGCCACGTGGTGATGTTTCTGCTGGCACTGCTGTTGCAAATGGTGACATTTTTGGCATGTGTATAATTTTTGTGAGGTGTGATAGATAACGTCTGCTGTCATTGGTTGGAACAAGGAAACTTTTCTTCACTGTTCGTTCACCATGACATTACTGAATCATTAGAAACAGGAACATGTTTCATTTTTGGTCATAAAATCAATATTAGAGAAAGATGGTGTTCTCTCCTTAATGTAAAATTGTTCACTAGTCTTTTAGCACTGGCTGAGTTAAAATTCAACACCAACATCAATGGTTTTGTTAAATGTGTTCAGAGGTCATACATTCACTAGTGTCAGACATTCAGACATCCTTAGATGTTCTTTATACTCTGGTGTCCAACATATATGCAGTATAGAGTGTGCTTTATGTCCTAGTCTTTCAGATGATTCCTTGTGGTTCAATTTGTGACATGAATTTTTGAGATTTTTTCAGTTTGTAGACTTCTAAAAAAAAAAATCTGCTTATTTGAGTCAATAAGATGTGGAAACAAGCACACTCAGTGTGATTTATAGTAATAGCATATGTGTTCAGCCCTCTATATGTAATTTCCTTTATCACCTTTTCATGAACCTTTGAAAACAGTATGTGACTCCTCAAAGGTCCATCCATGGTTAGAGGTTGAAAATAAGGGTAAGATTCCTGATCTTCATTATTGTTTATAATGGTTTAGGAGTCTCTGATTTGTTCTGATGTGTTCAGGAATTGTCATTGCATTCCATTCATAGCAGAACTTTAACATTTTTAGTATTTTGATAAGAAAGTAATAATTGTCATGAAATAAGCATGGATGTATCCATGGAGAACCACTGTGGTTTATAGGACTTAAGTTGAGCCTGCTTGGATTGCATCTGAGCCTACTTTATTGCATCTGTGCACTTTATTGCAAAGTTTATGACTTCTCTGGGGAAAAGTAATCATGCTACCTCTAATTTAATAAATACAGGTGTACTTACTGTTTGGTTTTGTTGTATTTTTTTCCTTTAATTTTCCCTGGTTTAGTTAACCTCTGAGTCCAGCAATGCTACAGTATACCTTTAAATAGTTTGTTAAACTTGATTTTTCTGTGTAACACTTGGGGAATATATGTTTTCTTGGTTTTGTGTTTTATGGGGTGGGTTGGGTTTTTTGGTTTGGTTTTTTTTTGGTGTGGGTTTTGGTTTTTTTTTTTTTTGTTAGCTTACAGGATTAGCTTTTAGGATTTAAGTATAGCATATCCATTACTTATTTTTGCCTTTGTGTCTTGCTTTCCATATTTATCATATTTATTATATTAATTTCCAGTACAGATATGCAGGAAGTTTTTACTATTACTACTATTCCAAATAAGTTTTTGGTTTGAATTACAGTTGTTCTTGGGAGTATGACTAAGGTGCTGTCTGTTAGATAATATGAATATCATGAAAGATGGAGTTTTGATGAGAGAGTATTCTGTAACCCTTCCATAAATAGGATACTGTTAACGATTTTGTCATATGTACCCTCTTTCTAGAAGAGAAATAAACGAGGAATTTGTAAATCCCTGTCTGACACTCACCTGAGTAACAAATTCACTGTAATGAATTAAGTGTCAGTAGTGCATCTACTTGAATTAACCTATACCATGTCCCAAAGTTATTTTGATAACGTATCACCTGAATTATATAGAAGGTGGAATTCAGAATTTGACTAAAACACCAGTGCCAGGTTTTATTTGAGTAAGCCATATTAACTATATCTAACAATGAAAACAAATGAAATCTTGATAATATTTCTAGTTCTAATTTTTTAGGAGTTTGCTTCTTTGTTTAGGATAACAGTCCTTCTCACTAAAATACACACATTTTATGATAGAATCTGTATGTCTGATTGTTTTTCTCTCTGTATATTTGTTTTATCTTTAAGCATTAAAATACGAAATTGTACCTCAGAAGACAGTGGGCATTATTGCATCAGGTATCATCTTCACAATTGCTGCTGTTGTAGGCACTGTTCTTTTTGTCCAAGGTAAGTGTATTAAAATTGCCTGCCTAGTTGAAGGGAGTAAGAGCACAAATGAATCTCTTCCAAGCAGTAGTATGTAAGTTAGTACCACCTGTTAATTGCCATATACTAATTTTAAAATAGGAAAAAAAAATATAGAATACAACAAAACCAGCATTGTGGTTGTCAAGCCCTCAGATGATCATAGGGAGATACAGACTCCAAATTTATTTCTATTTTCTTTCCTGGTGCCTTGGGTGAATATTAGGGGCTAGGAAGTGACTTCTGGTGCTTCAGTGGGATTTTTTTCTGGACCCTAAAAACTTCATGATACTAATGATTTAATTTTGTTGCTTTGTGATTTATTCCAATCAAGGATTTCTGTTTTACTAATTTCCATACAAATGTTTGCAGATGGCTATTCTGCACAGAATCAAGCTGGTCTTGGCCTAATTGTAGTCCCTGCTGTGATTTTCATACCACTTCAATACTTTATATTTGGATTCAGTGAGTATTTATTTATTCACTAGCTCAAGAACATACTGATAGTAAAACTCAGGTGCGCACCCCTCCTCCCCTCAAATCTACATACTTTTTTTTTTTTTTTTTTTTTTTTAAATAAATAGGTGCTACCATAGCATGCTGGGTTCCTGACCTTCATAGTTAACCTGTGTTTGTTTGTTTAAGTTGCTTTGGGGAAGAACTATCAGTTACCTGCTTGAAAAATGAGATCTAGAGTAGGACATCTGAGTGACTCCTGCTCTTCCTCCCTGTGTATTGGGACTGGGGCAGATAGCTAAGTCTCTTGTGTGTGATTAATTTTTTCTACATATGATTTATTTATAATTATACATAAATACATTTGTGTTTGTACATGTACAGGAGCCCTGAGTGACTTGCATAGCTGTTTTGTTATCATGCTGGCTGGCTGAGCTTGGAATTTAGAAGAATCTGTTTTCTAGCTTTATGTGAATGATCTACCTTTTTATGTCTCTTTTAAAAATGACAATTTTGTTTCTCTTTCTGTCTTTCCCAGTTTTCGATAGTCTATCACAAGCAATGCTTGCTCTGATAGGTTTGCACGTTCTTGGTTATATAATTGCTGTGGTTGGTTTTGCACTGTGTGTCTCAGGTAAGCAATTTATCTTCTGTAAAAGTGTCTTTTTACTTTTGTTTATACCTAATATTTGTTTATTTGTAGCACTAAAATGCTGTGAAAATGGCTTTGCTAGATTGAGTGTTAGCAAGTAAGTTTTCTACATGTACTTTGGGAGTACTGTGTTAATGCTCTCTTATCTGGTGAAAGGAGAATAGCCCAAAGTATTACATTTGTCAGTTTCATTAGTATGACTATATCCAGCATGACTGCACTGTGTGAGCAGTTGCTTAAAAAAAAAAATTAATTGTTTTAATTTTGCAACAGGTAATGCCCTAAAGAGTCACCTAAACCCAACGTTGACCTTTATTGCTGTTGTCATTACTGAGACCTAGGATATTTAGAAACTAAACTAGAGTCATAATAATTTTCTCATGTTCAACAAATATATCAGAAATTCCTTGTTAATCTCTGCTTGTATCTGAGTGATAACTGAGTCACTGGGAAATCATAGAATCATAGAATCATCTCGGTTGGAAAAGACCTTTAAGATCATCAAGTCCAACCACTAACCTAACCTTGCCATCCCACCACTAAACCATGTCCTCAAGTACCTCATCTATCCTTCTTTTAAATACCTCCAGGGACGGGGACTCAACCACCTCCCTGGGCAGCCCATTCCAGTGCCTGACAACCCTTTCTGTGAAGAAATTTTTCCTAATGTCTAACCTAAACCTGCCCTGGCGCAACTTTAGACCATTCCCCCTAGTCCTATCGCTTGTTACCAGGGAGAAGAGGCCGACCCCCACCTCACTACAACCTCCTTTCAGGTAGTTGTAGAGGGCGATAAGGTCTCCCCTCAGCCTCCTCTTCTCCAGGCTAAACAACCCCAGTTCCCTCAGACGCTCCTCGTAAGACTTGTGCTCCAGACCCCTCACCAGCTTTGTTGCTCTCCTCTGGACATGTTCCAGCAGCACAACATCCTTCCTGTAGTGAGGGGCCCAAAATTGAACACAGTATTCGAGGTGCGGCCTCACCAGCGCCGAGTACAGGGGCACAATCACTTCCCTACTCCTGCTGGCCACACTATTCCTGATACAAGCCAGGATGCCATTGGCCTTCTTGGCCAATGAATACCATTGAAACATCCTAAGCAAGCAAATGCAGAGACAGTAAACTTGGAAGCATTCTTGGTCTATTTTAAGTCTGGTTATGGCTAGCATTTCTTTTCAGCACTGAAAAACAGTCACTGTGGTAAAGGAACTTCAACTAAATACCGCACACAGCAGTACCCCTTATCCCTGCCTCTAACCCTCCCGTTTTCCCATGCCTACGTTCCTCTCCCACCAGCAGAAAACCCCACAGCAGAGAAAAGGGTGAATTTAGGACTTGGCATCCTTGGCAGTATATTTAATACTAGAATACAGATTTGTATTCATTGGAAGAATTTTATACCTCTGACTTATTGTTTCTTAGAGACATTGTTCATTTTAATCATTTATTTGCTTGGGGATTTAAGAAAAACTATTTCTCCTTGAAGTGGTTTCTAAAGGTTTGTCTAATCTGAGTGAAATGATAGACCTTTCAGTGGAGTTGTGTTTTGAGTTTTATGCTTATTATTTAGTATTTGCAGAAGTATTTGTAAGGGGCATCTCTCAGTGTTGTCAAATGTAATAGCAAAATAAACTGATGGGAGATTTCTGGTAAAGCATTAATCCTCTAGGGTGATCCAGAATGGAAGATATTTTATTATGTTTCAAGTGGAAAGTCTCCCTAGTTTTTCAGGGTGACCTTTTTCACAGGCCGTATAAAGTAGATGTTATTTGTATCTCTGGAAGTTTAGCTTAAAGGGTCAGTAAAAATAGCTCATCCTAGGTTGAGCTCACATAGTTTCAGTGACTTCAAGACCCTGGAAACAAGGATCAGAGAACAAGGAGTTTCTGTAGTAAACTATAGTTTGGTTGTAATAGTAAGTTCCTGCTCTGTGATATCCCTGTAAATATGGAGAATGTGTTATCTGTGGTAGATATGCCTCAGAACTACCCTCATATTCTTCTCCCTCCTTCCCTTTTTTCACCCTCTTTTATCAGTAATGGTATTGTATTCTGTAATCTAATGCATTTATAGTTCAAACAATTGGGACTGAAGATGTAAGTTTAAAATACAATTAATGAAAGAATGTTGTCAGTTGCAGTGAGTGACGTCAGAATAGCTCCACTGTAGTAGAACAGTACAGCTAAGCAGGATAAATTGGTAAATGCCTCTGTATCATTAAAGAATGTATACCGAAAAAGAAAGATGCAGAAGTAGTTTGAGGATAGCTTTGAAAGAGAAATTAATCACTTCTGGGTTTAATCATGCTTATTTATTTTAGTATTCAGATATAACCTAAAATAAAAGTTTGTGCTTTTACTCGTGTCAGATGATAGTTTCTTTTATCGTGTTTTTAACAGCCTGTCCTCCGTTACATGGGTCTGTTGTGATTGCTGGCTTAGCTATTATGGCTGTTGCAAATTCGCTTAGTCTGATTTACGTGCTTATTATGGGTAAGTAGCACCTAATACTCTGCATTATGTTTTTAGCACTTAAATACTCAGAAGAGCAGTTTTCTCTGTTGTGCTTTTCTGAGGTAGATGCAGCTTATTTGAACATAAGGTGTGATTTCACAATTACATAGTTTAAAAATTACTGAGAAGTTTGTATATATTGGCTTTGTTTCATAGAGCCTGCAGGGAATTTTGAATAAAGAAATTTATAGCTTGTAATAAACTGTCTTGAGATCAACACAGCCAGGTTTCTTAAGTAAGAGTGTTTCAACTATAGGATGGATATTGCTGTTTAAGCTCTGCATTTACACAGTTGGCTAGCTGAAGCCTAGAACAAAGAGAGAAAAGGATTTCAAGGATTCTATAGAGTGGGTTATGGGATGGTGCAGACAAAAGCTTATAAAAATATGAATTTAAAGAAGCAAAATCTGCTGTTGTGGTTTAGCTCCAGCTGGCAAATAAGCACCAAGCCGCTGCTTGCTTGCTTCTCTGCGATGCCCCTACCCCGGTGGGATGAGGGAGAAATTCGGAAGGGTAAAAATAAGAAAACTCATGGGTGAGAAATTGGCAAAGCAAAAGCCATGCACACAAGCAAAGCATAACAAGGAATTAATTCACCACTTCCATGGGCAGGCAGGTGTTCAGTCGTCTCCAGGAAAGCAGGGATTCATCACACGTAACAGTTACTGGGGAAGACAAACACCATCACTCTGAATGTCCCCCACTTCCTCCTTCTTCCCCCAGCTTTATATGCTGAGCATGATGTGATATGATATGGAATATCCCTTTCGTCAGTTGAGGTCAGCAGCCGTGTCCCCTCCCAACTTGCACACCCTCAGCCGTCCTGCTGGTGGGCTGGGGTGAGGAGCAGAAAAGGCCTTGGCTCTGTGCAAGCACTGGTCATCAGTAATGAAAACATCTTTTTTATCAACACTGTTTTCAGCACAAATCCAGACCATAATCCCATACAATCTGTTATGAAGAAAATTAACTCTATCCCAGCCAAACCCAGCACATCTGCTAGTGATTTCCACTGGTTAGAGGTAGCTTAAAATAAGAGCGATTTGAGCACACTCCTTTCATTTTAGTGAATCCTATTTTTTCTTATGCTTAATTTTAAAAGCCAGGCACAAAGAATAGCAATACTTTGTTTTGGAAACTGCTCTGTTTACTAGATCTCAAAATCACGAGGGATTTAAATGTATAAAAGCCAGTCGGGCCTGCTAAATAAGCAAAAAATGTAGCAATACTGTGTGATTGGAATGCTGGCACACCACAGCATAACGTTATCCATCTATGGGCATGGTCAGAAGTAATAGACCCTGAGACAGGGAGGATTTCTATTAGAACAGAAGTTAAGGCAGAATGCCTAATATTTGATAGATAGATGAAGATGAGTCCGAAATGTGACAGGTGAAGCAAGCCTTTTAACAATGATAAAATTAATTTCTATTGACTTTGGGCTACTCATATATACAACTGATGCTATGTGCTTAGTGGTCTACATAAATATTGCATTTGTAGTTTGATTATGCTGGCTAAAGAAGTCAAATGTGGCTGTTGGGGTAGATTCCAGCATACCAAAATAAGCACAAAGAATAGTGTGTAGCCTAATTCATTTTTAGAGCTGAATGCATGAGTGAGACAATTCACAAGACTTCATGCAATAAGATTATTCAGTTCCTAAACAGAAGAGTGCTTAGAAGCTTTAAGAATATGTAGAACATAATGTTAAGTAGTTTTGGATAGGGGAAACTTCAATTTTGTGTGTTGCTTCTCTGTTCCAAGCTTTAACAGTAGGTATTTTTATTTTGTTGATCATGACATTTATTCATCTGCCTGGTCACTTTTTTTTTGGTCATTATTTTAGGTTCCAGAATGAAAGATCATCATCGTCCAGGGGTAAGCTTAAAATTAATAAATTTGGGGTGACTAGATGGCTCAGGGGATTGTAGTGAGATACTGAACCTTTCTTCACTAGTTCGAATGCAGACCAGGTTGGTAGCAAGCAAAAGTTCTGGCTGTGTAACAGATGTCTAATGTTGAGTGAGTTGGTGGTCTTCATTGTCCCTATTGAGTGTGTCTATAGTACTGTAATCGCCACCCTTACCTAAGGGCTACTCTGACTGTTGTGCCCAAATGGAGTTTCATGGGCTGTCATAAAAAAGTGGTGGATGTGAGGGGAAGTTTTGTGTTCTTTTACAATGCACTGTTTCATATGAATTTATAAAGACCTTCTGCTCAGCTTAATGAAAAATGCTTTTTCGTTAAGGTGAAGACAGAATACTATTGAATTTTTTTATTGAGGTGGTCTGTAACAAAGACTCAGGGTTTGGGGTTTTTTTTGCCTATGGTCTTTTACACCAGAACCCTTTAATATTCTCTCGAATTCCCAACCATACAGGTGCTATAGCCTTGATCTTTTTTTTTCTTTTCTTATTTTCCTATAATGCTCCTTAATTTGATGAGACTCTGAAAGCAGAGTGTCTGTCTTTAGGTCACACAGAACAAACGGAAAGACACTTTGTTTCTTTAAAGAAGGATTTTCAGTCAGTTTTTCTGAATGCTAATCATTCCTAAAATAGTAATTTTCATAGACTTATGCAGTACTTTCTAGTGATGCATGAATGTGAACTGCCTGATTTCTGGAATTTTGCAGAAGCAAATAAAGAGGCACAACTGTAAAATACCAGTAAAATTTCCCTGTAGCAGGGGAGCATGGCAAATACTAAGCCATCCCATTTCTTGGCTGGCAGATGTAATTTGAGACAACTTCCAGGTCCCCTCTTCAGTCTACAGCCTGAGACTCAGCTGTTTAAGAAAGATGGTTTCTAACAGTGGGGCAGGAGAGCTGACTGCCGTTAGGACAACAGAGGTCTCTTATGGAAGGAATATTAGTGCATGGAGTTTAAAGAAAAATAAAAAGAGGAGGTTCACAAAGTTCTTTATGTTATAAAAATGAGCTGAACTATATTACAGATATGCTTCTTTCAAAATGCCATCTTACCTTTGTCTAACATGCTCATGTTTACTTGTAGAATGGAAGAAAACAGGGCAAAAGGAGGTGTTTGTGGTTTGTTTTTTTGTTTTTTTTTTTTCATTTTTGGTTTTGAATAAACTTTGAAATAGAAACCAACATGCTAAATACTATCCTTTCTGGAACTCGGTTCTCTTTATGAGCTGTTCCCTTCACAAGGAACTTTTACACTGCAGCGAGGATTTGACAAATAGAGCGCCACAATTACGTGATAGTGAACACCATGTTACTCTCTGGAGACAGGAATGAAATCAAATAAATTTTTAATACTTAGGTCATTGGAAATCTTGGCCACTAAAAATACGGTTTTTGTAGCTGCAGTTAGAGGAGGGAGGAATTCAGGTGACAATAATTTGTGCTCATGAACTTATGGAAGTTACAGAAAGACCTAGTGGAAAATTGTGTTAGTATGTTGCTCGTTTCCATCAAGGGCTGTTCAGCATTTGTTGCCGTATTTTGAAGCAATAAATAGATGTGAAGTAATTTTGAAAATACACTTTGATTCTGTGTAATCTAAAGACTATGGAAAACTAAATATTGGTGAAGGGCTTAATTTTGACACTGGGGCATGCTTACAAAATGATGCTTGATATTTTCTTGAGTCTGAGGGGGGAAAGGGTGTACATCTTGAAATCTGCCATCTTAATCAATTACTGATCTTTATTTTTTTAAAAACACTTCTGTAGATTGTGTGTGTTGTTTCTGATGACTGTCTACCAGATTAAATGCACAACTGTGGTGTATTTCCTTTTGAGGACATTACACTTGATTGCTTGGCTACTTTTTTTTCTTTTTAGTTGTGCTGCTTTATTACTAACCATTGATGAAATCATGAAAATAATCAGTTAGGTTTTAGAGATTAAAAGTAGTTTCTGCATGCCTTTTGCTGCCACCTAGAGGTATTTCAACTGAGAAAAAAATTACAGTGGGGAAAAATAATCTGGAGAATGCTGTTATTGATGTAAAATTTCAGAACTCTAGTAAGTAATTTTATTAATGTTCAGCTTTCTTCATTTTTGTAGAATCACTACTTACTGTATATGTCAATTAGAGTAATTTAACTGTGGCGAGCCAAAAGTAAACATGAAGGCTTTTTATACATATATATATTTTTAAATGTTTTGCAGAAAGCTGTAGAAGAACCACTAAATGGTAGGTGATATTCAATGCTTAACTTCTAATTAAGTGATTAATTATGGAAAAAGGTTAAAAAATATTTGTAGTTCTCAATACAATACCACTGGGATGGCAAATTGGTATGTCACCTTATGTGGCTCTGTGAATCAGTAGGAGTTGTTTGATCTCTCGATGAAATTATGCCTGCAGCTCCAGACCCTCTGTTCTATGCTACTGTGATTGCTAGCCAGTGGCATTGTTTGACTGTTTTAGGACAAATTTAGTATCTCAGGATATTATATTCACCCTCTTCGCTTTGCAAAATGTCCAACCTGTAAGACGAAAAAAGGGGAGAAGTCTCGAAAATTTATTTTAATTCTTACTTGAGCATTTATCTTGGTGGAATACTTAGGATGATAGCAAAATCTATCCTTGTCACTCTATTCTTTTGATATTTCTTTGGGTTGGGGAAACTCTGCCATGGTGCTGGGATACTCTGATAGTGCATAAGATGTGAGGAAGGGATGAATCTGACTTTTTTTTTTTTTTTTTTGTTTTTNTACTACTTTTTTTTTTTTTTTTTTTTTTGCTATTCTGTTCACTAATTGGCATGCCAAGTAGTAGCAAGTTCTAACCCAAATTTTAGAATTAATCTAAATATTAATTATGAAGCATTTCTTGCTGTTTGGCTCATTACTAATCCATTTGCTTGGCTTTTAAAGATGCAAAAGGAGTGATGTTAGAATGATGGTAAGTTCAAATATATCTCCAGATATTTATTTTAATTGACATGTATTTGGGGATTTTGATGTTTAGGGTTACCCAGTGCTTATATGATGAAACTTGGAGGACAAGTTTCAATGCAGGTGCTGTTCTTACTCAAATTATATTTCATTGAAAAGAAAGAATACATATTTTCTGTAACATACACAGGGGAAGAATGTATATTTTTAAACAGTGAAGAGGATGAGTCCGTGAGAGAAAACTATTAAATAGTATGTTTCTGGTCAAATGTGGAAAGTCAAATAGTTTGGATGCTTCCTTTATGCTTAGATAGTATATAAGATGTGTGGATTGTTTTCTTGCTGGTGGGTTGTTGTATTTGTTTTTGGTTTTTTTTTGTTGTTGTTGTTAATGTAACTAAGCCTTCTCTGTGTTTAATTGGTGATCTCCTGTAGACGTTAACAGGAAAGTGGTTTAAAAGTAGACTTTCTCTCCCCCTCCCCCTTTTAGATGTTATTTAAATTCTTTGGGTTTTGTTAGATTGTTGGAATTACAGTCAGATTTCACTCAGTTTATTGTTTTTCAAGGTGAGTTAGTAATGTTTAAAAATGAATGGAACTGAAACAGATCTTAATAAAATTTAAGAACTGCTTAAATAACTTCAACTTACTTTTGGCAAACCAGAATTTTGAACTTTAAGATCTTATTAAAAGCACACTGTGGTTTCTGCCCATTGGTTATATTTGATGATTAAAGGTCTACCAGATATTGTAAAGGAAGATGTTTGTTGCAGTGTCCTGGCCTAACTTAGGATTCCTTCTGATTTGAAATGTTCTCAATGCTGGGATTGGTCCTTTTTGATTTTATAATGGCCTCTAAGGTTGCAACACCGACTACATGTGAATAGACTCCTCCTAGTTTATAATAAGCCATGAAATGGGAGGGACAGTATTAACTTGGCCCAAAATTCTCAAACTGGTAGGAAAGTGGGTAGCCAAGATTCTTGGTTCCTGCAGTTCATACCCATCAGAAGAGTAACAGTGTTTGCCTGGCCAGATTGCTCTCATTGAAGAGCTTAAATTTTAGATTAGATGCTCAGGTTTGAAAATGATTGATCCTTTTGTGTTCAGAAGCTGTACTTCCCTTTCATGGGAGTAGGATAAAAAAGCACTTGTTGGTGCTATTGGTACTTCTGTTTTTTCCTGGAAACCAAGCTTGTCATGGGGTATCACTAGACCCTTAGCCTAGTACTCTGGCATCACAATACATTTTGCTAACATTAACATTAGTTAGGATAAAGAGTAAGGTCACTCTAAATATGTTAATTTACTTGAAATATTTTTATATCGTGCCACTTCCAGAAGGCATGAACTGACACTGTGACAATAAATGAGGTACTAGTTAGCCCAAATTGGAAAACCCTATATCAATTGATTGTAAAAACAGACTTCCTCACAAATACCGCATACTGCTAGGTTTATGTTACTTATGACTGCTACCTGATTAATCCAAATCTGCCATAGGATTATTTTCTAAACCAATAGCAATACAAGCACTTTTGCAGTACAAAGGACAACTGCATTGGTGTCTCCTAAATGTATCAATAAAATGTATACCAGTTCCTATAAGCTGAAGTAGGACTGGATGGTAGGTCCTGCTTCAGAAGTGGCTATTGCTTGTTCTTCAAGGCAGTGATTTGAGATCAGGAAACAAATAGGTATTTGCCAGTCTGTTGCATTCAAAACTGACCTGAAGGGAGATAAGGATGGGGTTGATACAGTTACCACATGCTGCTGAAGAGCAAGATAGAGTTTTGCTTGCAGATCTGCTTCTAAATAAGTTGACTGTTTCTTCTTGGGTCTCATTTAGGCTTATAAAAACCTCTTCCTCTTCTAGTGCTGAGGCAGAGCTTCCAAAATAAAAGAAATTGCTAATTATCCATTTCATTTTGACTTTTAGGGTAGGATTAGAAGTCCATCTGCTTTTTCTGCCCTGAAAGATGGCTCCTAAAAATAACAGGTTTTACAGATAGAAGGCAGGCTCTGACTCACAAGCTGGAAGCAGGAACTTTCTGAGTCCTACCTGCTTTCTACCTTAACCTTCCCTTGAAAGTTCTCTCTCTCTCTTGCTCTCTCTTGCACACGCACACACAAGTCAGATACTGAAGCAGACTGGCTTACACAATGGCATATGAAAGTAAACTAGGAGTAGACAGGACAGGTCAGACAGCTAAGTCTGGGAGCCGCTACAGCTTACGCCAGTCCATGAGTCAGAGCTCCAAGACAGTGTCCATTTTTCTGCTGTGGAGAGGCTGAAACATCAGTTGCTGTTAGTACCACTTTTTCCACTACCTGAGTACTAAGCATGCTTTTTATTTCAGAGTTTGAAATAAGAAGTCATTTTTTTAAGCTGTAATTTGGGTTGGCAACACAAAATGTTTCTGCTCTTTCTGAACAATCTTTTCTTTTTTTTTTAATTCCCAGAACGGCAGGGGCATGTGATATGTGAAAAGTACACCGTTGTTGGTACACCGTGGCCTTGAAGATGCACTACTCAGAAGAAATTCAGGAAACTAGTTGTTTTGCATGTGTGGCAAAAGTGCTTTTGATATAAATGACGTAATTTTATAGTCACAGCAGCTGTAGAGAGGAACGTGTGTGTTTGCCCACATGTGCTCTTTATTTTCTTTTGTTATGGTATATATGGTATAGTTGAGGGTGAGAATATAAAAAAAGCACTGTTTGCCCACTACAGAGTCTCCCTGCAGTAATCCTTAGTGGTATTATTTTCAAAAACTATCATTTGTCACTGCTTTGATAATGGGCCTGCTCAGCCCAAAGATTGCAATACCATTTAGACTTGTTTTCTTTATATGTGTGCATGGGCAAGGTATGGTCATACATCTATGATACAAGCAAGAAGTAGAGATTGTACAAATACATCTTCTCTGACATTCAGCAAAACTTTCATGAAAAAAAAATAAATAAAATGGCTATACACAAAGTTGCGTAAGTACAAAGTTTTCTCCCAGCTCTCCTTAGGTTAACTGAGTTCTAATTCCATGAAACAGTAGTATTCCTCTTTATGGACAGTAGTCATGTATGCTCTGGTGGCCGATGTTTCAGTCCAGTGAGAGAGCTGTTCGTGCCTCTTCTGTATTCTTTGAGAAACCGCTCAGCTGTTGGAGCCTAATTCAGCACTGGAATTATGGAGCACAGCAGCTAGTAATTTTCATGCTGAATGTGGTTCTTGTGTGTGTTCATGTGCAGTGTGTGGTACTGGAAGCAATTTCAGGCTTTCTTAACTCAGTGAATTTGTAAAACTCATGGATGCTTCATAAAAATAGGAGTTGTCCTATTTAGTGTATTTTTGACAGTTTTCAAATCTGTTTTCTTGAATGGAAAAAAGGAGCCATTTAATTTCTGACCCAAGTTTGTGTTGCTGCCCATTGCATCACAAATACATAAAATAGAAAGTAAGTAGGAGGAGGTGATGAGAAGTGAGGAGGCTCAGTTTCTGTATATACGTAAGCGGTACAGTTAAAAATCAGTTTTCTAGGACTTGCACATTCCATGAGATTTTACCGTGTTTTACAACTGTTTTGAGAGTTGTTCCAGTATAGTTGGCTTCTCTTGGACTTCATGTATACTTTGTAGAAATCTTGACACTGTCTCCTATTCGTACCAAGGTAATGCATTTCAAAGGCACACATGTTTTTTTCCTTCTAACAGTTTAAAACTTTGTTTGGAAAGCTGTTGCCAAACAGTAATGTAATAAAATCCATGTTTTTAAAAATTCTGAGTAACTTGTCACATCTCGGAGTTGGATGTTACAAACTAAGGTCCATATCCATGTTGTGGGTGCATGTTGCAGAGAGTCAGGTCTCTGCGTGTTGAGCTCTGAGTCTTGTTGCAGACACCTTGCATCAAGAATTCAACAAAATAAAACTGCGGTATCTGATTTTACAGTATTTACTTGTAAAAAGTCCTCTGGCTAAGGCCGCAGGATTGAACCGCTTAAAGCAACCCATGGTCCAACCCTTGCTAAAGTCAGTGGAACTGGCCACAGTGAAGAGGGTTATTAATGTGGTAAAATATTAAGAAGCACGTATGGTTTACACTTTCATACCTTCAAGTTTGTCAGTAGGACTATTCATATAAGATTTGAGCTCCTATATATGAATCTCTCGATACAGGATTTCTCATAATCACAGCAATCTCTGCCTAAAGATGGGAGATTACTCACCATTAACGATTCAGCGTAAGAACTTACCTGATGAAGTACCATGCAGAGCTCCCCATTTAGAACTAGTCGTTCCCTCTAGCAAGTTGAAAGTTGAGCAGTTGAGGGATAAAAACCAAACCAACTGGAATTCTGTTGAGGTATTCTGCCTTATAAAAAACATTACATATGATAGCTTTATGTTAACTTTTTGGAAAGCAAACTGCAGCAGAACCCATTTGTGTTGCTGTGGGACGAGGCCAAGCAGTTACCAGCCATTGCTGAGACCCGAGGAGCTCAGTGGCCATGTGCAGGCTGCAGAATCAATTGCTCCAGCCATGGGAGAGCCCACTGTCCTGCGGCTGCGTTGAGGGCTCAGCTCTGGATTTCTCGTAGGTACAAATTTGCAAGCGAGAGTTTAAAAAGTCATTGAGGTACCCAGCCCTTTCCCACCAGTAATTCAAAACCAAAGTTGTTCATAACTGTGTGCTTCCATTTGTGTGTGTGTGCATATATGTGTACATATAAATATATAGACATTTTAAATATCTATAGATCTACAGTCTTTACCCAAGAAAATGTTTTTATTTATGGAACATGAAACAATTTTGTAAATATTGTGCTAATATACTGAAAAAATAAAGTCATTTTAAGTTGTTTTTGTGAGAGATTTTCTTGTTGCTATCACATTGAACTTCTGTAACTGCTTCCATAAATTGATAGCATAGCCGCTCTTCTCCCTGCCTTTACACCCTTTACCCCCAGATTACTTACTGGGTATACAAGAATGTTCTCAGTGTTACTTAGGCTGCTGGTTTTGGTTGGGAGATCTTGGTGTTTCTCCTTAAAAAGGTCATCCCGGTGGGGAAGAAAGTATGCAGATGGCTCTCTAGTCACCTTAATCGGGCTGACCAACTTCAGCCATCAAATGTTGTCACCCGAATATGCTGTGGGAGGAAATATGAGCTGAGGAATAATAAACTCTTGGTGTAACTTCAAGAGCAGAGCAGTGCACACTTCTGGTCAGTCTTTGCAATGCTGAAGTGACATTTCTGTGAGAAGATAATTTCCTGTGCTAAAGCACTCCTGCGTAAGGTCCAGCTTTTCTGAAGTTGTGTTTGACGTTCATTTGAGTGGAGAAATGAAAGAATGCTCTAGGTCCTGTCTGAAAGCATTTCCGCTCACACATCCCCTTCAGCGGAGCTGAGCTGATGGGAACGGTTACAATTGTTAGCAATTCGCTGCTTGCTCGGGGTGCTTTGAACCATGGCTCTTCAAGATCTCTTTTGAAGCCTTTAGTGATTTCCCTACACACACGCTTTCCTCTCTAAAGGAGCCATGAACCACAGTTTGAGCTATGAAATTAAAAAGTTTTAGAATTTTGCTAACTAACTGCAGGGTAAACTCTGAGCTCAGAGTGGCCCTGTTCCTGAAGCTGAGGAAAAAATGCATGCTTGAGCTTTGGGGTAAGAAAAGTGGTGCTGATCTAAATGTAAGTGGTTGGAGAATATCCCAGTGCAATCACATCTAATACCTGCAGTTCCCACTGTTCCAGTCAGGTGAGCCAGAAAAAACAACCCAAACCCAAACTACCCAGTCCAGAAGCCTTTGGAAAGCTTCAGCGCTTTAGCAGAGCTCCATAATTGAGCATTTGCTACTGTAGTTACCTGCTTAGTAGTGGAAACGGCCATCTTGTACTTCCTGCCACTTAACAGAAGAATTTATATTTTTTTTCCACAGTAAATAATCCTTTTGTGCTTAGTGTTCTGTGCCTCTGTCATAGATGGAGCCAGTACTATCTTGGAGTTACGTATGTCTTGCTTTCTGTATTCTCAAGGGCTCTTGCAAAACTTGCGATGAAAAAATGCACGTGAGCTGGACCATCTGCCCTGCCGTCTCAGTTGCTTCCTCTGCGTGCTCCTGAAATCCAGCGAGGGTATGGCGTGGCCTGGTAGACGTGCTACAAACCCTGCATGAGGCTTTGTGGCACTGAGGGCTGGCTTTCACAGGGTCCTTTCTGTTGCAGCTGGGTCTGGTGTAAGGGGAAGGAGTAGTTGTAAAGTGTGAGGAACGGGCAGAGCTGAGCTTCATTTCAGTGGATTGATGAATTGGCAAGAAACTTTAATAGGCAAATGTAAATAGCATGGAGACATGGATGATCTCCTTTGGGGGAGGAGAACTGCAGTGTTGAAACAAGTTTTGGGTTCCTTCTGTTATTTTGCTTGCTTGCTTGTTTCTAAAGACTACGGAAAGGAGGCTTTGGAAGTGACTGGGCTGGAGAGTGAGTGCAATGAAGAGAGGACAGACTCTGTCTTGAATGCACATTGGGGAGGAGAAGTTTTGAAGAGCTTAGGAACTGCAGGTTTGCTGGAAGAGTGTGAACAGTTTCTCCAGCTTGATTCTAATAGTGGTACTTTTGGACCCTTCATGAGTTTAAGACTATTTCTATAGCGCTGGCTTCTGTTATGTGACCAACCAACTGACCAAGTAAGAGGCGTTTGGAGGACGTGAGGTGTCAAGTCAGCAGTCTACCTCCACACCTCAGTGATGTCACTCAGGCATAGTAACTTAAGTGGTGCAGAGTAACGTCTGGCATACCTTTGACTTGAATTAGAAACTCTTTAAAGTAGTACTGAATTTACCTGTCATTCACAATTGATGTACTGGCAGATAATGAAAGATTTTGAAACTGATAAGCTGGTTAGTCTTTCCTCCTCCACCCCTTAGGATTGCACAACAGGTAGGCGCAGGTTAAACTTAGAATGATTACCAGACCTGTGGAAAAATGAAGGATGACAACATTTTCCAGAACGTCTACCTTAGGGTCAGCCTAATGTTAGTTTTATTTGGTTACATTCATTTAACTTGCCTTTTTTTCCTTCCATAAATGAAGCAGGAATTGCTTTCTAAGCAAGGGTGTTTGGTTGTTTTTTTGGTGTTTGGGTGGGTTTGGGTTTTGGTTGGGGTTTTTTTTTCTGTGTAAGAAAGCTGTATTCTTTAATAAATGAGGTATATGCGAAAAACCTCAGCAGAAATTCATTCACAGAATGACCAGAAGGTTCATCCAAGCACAAACAATGAGAAGTTCAAAGACGACAGTAAGGAGAATAGGAATCCTTAAGGTCTATCCATTACAATTAATTTCATTTAAGTTGAGCATTACCAGTCAAGATAGAGTTTCACTGAAGCAAAAGGTGATTTAGGATTCTCTGACGTCTCTTACAAGTTGAGCTCTATGGCAAAGACAAAATTCATCATATTAAACACGAAGTGGAAGTAAAGGTGCTGTGTGGTGTACAGACCTCTGCAGGTACTGGGCATCAGGCTAGGTAGAACTTGGAAGCTTTGAGTCAAGAAACACTGAGGATTTAAGGATTAGAATAAAATTATAACAACTGTAATTAAAGGAGTGCAGCATGGAAACGGATGCCTCTGAACCCTGCACTGCAATTACACAGTACTGAGGTTTTCCAAAACACAATCCCTCTGTAGCTGAAGTTACAGCTAAAACTGGAAATGTTGCATCACGTATGTTGGGCTTTGACAGAATGAGTTTCTGTGCTAGGAAGTTTGTGATGTTTTGGCTGGTGTAGAAACAAGGTAAGCAGGTACAACTGTAGGAACCTAAAATGTCCTTCCTGCTTCCTCCTCCCTCACCTGGTATGTAGTTAGGAAAAAAGTTCTTTTTTGATAGACCGAGAAAGCTGAACAGTACCATGATACTGCTATTTAATGTAAGCGTGTAAAGAAATTTAGATAAAAAAAGGTTGAGAGGAGGAGGAGGGCGATTGCTTTGTCTCGCAGTACCCTTCATCTGCCCTTTTGTCTGATACTGCAGCTACTGGAGAACTTCATCCCAGCAGCACAAGACTGGGCAGGGAGCACTGGGCCCTGCCGCCTTCCCCCTCCCGCTCTGACCCCCCCGGTGCCTCCTCCACTGCTTCTGCAGCGGCAGAGGCTGGTCCTCTCTCAGGCGGTGGGGAGAGGTGGACGTACCATACATCGTGTCCTGCTCGCCTGCCTGCGAGAGGTGGGGAAGGGAGCCCCTGCCTAGCTCTGAGGGTGGGTAGGGATGGATGTGCAGTAGAGCCAGTTACTGGAGCAGGGAGCAAGATTTGCCTCGTAGATGTGCCACCCTACCACCCTTACGGACATGTGTAATAAAGGTGATGCCTTGATACTGTCATAGCCCGGTTAGGTTGCCCTTTATACTACCCTTTTCCCCTCATTCCAGCTCTCCAGTGAAGGATATAAACCAACTAGTAATGGGCAAACAGGAATAATAATAATAATAAAAAAAAAAACAACAAACAAAATAGACGACCAAATAATTCTGGACCATGAGGCTGCTTTTGGCATTTGCAATGACAGTACCAACAGCACCAAAGCATAAACAGATTTAAATGTCATGCTGAGCATGACATGAAGCTGGTTACAGTGTCAGTAAGGAAGTATGACTAATGCATGTTAGGATATGTCATGACGGTGCCAGTCACAGTGAAGGCGATGGAGGAGGAGGTGGTTCCTGTCCTGTCCCGGGGCTGGCTAAATGAACTACAAACACTTCATTGGGGATGGTGTAAGCTCTTGGCAGGCTCTGCGGTGACTTGATAGCATGATGCATGTCAAAAAGCCAGGAGGGAAAAGATGTTAAAACAAAACAAGCAGCACGAGAGAAAAGCCCTGCGCCGAAAGGATCGGAACACTACTTGTTTATTTACCAACAGTACGAAAACACACTCTTCACCACGCGCACTTGGTGAGGGACTGCTCCATGTCTGAACCTGCTCTTAGTCCAAATAGCGGCCTCAGCCTGGGAAGCCTGAACAAAATAACCTCCTGGGTACACAGCGGGACCTGCCGGGACGCAATCTGGCAAAGAGAAAGCGCTGGGAGCTCGCAAGGTTGGGAGGAAAGAGCAGGCGCTGGCGAAGAGGAGGTGGGGGAGGCTTCAGCTGCAGCTTTTCTATGTCACATCAGGTGGGGGTCACGTCAGCAGCAAGCAGCTGTAATTGGGTGTAATTACCAAAGTATGGGCTAGGCCTTCCCTTGCCTTCGCACAGCACTGCTCTGACACCTTTAACTTCCCCAGATGTGCGCCAAGGACGCTTGGGCCCCGTTGGCAGGTGGCAGAAGCCTCCGTCTCGCTTGATGCTTATCCCTGTTTGCCATCACCCGTTCCGCTCAGGCTGGTTTCAGCCTTCCTGAAGACGAGGAGTTGAGACCACTTGTTCCGTTCCAGAGCGTCCCAGCATCTCAAAGTCGCATCTCAATATAAACGTCTTCATTTGAAAAAAATCGCAAGCTCTGAAAGCATCGCGCTAGAAGGTTTTCATACCAGTTTGAAGACCTGGGAACCTTTGCCTGAAATATTTCCTGATCTCAAGAGGTATGGTTTCTACCAGGGTCTGGTATGTATTCTGCTTTGATGGGATCTGAATGATCCAAGCACAAAAAATCAAGCAGAAAAGGATCTATTTTCTGGATTTTTAGGTAACTTCACTAGGCTGGTCAATCTGTGGCTAAATTTTACTTTTTAATAAAGCAATTGTACATGCATTTGCTGTTGTAAGCATGTCTTAAGCGTACCACTCCTGAGCATGGTGCTCTCACAGATCTGAAAAGGAATCCATTAAAAGAGCAGCTTTGCCAATGGAAAGATTTTAAAAGCTGTACATATAGGTGACCGTCCTATCATTGGAGTCTGAGCATCCCTAAAGTTCCCTCAGTGCCAGAGAGGCACAGTGTTAATAACCTACCTTCTGTACAGCTCTGGACGGTGCTTCCTGTGGCCTGATTATACCAAAGTGACTTTTTCGCAGCTTGTCGTGGTTTTACCCCAGCCGGCAGCTGAGCACCACGCAGCTGCTCACTCACTGCCCCTCATTGGGATGGGGAGAGAATTGGAAAAGTGAAAGTGAGAAAACTCCTGGGTTGAGATAAAGACAGTTTAACAGGTAAAGCAACAGCCCTGTGCACAAGCAAAGCAAAGCAAGGAATTCATTCAGCACTTCCCATGGGCAGGCAGGTGTTCAGCCATCCCCAGGAAAGCAGGGCTCTGCCACGCGTAACGGTGACTTGGGAAGACAAACGCCATCACTCTGAATGCCGCCACCCCCCCAGTCCCTCCTCTTCCCCAAGCTCCTTATAAACTGAGCATGACATCATATGGTATGGAATATCCCTTTGGTCAGTTTGGGTCACCTGCCCTGTCTGTGTCCCCTCCCAACTCCCTGTGCACCCCCAGCCATCCCGCTGGCAGGGCAGTGCGAGAAGCAGAAGAGGCCTTGGCTCTGTGTAAGCACTGATCAGCAATAGGTCCATGTAACAAAAACATCTCCGTATTATCAACGCTGTTTCCAGCACAAATCCAAAACATAGCCCCATACTAGCTACTATGAAGGAAATTAACCCTCTCAGCTGAAACCAGGACACAGTTCTAGTGTGCAATCAGGTCACCCAAAAATACATAAACACAAGCAGTGGGAGAGGTGGGGGAAGAAGACGGCTGCTTTGAAGGTACCACCACCATGTCATGCAGATGGTATGAGACTAGCGCTCGTTCCCAGGCTTCTCAGTCTGGAAACCCAGAGTGCTCCGAGAGCTGCACGGTGCAAAACACTCTTAGCTAGAAGTTGTGATCCCTCCTGCAGTTAGTATGGCGGTACTTCCCCACTTCCCTTGGGAGCCTGTGCTTGTGAGCCCTCAGAGGGTGGCTGGCGGATCAGGTTCACGGTTTAGATTTTGTCCCATCACTTTTAACCTTCACCCAGAGGAGCTGCCGCTGGAGCCCTCAGGTCCTCCTAGGCTGCTCACCTGGCAGGCGCTGCCGGCACAGAGCAGCTCCCCGTTACTCAGCCAAGCTGCCGGATTCTGCGAGGTGCAGCCTCTGAAATGCCGGTTAAAGCATAGCGGACTCCTACAACATGGCACCAGTACCTGGCTTCATTTGCTTATTTGCTTTTGATTTAGTAGCAGGTTTTCCTCTGCTGGCACTGCATGAGCGAACTCTCGTAAAGAAATTGCCTGTGCCAACAAAAGCAAAAGGTTGCTTTCACTTTGGTGTAAAGGCAAATAAGAAAAAAAAAAAAAAAAAGCAACCCATAACTGCTTTTAGGCTTGAGCCTACTAGATGTTTGAGGGCTATGGTGAGAAACGTAGGTTGTCTGCCCGGTAACCTGTAGTCCCTTCTGTTGCTGTAGTCCTAAACCTATTCCCATTTTAGGACTGTCAGTGCTTTTGAGTCTCAAAGGAATTGTGTAGTACACAGGCGAGAGAGGTAATGAATAAAGAATGCAGACCAAGAGCAACACGTCAGAACATCGATATAAAATAAATAACTGGGAAGCTGTTAAATTATTTAACCTGAACCTATATCTACATGTATGTATGTGTTCTTGTACATACATAACCACGTAAGTATTTTCTGTGCATTCTCAATCAGGAGGAGGTGATAGATGGATGACAGACAGCTTCAGCGGGCTGGAAACAGCAGTGCAAGTGCCACCGCCTAGAAATTATAATTTGTAGCTATAGCAGAGAGGATGGAGGGAAAGGAGAAAAACGGGATGTGGCACAGCAGGTGGATGCACATCACAACCCAGATGGTGCAGAGAGGTGTCTCTGTAGCGTATGAAGCATTTGACTGAACACGAGCCATCTGAGTCACCTCGTGCTGTTGTTGAGAAACGTATCGCATCAGGCTAGAGGAGGAAGAGGATGGTCTAAAAGAGGTTGTCACTCTTCCCTTCTGCGCAGAGGTGTTCGGGCCCCTAACGGGCTGTAGTTCAGCTGTGGCTCTGTTGGAGGGGATCCAGAGAAGCCCAGGGAAAAAAATGACCCTAAGTCTAGAAAAACATGGCTTTAGAGGAAGAATTTGAATTAAAAGTTACTTTAATTAAAAAAAAAAAAAAAAAAAAAAAAAATTTTTGNAGATGTTTTAATTAAAAAAAAAAAAAAAAAAAAAAAAGTTTGTGGCAAGGCTTAACAACAAAAGGGACAAAAGGGGCAATAATGACTTCCCCGACCTTTGGCAGGGAGGACAAAAAGCTGACTGCACTGGGATGGAGAGGCAGACCAGGTGATTTTAAGACTACCTTTCTCCAATGCCCATGTTTATGGTTCAACAGCTCAGAAAGAGCAACCAAGGAAAAAGCTTCCCAGCATGGCAGTTCCTTCCCAGCCAGGGCAGCGGGGAGCCGCAGCCACGTGCAGCGCCCGGAGCGCACACGGATAAGCTCTGCCGGCTTGCTGCTCCGGGCACGGCCCCAGCACGTGGTGGGAAGGGCGGCCCGTGGACGGGACCTCTGGTCCCTGCTGCCCTCTCCTCCCAGGGCGGCTCAGCCCCCGCGTCCGCCTGGGCACAAGGCAGCGGGAGGTGAGGGACGGTGAGGACAGGGAGGGAGGGGGAAAGCGGCACCAGTGACGCTGTTTAAAATAATGGTTGGGAACTGCTGGTCTGGCACAATATGAAGGACTCAAAGTGATGACAAAAATGAGGCAGTGTGTCTTTAGCTGTTACTTCCCCTGCAGCCACTTGTGAGATCAGTGAGGCAGCACCTCAAGAAATTATTTAAAGATTTGTCCTCTTAAAACAATAACCTGCCTGACTGATGAAGTGGTTGATTTTTGGAGACTCAGCGAGGCGACTGGCAGAAATCCATACTGCTTGTTCTGCCATCAGATACATCAAGGACGTGCTGACTCTCTGTTTGCACAGTGCTGTGGTTTAACCCCAGCCGGCAGCTGAGCCCCACGCAGCCGCTTGCTCACTCCCCCCCGGCGGGATGGGGGAGACCATCGGAAGGGTAAAAGTGGGAAAACTCAGGGGCTGAGATACAGACAGTTTAACAGGTGAAGCAAAAGCTGCTCACGCAAGCAAAGCATAACAAGGAATTCATTCACCCCTTCTCACGGGCAGGCAGGTGTTCAGCCATCCCCAGGACAGCAGGGCTCTGTCACGTGTAACTTGGGAAGACAAATGCCATCACTCCCAATGTCCCCCACTTCCTCCTTCTTCCCCAGCTTTACATGCTGAGCACAACGTTGTATGGTATGGAATATCCCTTTGGTCAGTTGGGGCCAGCTGTCCTGGCCGTGTCCCCTCCCAGCTCCTTGTGCACCCCCAGCCATCTCACTGGTGGGGTGGGGTGAGGAGCAGAAAAGGCCTTGGCTCTGTGTGAGCACTGCTCAGCAATAAGGAAAACATTCCTGTATTATCAACACTGTTTCTAGTACAAATCCAAGCCATAGCCCCATACAATCTGTTGTGAGGAAAATTAACTCCATCCCAGCCAAAACCAATACTCATGGGGAACCCAGTCTTCCCTCCTAGGGCAACGGTAACAGCCGAAGGTCTGCAGCCCCCATGGCCACGGCTGGGAAAACTGAATGCTGCAAAATCTACGAACTAAAATAACCTGCACCTTTTTTCTCTCTCTCTTTTTTTTTTTTAATTCCAATCTCTGATGTTTTTGAAAACTCAAGGCTTGTGATAACGGGAATCTCATGTTCTTTGTATTTCCTCTAGCTTACTTACACTTCTTCCTTGCAAAAGGAGAACTGATTATCAAGACTGAGTGTAGCGCAGCTATTTAACCTCTTCCTAAATTTTAACCAGGCTCAGTTTCTAACTGTTCTTGATGCCATATGGCATGTGCGATGCCTCGAGTGATCCCCATTCGCATTTCACAGAGGAGAGTCCTTGCTCTTCCTCCAGATTACATCTGATGGGGAGGCAGAGGACTTCATCCCACAGTGGTCATCTAGCAGCGGAACAGCTGAGTGTCAGCCGCTCACCTAGGCTCCCTCAACAGCCAAAAAAGAGAAGAGGCACATCCAGGAGGCAAGATAGGTCACCCGGTTTTGTATGAGAATGAATAGCCCTCAGGCAAGTTTGTCTTTGATGTTAATAGCCGCGAGGTAGATGATTACCTTTTGGAAAGACCAGGCTAGGCCTGGTAATTGCCACCATCAGGGACAGCCACTAGCTGAATGTCCCGAAAGGGGAATAGCCACTCTTAATTTAATCATGAGTCTTTTTGCTGGTGGTGCTTTTGCTAAAGGCTCAGTTCCTGGTGAGGAGGATGGCCAGCATTATGTTTTAATGACTGGGTCCATGCATTTTCCGAGAGTGAGGGCCCATCTTGCCTCCAGAGGCTGTTTGTCTTTGAGGATAGTGCTCTTCAAACTAGCAAAGGTTCTCTTATGCAGGAGATTATATCTGCGAAAACAAAGCTAAAAGAGAGCAATTGGGGAAATATGTCATGATTGTTCATAAAGGCCAATTAAAAAAAAATGGTTTAGAGGCTTCATTCTCCCTTAGCAAGTGTGGTTGTTGGATCCATGCTTTGTTTTGCTTCAGATGGTATCTACAGCAGGGTGAATCACTTGAACTGAAGCCCTGAGCTCTTGAAATACCAACTTTTCTTTAGGGAAGCAGAAAAACAGAGCTAAAATTTAAATTCAGCTGATTAAAATAAGCAGTTTAAAAATACCTGCTTAAAGAGTCCAGTGTATTTTAACCTCTGAACTTACTAAAGCAAGGAAAAAACAGCTTTTGGACAGGCTGTTTCCACAAATATGCAGATCCTTAAACCACTTTGAAACCCTGTGACTTTGCCGAATGTAGACTTTGGGGTTGGGGGTGGGATGGGAAGGTTAGCAGAAGGAAATGGCTACCTTTTTTGAAGTGTATTTCTGGAGTTTTACACAAGAGAAAAATGATGAAGGCTTATAGATTCTGCTTCAGCCCAACCAAGCACAAACCAGGTAGGACCTAGCATCACAACAGCCTGGCTTTCCCAGCCTACAAGGGGCCATGGTCTAGGAAAACTTTAATCTTTGCTCCATAGGAGCAAGGGATGCTGCGGCATTTTGCTTGCTGGTGTGCTACTAACAAATTAAAAAATAATTAGTAGTACTAGAAAGATTATTTTTCCCAGACCCAGCAGTGTAACATGCCAAAGTAAGTCCTGTTCACTCACCTGAGAGCTGAAGTGCATGAAATGCGGTGCCATCTCTTACGCAGCCCCACTATTAGGGTACAACAGGTAGAAAGACATCCTTGAGGTACTTGTTAACCCTGCCCTTGAGCCCTCTCCCCACGCTGTGCTTTCCACTCCGTCGTGACACTCAGAGCAGCAAAACACGGTAGGAAACGGGGTCACTGGCACTGACCACGCCAGGCGTTGGAACCGCTTGCCATGGACCAGCGTGCTCTTCCCTTGCTCGTGGGCGATGCGGCCAAGGGCACACCACGGCTGCCCTCGCCCGCCCCAGCCACCTGGGACTCAAGCTGGGAGGATTTGAGGCTGCTTTTCTGTTTTATTTTTCTTTAGCAATGTGTTGGCAGTGTTGTAGCCCCTGTTGTAGCTGTGGGTAGACAGACATAAGGAGCCCAGTACTCATTCCTGATTTTCTGTATGGCAACCAGTGGTTACCCCGGTATATGGGGGATAAAGGGACTTTTACCATTGTATTGTGGTATGTAAGGTAAGTTACTAGCTACATGTGCATACATACCTACATAAATATATGTATGTGTATAGTATGTATGTTACATCTGCATATATATGTACATAAATACATGCATGTGTATAGTATGTATGGTATACCATACAGGAGTAGAGAATGCACCGTACTCTGTGAATACAGGCCAGGGTAGCCTTATTTTGCAACCAGAAGTGGTACATCAGCTTGGAAAACAAGCAAAGACATGGTTGATCATATTTTTTTTTCACTGTACATTTGCTTCACTCCAATAGCTTGCAGACTTTATTAACAGACTTTATTAAAAGCCTAATCCTTCCATCCACTCAGCTAAAGGCTGAGAAGCCCTTAATGCACGGTCCGAAAGGGAAACCTTCAGCAGAAAACAAGAAAGCAAACTTGACAGCCCAAACAGGTATTTTAAGGGCCAAAACTACGTTTTCCCTTCCAAGAGAGCTTCTACCTACAGCAAGTCATATATAGAGCTTTCCTTGGCCATCATGGAAAGGTGGAAAGACCTGCTCCGGCAGGGTCCAGAGCATCAGCCAAGCTTCCTGCCATCAGGGCCGGGGGAGGCACGAGCTGGCGTCACCCCCCCAGTGGCAGATGCGGTCTTGGCTTTGCCCAGCCTCTGGTGTGAGCCCAAGGAGGGATGCCCAGGAGGGATGCGTGCAGCAGCCGTGCGGCGCTGGCTCTCTTGGCAGCCGTACTGCAAAGGCTTGGGCAAGGGCAAAGCATCTGTGCTGCAGCTGTAGCTACTCCCCATTAGCTCTAAAAATTGCACTATGAAGAGCAAGCAATTAGTCAAAACTGGTAAATTCAAAGCGATCCTGCAGATATAAGTTGTATTTTATTTGAGACAAAGTCTACCTAATATTGCAACAGCTATGCTGTACTTGGTAAGCCGCAAGGAAGGCACACAGGCATTTTGAAGGTTTCCAGCAGAATGCGAATGCTGCAGAGTAACACAAACTTTTCTAAGAGGAGTCAAAAGCATCGAGTCTGGGAAGGAGGGGGCAGAGCAGCAGGTATTTGTAAAGGCAGCCAGCAGAAAGGAAGAAGCCCAGGCTTGGGGCTGGCCAGCAGCCAAAAATGACAAAAGGAGAGAATTCAGCAATTTGCAAGGGTAGAAAAGAGGAATTAAGGCATAAAAGCTATGCCAAAAATAGCCATAACCTGTAATTTCCCCCAAATGAAGAAAAACCCAATGGTGCCACAGAAGTGACCAAAACCAAGAAGCTGAAGGTATTTATGGAAATCCCTGTGCCCTGGGAGTTTGTAAGTGATATAACTCTGCCCTGAAAAACAAGTAACTGACCAGTTCCTGATGTGTCCCACACCCCATCCTCGCACACACGCACCACCAAACTGGTTCTAGAACCGAGAAATGGTCCAGATAAACCTTTTAATCTGTTAAAGGGGATCTGTGAGTGCTCTTTTTTTCCTCCATTTTTCCTAGATAGGCTCATCACTACAGTGTGGCATTTTTTTCTAAATGGCAAACCGTAGTTGCTTTTCAGCTAGCTTGTAGCAGGGGGAGTATTTTATCTGAGTCATCAGAGCCATCTGCTCCAGACAAATATTTTAGTGAATGATCTCTCCTTTATAGTTAGACAATTTCTTTATTCTCCTGTGTAAGGATCAATTACATGGAAAAAGCAGCGGGGTGGCTTCTCACTGGCTTGCTCACCGTCCCTCCATGGGCACCTGCTGGCATTAAACCCTGTGCCTCATCCAACTTCAGCACCAGCAAATATTAAAATGGTCTGTGGACAGATTTTCAAGCTGGGTTAGAACTAAGGATTAAAGTTTAAAAAGAAACATATTTTGCTTCCTGGGCAGTTGCAAACAACTTCTCTTCAGTTCCCTGCAGATTGCTCGGGGTATAAGAACATCGCGTGGAGGTGGGGGTTCCTCAAAATGTTGACCCGTGCCTGCTTCGTGTGGCACTCAGACATTGTTCAAGGTTCATAATCAATATTTCCTCAGGGCGGCAAGTTCCTCCCCTCTTTGCAAGGGGTTTGGGTGGCTTCAGTCTCAACTCCTTTCCTTGGTTCCTGCTATCTGTGGCATTCGCTTCTCCTTCTTTCTGCGTGCCCATCAAACCCCAAGTGAAAGAGCCATCACAACGCACGTGTCGGGGTGGCTTCCCCTTGCAGTTGGCATCATGAGACTTGGCAGCATCCTGTCCCATACCCTGCTGCAAAGCAAGACTGGTGCCACCGGGCTGGCCACCTTCCTGGTGTCCCTCCACACCTGGCTGTGCAGGGTGGGTGGCTTCAGCCCAGCTGGGATCCTGGCCCCAAATTCACCGCAGTGCCAGGCCAATACCCACGCTCCCAGCAGCAGTTTTGGCCAAGGCCAGTGAGGAAGCTGTGGCACGTGTGGCTTCTGTCAGCAATGTCTTGTCACCCATAGCTGTGACCATACCCATCATGCGTTTGAGACCAGCAGCCCTTGAGCCTTGAGATGTGGCACGCCATGGTGGCCAGCCCAGTTACAGACCTTTACAGTCATGGGATATTGTTTAACAGGATGTTTTAAAAAAAAAAAAATAAAATCCAGTGGTGCTATTTAGTGGTGGTGGTACACATTGTATTTCCACCACCAGCCCTGCCATTCTCACACAGCACAAGAATTGCAAATATTTCATTTGATAAAAATATTTGATCTAATAAAAAAATTCCACAGAAGCAGCATGAGAAAACCATAAAGCAGTTCATTAGAATCTGCATTTATTGCCTTAGCAGTGCTTGAGTCCCCTCATGTGCTAACGCTGTGCAGATGCAGAAGGAAAAAGAGAGCCCAAACTTGCAGCTGAAGACCTCGCAATGAGGTGGTCCTAGTGGAGACGCCACCGCCACTGCTCTGGCTCAATCCGTGTTGCCCGAGGCACACAGCCCCAGCCACCGGTGCCTTGCTCCCTGCTGCACACCAGCCACCGGGACCCAGCACGTGGAAGCATGAGGCTCCTGGGAGAGGGCCAGAGAAAACACTGGGGGTTTTGTCATGGGCCAGTGTTTGCCCTCAATTTTAGCGCAGCTCAAAGCCAGCTCTGCACAGAGATGGGTTTGGCTTCCCCTTTCTGCGGCACAGCTTGCTTTTAAAAACTGGGAGGTGTGCAACCTGCTGAAGTGTGTGAAGGTTGGACTTGCATCTGCACTTGCTCTCCTTGGCACCAACGTGCAAGTGACGCTGCTCTGGCAGCTCTGTGACGTTCCTGGACGGGCGCCTGAGCCAAGGTGGGCTGTCCTCAAGGTTCCGCTCCTTCCCCGCTAGCCTGCAAGGTGAAGCAGCACAATGAGGTCAGCCGTGGGTAAGTAATTTTTCAAATGACTCATTAACAAGTAATTTGCTGCAAGGGACTAGAAGATCAAGACAGCTGAGTCAGTGACTCTGCATTGAAATTTCAGGGGTTTTACATACGAGTATGTGTAGTCTGTCTGTCTGTCCACACGCCCATGCACTGCAGGTCCCCAGTGCACGTGTGGCTGTAAGCTGTCCAGAGGAGGATCCGTACGTCCCTCTTGGGGCTTGCTTGCTTTGGGGGCATGCCTGGCCCAGAGCTGCCGGGTTATTAAATACCAGAAGAAAATTAATGCACATGCACCGCCCTCGCTCTCCCCGTGCAGCAGAGAGGGGTCACCACAGCAGCTGATCCAACATCGCACAACTCCTCCAGACCAGCCGAGCCAGGAGGAGACGAACTGAGCCAAAACACTATTGAGTGCACCAGTTTGACAGCAAATCTGGTGAGACTTGGTGGTTGCAAGGGTCTATTGGGTTTATGGGGGATTAACCCACCCTTACTGGGTGTTTTGGGCCAGTTCTGCTTGCCTACGATAAGCTGAAAATAGTGTTGCACATCAGGACAGGACTTGTTTATGTTTCGGTTTCATACTAAATAGATTTATCAGTGCCTTGCTGTGGCTTAGCTTGAAACAGCACCTGATCAGTGTCAACTGTACGGATGTAATCAGGTCTGAAACGGCGATGTGCGTGTCCTCACCCAAGTATGTACTGCTTGAAAAGCATCGGTGCTTGCCTCGGTCCGCAGGAGACCGGTGACCTATGGCCTTTGGAGAGTTTGAGAACCATTGACTTTGCTAAAGAACTAAAACTAATAGAAAGCTTCGGATCGGGCTGCCTTGTTTTTAATGTTTCTGCACTTTGTTAGCCTTGTCTAGAAGGTGCTCAACAGCACTTTCCTCTCCCAGCAGCTCCGGGGTACCTGCAGGAGCATCATACCTGATGTTTGATGCTGCTCTCAGAAGCAGGACCCCTAAATCTTCACTGCAGTGTCAAAGCCTGATGAAACTACAGCTGAGCCCGAGAGCTTGGCCTCTTTATGCCGTGCTTACACCTCCAGCGCTTTACTTGGGAGAGGCTTCACTCGGGCCACAGCTCCCTCCATAGGGCTGCTGGTAATTATTTGCATTACTGTCAAACGCTGTAGCCGAACTACGCCTTTACCAGCCAGCCAAAGTCTTTTCATGTTCAGGCCGTGGTTCAGCCTGGACCACGTCACTGGCTGAAGCAAGTCTGGGGAATAGAGATGAGGGCAAAATAAACTGGTTTAACATGAAAATGAGCAGTGCCAGTTTAACAGCTCCCAAGAACTGGAACACCACTGGTGAGACCTAAGAAATATCCAGCATCTCCCCAGGCTTGCTGTGATTTAAACCGATGACAGTTTGCTGAGTCAGGTGGGAGGGATGCTTTCCCTCCCCCCGTGCTCTGGGTAATGGAAGGTGGTTTACCTTCAGTGGCTCATAATAAAAAGGGAAAATAAAAGGAAAAGCTGCCTCAAAATCAGATATCTTTTGGGAAACACTTTGCTTGGCAAAGAGGAGCCATTGGAGGCACTCCTGAAGTCAAACATTTTGGGGAGCGAGAGCCAACTGCAGGGACAGACCCAGGGCCCTCGGTAACCCTCTGCAATAGGTTACACTCAGAATTGGGCACCAGCTCAGTGCCACAGGGCCTGACGCCTTGGACAAGCTTGTTTTGGTCAATTTTGAACTTACGTCAGCTTGTGTTTTGCTGTAAGAACAAATTGCCTGACTGGTGCCTAATGTGCTTTTAGGTTTAGCTTTGCTTTGTGCAAGGAAATGATAGCAAGGGTTTGTCAGGCCCTTACCACTCAAGTGATCATTGTGTAACTACACCTGCAGAAAACTTAAAAAAAAAAAAGAAAAAAAAAAAAAAGGAAGACTGTTTAAAATGAGTGAAAAATAGCCTCAAATGGACTTTTGACCAAGGAGGAAGAAATACAGACATTCGATGTCCTTCTCCCAGCAAAGAAACAGAGATGTAGAGCACATGCCCTACCAACACATGGGAAGGGTAAACTAATACTGGAGAAAGGGGGAAAGATATGACAAAGTCTGTGCATGTGATGTACTGGAAATTAGCAGTAATTAGATAATTAAGATTATGAATTTCAGTAACACTGTAACTGAATTAATAGAACCTGTTAGACTTTATTTCGATTAGACTGGCAAGGCTCTGTTAGATGATGAATAGACTCATTGCTCCACATAGCAGACGTGGTTCCTCAGCCCATCTAAACGGCGTTAAACTCGTGTAGCACAGCAAAGCAGCAGAAGAGCTTTCCATCAAAGTACTTGCAGAATCTCTTCTGACCAGGCTTAGGAGAAAACTGTGGGGCCAAGAGCATCGGCTAGGGAGCAGGGAAAAGCAGGCAACGTTGTCTTTCATATCCTTCTACTAAGTGGCTTGATCAGGGGATTAGTCCTGCTCTACCTGATGATGAACCTTGCCAACACCCAGAAAATGGGAAGATGTGGCTGTCAGGAGAGGTGCTGACACACTGCAGGGGTGGGCATTCACACCCATTGCAGCTCTGCCGGCCCGGACTTGGAAGGCAAATCCTTCTGGCAGGATTACTCAACTCCCACCGGGGATTTTTCCCCTTTTCCTGTTTTTTTTTGCCCCCATGCAGACATCCCCCGCTGTGCTGCAGGGGATCTCCCCTCCCTCCAAGCTCCGGTGCTTTCGGAAGGAGAAAAGCAAAGCAACGTTGGAAGCGGGTGGCAGCAGCGGCTGTGTGCTGGGGCAGCCGGGGTAGTGGGGCAGCCGCTGACTGCGGAGTCTGCACACCTGTGCTCTGCAGCCTTATTTAAGGAAAATAGTAAAGTTGACATTTTTTCAAATATGTCAGAGGGATAAGCATGCCTAATTCCCATTTAAATCAACAGGAACTAGACATCCAGCCAGCTGGGGAAAAAAAGAAAAGATAAAGGACATGAAACACCTGGCTAAAGCTGTAGTGATGAATCAACCACACTCCAGCCCCCAAAGGATGAATCAAGTATACTGATAATGCAGACTTTTCTAGCAACTCAAATTTGCCTTAAAAGTCCATGTGTTATGGATACACGACTTTTTTTCAGTAACATGCAAAACAAGGGAATAATTATTTTACACATAAATACCTATGAGTATTTTCCATTAGCCTTTACAGGATCTGGTTTTGAAAAGATTTTTACTGGCTGTCACTCAATTATACAAATAATCCGGAGATTTAGAAACCAAAACTGGGGACCAGGCCAGGCCAGTTTCTCATGTGGCGAAACTCCACTGACTGCAAGGGCATTTAGGGCACGGCAGCGAAAGCATCCCTCCCAGGAAGAAAAGGAGTGAGAAAACACCGGGGAAAACTAAATTCCCTCTGATGGCCACCTGGCTTGCTACCTCCCTGCCAGGTGGCTGTAGCTTTTACATCAAACCCACCATCACCATTATCGGCCCCTCTTGTGAAGACCCAGTGGCTAATGAAGCGCCCAGCAACACGTTGTTGGAGAATGAAACGTGCAGGCAATAAATATGGGGCTGTTGACAGAGGTCTGGGTTTCCATAGCTCTGCTTTCACGCGGAGGGGCTCCAGACCTCCCTGGCAAAGTGATTTACGGGCTCCAGATCGAAGGCAGCTCTGCTCTGCCCGCCCCATGCCAATCGCAGATCAAAGGCAACCATCTCTGGGGTGGATGATGGCAAACATGGCACGGTCCAAAACCGGCTTACGAGCAATGGGGAAACCAGAAGACCTGAAAGGAGAGATGAGCACCTGCCTGCTGTTGCCGCTGTGCCGTGACATCGTTTTTACCAGGGCTGCCGAGATACTGGTGCATGGCGCAGCAGTTCCTCCTCTTGAGTACAGATGGAAAGTAAGTGAGGGGAGGCAGCTTGTTTGCTAAAACACCCAGACAAACTCCAGGTTGGGAAGGACAAAAGCAGCAGCTGGTGGCCTGCCAAATCCAGCAGTTCCTGGGAAGGAGCTAAAAGAAACAACATTTCTACATAACAATGCATCTGCTAAAAATGCTCCATAAACAAAGTTGGTAGAGATAACCTGATCCTTCCACGGGAGCTGGCTATAGGGCTTGCCAGGGTCCACCCAGGCACGGTCCCATTTGCACTTCTCTGACCCCTTCTTGGCATGGCCACCACAGGAGGAACAGCCTCAGCCACCCCCAAACCTCCACCCACACCAGGTGTGGGTGCCAGCCGCCCACGCCGGCAGGTTGGGAACATGCTTTGAAGGATAACAAACATGCGTGCTGGTTCAGTGTCCCTTTGGCCAAGCTAACCCGCCGCGATGCCTGTGGTCCTGCGGGCTTTTTGGGAGAGACAGAGGCAGGAAGCCCTGCAGTGAAGCTCCTGAGATGGAGACCCAGCACGGAGGGAAGGTGTGAGATCGCCTGGGGCTCCGGATGAGGAGGCTGGGAAAGGTGGGAGCACGTTCGCAAGCGCCAGGCCATGAGGTAGCGATGGTGTTGGACAGGATCGCTGCCGGGAGCCGGGGCAGCGGGATCAGGCTCTGTGTGGGCACGTGTGCGTGCAGGCTGGGGAGGGCTGGCTTGTAGCTCCCTAACACAACAGGCAAACACACAGACCAGACCTCTGCACTTACCAAGCTCTGGATAAGAGCAGATACTGAGAATTGGGCTAATTCGCACTCTGCTCTCAACAGCTAAACTTTCCTTGACACTTCCTGTGTCAACCAAGGTCTGCCTCTGACAGCTGATGCTTTATTATTAACACTGAAAAAGGCTCGGGAGGGTTACTGTGGACCTCTCCTTGCTTTGCTTCTAGTCTACAGCCCTTTCAGAAATCTTATTTTGGGAGACCCTGCTTACGAGGGACTCTGACACTTCCCTTTTCCTCCACCCCCGGTGACACCCCTCTATCTGAGCCCTCTGCCGCTTCCCGGGGCCGTGCAGCCCTTCGGCGGTGAGCCTGTGCACAGGAGCCTGCCTGCGCCGTTTGTGCTGGAAATCCGACCGCTGAGGTCTTCAGCAGCAACTCTTCCTGACCGCCACTTTGCAGAGAAGGAATTAAGTGTTTGTTACCGCAAATGGCTCAAAACCAGAAGATTTTCACGCAGCATCAAGCCCAAGCAACTCAGCTCACATAGTACTACTTAATTCTTCTGTTCCTCTGCAATATGGAAAATAAAGGCTATGATCAGTGGCCCGAGTGCCATGTTTTCTTCCTTGTGCTCTGCACCCCATGTTTGCCTTATGTGCCTCTTCATTACACGTCCTTGGAGGCTGGCACAGTTAAATCTCACTGAGTAACTAAAAGCAGCAAAAGCAGAGCATGTTTGCAGAGCCCCCCCACCCCTCCTAAGGCTGGACACCCCTCTTCCCAGGTCTGGCGCACCTGGCACCGGCGGCCCAAATCCGGGCTCTTAATTAGAGACACTAAAATTAGATGGCTGGCGCTGAGTATATTTGCCTTTGGTTTCCTCTTCCCCAATTCTAACGGGATAAAAAAGGATTTCCGAAAGTTTGCAGGCAAATTTCCTTTCCTAAGTGTCCGTGTGTTTTAGATCTCACGGTGCGCCATCAGGAGAAAAGCAGACTAGATATCAACAATGTATAGCATAGAAAGCTCAAGAAAGTTTAAGGAGTGAGACATATTAGTGAAAAAAATCAGGTTTTATTTAGCCAGGGAGAAATTAAGACCAGGAAAGGTGGAGCACTTTGGTTACAATTTTAAATCCATGAGCTGTCCTGCCACTTAGGATTCCTCTCTGTGCCTTGCAATATCAGGCTTTTAATTAAAGACTCAGGGCCTCAAGACAAGCAATTAAGTGCCAGCCCTCAAATCTGTCTAAAAAAAACCAACAGGAAGGTGATGAGATGCCATAAGGAGAAGGAGGAGGAGGAGAATTTCTGCCCTAAATGACTTGCAGTGCCTAGCTTTATTTTTTTAATTTTTAAATTGGAGTTTATCACCACTGCTCAGTGATCCACAACAAGAGATTTCCTTCGGTTATCAGACAAGGTAGCCGTTCGCTTTTCGCAGGACAAGCCCAACGCGGGGCAGCAGTTGCACGCCAGGCGCGTGGGCTGCCCTCCCTGTCCTGCTCTGGCGGCCAGCCCCCCCAAAAGTCCCGGGGGTGCCAGCGGGGTACGGAGGCGGCCGCGCTGGGGGTGTGCACCTCCCTGCAGCGCCCGCCGGGAGGAACGGGGCTGAGGGCTGGAGAGACACGAGCTGCGACGGTGCTCACCCAGCTGAGCCCCGGGGCTTGCAGGCTGAAACGGTGTCCGTTTCTCGCCCTAAACCGGTTGGTTTAATTAGATACCACCCAATAATCCTGCCAGATGCGTGTCCCAAGACCGCTGAACCCATAACCAATGCTCCTGTCCAAGCCCACTGGGTTGGTCCAGGCCAGGGACCGGTCATTCTCCGACCCACTCCGATTTCACCCAAAACAAGCGTGTCTGCACAGACTTCTGTCAGAGTTCAAACCAGCTCGAAAGCGCTCCTTAGTTCATGGGGGTGCAAGTCCTTCGTTTTGGCGAGCGGGTTCAAAGTGTTCACCAATTGGCGAAACGCTTAAATCACAGAAATGCAGCAGTCTGCGGCTGAACCCCTGGAGACTGCCAAACCACAGCCTCTGGAGGAGCCAGGAGTACACTCAAGCCTTCCCTCTGCAAACCTGGGAGCATCTGCTGCCCAGGGTTTCCTCTGAGGTCACAAGGCCCAGCACTAACACAAGATTCATTTTATTTGTACAAATGCTCCCTGTCACTGCCAGATGGATTAATCTGGAAAGGACGGCGTTAAGCTCCCTACGCACCTGCAGTAACCCTTCTTTCCTTACATCTACTTCGTGCTGGCAACAAAGCCTGTGTCGGATCCAATTTGTGCTTTGGAAAAAAGTAGAAATCGTCTCAATAATAAATATGCCATAATAAGCAATTTTAAAAAGGAAAAAAATATAACACCGCACATATAAAATATGCTTCATAACTGAGGTTTTATTCCAGCACTCACTAGTTGCTGAATATAGATGTTGTGGGCTGCTGTACCCACTCAGAGCCGCCAGCTTTGCTGCTGCCTGCGTTACCAAATAATTTCTCCAGGTGGGATGTGCAAGTAAGGCCGAGTCTTGGCACAGGCACCTGGGGACGTAAGAGACGTGTTTTAGGTCCAAGGGAGAAGCGCTACTGCTTAGAAAGGGGAACCAGCTCTTATTCCTGTTTTTTTCCCCATGCTGCAGCAAGAGCAGCAAGGTGAAGTCAGGCATTTCCCTGACGCGACTCTCTTGTTTGTCTTCCCTGTTGTCATTAGAACAAATTGAATAATCCTCTAGATACTTTTATTAACACAGAAAAGCACTTTTTTCCCAGCAGGAGGTGTGCTGCCGATGGTAGAGGACCAAACTGAAGGTACTGTTCAAGGGATCGTGTTGTGTTCCCACTTCTAAACGAGGAACATGAGCAGAAGATGATTTTTCTGACTTGCTGAGCCCTTTGACTACTACCCCATAA
>VXBL01000258.1:1110503-1199874 GCA_013400195.1 Aramus guarauna | reverse complement strand
CCCCACCCCGGTTCCCCACCTCGAACACTTACTGGTGAGGAGCCCCTCCATCCCCCTGCCAGCAGCCACGGGACGCCGCTCGCCATGTGTGCCCTGTGTGATGGCAAGGGCACCTTTGGGGCCCTCTTTTGCCCCCACCCAGGGCTCGCTGTCCCTCGAGGGAGGGCAGTAGCTCCTTGCCCTGTGATATGCACATGGGGCCCTTCACAGCTGCCTGGCCGAGCTGTGGGGCTGGGGGGGTGTCNTCTGCAAACCTGGGAGCATCTGCTGCCCAGGGTTTCCTCTGAGGTCACAAGGCCCAGCACTAACACAAGATTCATTTTATTTGTACAAATGCTCCCTGTCACTGCCAGATGGATTAATCTGGAAAGGACGGCGTTAAGCTCCCTACGCACCTGCAGTAACCCTTCTTTCCTTACATCTACTTCGTGCTGGCAACAAAGCCTGTGTCGGATCCAATTTGTGCTTTGGAAAAAGGAAAAAAAAGTAGAAATCGTCTCAATAATAAATATGCCATAATAAGCAATTTTAAAAAGGAAAAAAATATAACACCGCATATATAAAATATGCTTCATAACTGAGGTTTTATTCCAGCACTCACTAGTTGCTGAATATAGATGTTGTGGGCTGCTGTACCCACTCAGAGCCGCCAGCTTTGCTGCTGCCTGCGTTACCAAATAATTTCTCCAGGTGGGATGTGCAAGTAAGGCCGAGTCTTGGCACAGGCACCTGAGGACGTAAGAGACGTGTTTTAGGTCCAAGGGAGAAGCGCTACTGCTTAGAAAGGGGAACCAGCTCTTATTCCTGTTTTTTTCCCCATGCTGCAGCAAGAGCAGCAAGGTGAAGTCAGGCATTTCCCTGACGCGACTCTCTTGTTTGTCTTCCCTGTTGTCATTAGAACAAATTGAATAATCCTCTAGATACTTTTATTAACACAGAAAAGCACTTTTTTCCCAGCAGGAGGTGTGCTGATGGTAGAGGACCAAACTGAAGGTACTGTTCAAGGGATCGTGTTGTGTTCCCACTTCTAAACGAGGAACATGAGCAGAAGATGATTTTTCTGACTTGCTGAGCCCTTTNCCCCCCCAAAAAAAACCCCCCACCTTGTGGTGCGGGGACCAGAGCAGTGCTCAGGCATACGGACTAAGGCTTTTCAACTGTCCCTCCTTGTGTACGTGCATGCAATACGCACACTTGCCCACACAAAAAATAGCAAAATAGGTGAATCTCAGTGCTGAAGCGAAAAAATTCCATTTGACTTATAAATGAGGGGTTTTTTTACTGCTTTTCGGGAACCTTTGCTGCACAGGCAGCACCAGCATTTCAACCTTTGCTTCTGGGTGGAATGGGGAAAAATAAACACCAGAAAATCATGTTGACCAACGAAGGCTGAATTTTTTGGCAGCTGCATCTCCCCAGATGCCAAAGCTGTTTGTTTCTTATGAGATTTAGCAGGAAGCAGCTTTACCCTCTCACATCCCGTCCCTCAAGCCGCCGCGCAGGAGCGGGGCCACGTGCCCACATCCCGGCTCCGGGAGAGGGACAGATTTTGTCCAGTGAGTGACCTGATCGCAGCCCCCCGTGCTGCACTAAGGCTGTCGTCTTCTGCTGAGAGCAGGGCAAAGCACGGGGTGATGCTGTGTGTCCCCTCGGGAGCTGACCGGTGCCCTCTGAGCAGCGACGGCTGAGGACGCGGAAGGGACCGGGGTAAAGAAGGACATGCTCCTCCGGCAAAGGCAGCACCCGGCACGCTCCCACTAGTTGCTTCTGGGAGTGAAATTTTTGAAATGCAGAATAAAATGCCACAGATGCCAGGAGGGAGAGGAAATGCCACACAGAACTTGAGTCCCCATTAAAAACAAAACAACACAAACCAAAGCAGTAAGACCCCAAACAAGCAGACCAGGTAAGTGTGGGCAGTGTGATACACGCATGAGCACCTTCGGCACACGCTGCCTGAGCGTGTGGCTGCTGAAGATGGATGATACATGGCCTCGCGTGCGGGAAAGCACAAAGTGCTCCTGCCATTCCGGGCCAGGCCATGGACCCAAGCCTGGCACGTGCGCCAAGCTCTGCCCATCTCCTCACCTCGGGGTAAAAACCCGGCCCCGCCGGGGCACCAGGGCGTTGAGAGAGCCAGAAGCTGCCAGTGACAGTGACAGTACCTGCCACTGCCATTGCTGTCCGTGCTGGAGAAGGAAGTAAAAAGGGTTGTTGTGTGAAATGAGAAGACAGGCAGTAACTCAACTGCGTCCACGCGGCCTCCTCCTGTCCTTAGGGATGGCCAGGAAGCAAGGCTATGACTGCTCCTGGCTGCAGCTCCTTCCTTTTCCGTAGGAACCACCAAGTTTTTGTCTAGGGCGCTTGCCGGGGCCCTGCCTTGTCCAAAAGCTGCCATGGGAGAGGTGCCGAGCACGGCTGGAGAGCTGCCGTCCTGCCAGGGAGCAGCTGCCACTCCACTGCCCGGCTGCCACCGCCACTGACTCCCCCTTAAAGGACAATTAAGAAGCACACCGCTTGGCTTCAAAACATACAATATACTTTATTGCCTGCTAGATAATCAAAGTGAGGAGTAAACACCATAGCTGGAAAAAGCAGAAAAGGACCAGGAGAAGGAAAAGAATATCCAGTCACCAAACAAGTTATCAGGCAATAAACCATACACAATATAAATAATCTGTTTCCCAAACAACTAAATCTTTATTTTGCTAATGGCCATTATATGGTTAATTATCAGTAGTAAAATCTCTGGATTTTCTTTTCTACACAGCATTAGTAGTAAGAAATATATAAGGGACTCTGCAGAAAGCAATACAAAGGAGTTATATACACAGGCACCTTCTGTGGAGCAAGAACAGAACCTCATCTAATAAGGAAGGGCTATCTACAAACCAGAAGACCATGGTAATACAATATTAGCTCAGACTTAGTTTAGCTGCAGCCTTTCCACAAGGTAGGCTAGCCAACTTATGTATACATATATATTTTAATATAGATATATATAGATTTATTATTTTAAAAATAATGTGAACTACCTGTAGTTCCTAGACTAATTTTAAAGAGGCAGTGTACCTTTCCAAAGCTTCATTTCAGGAAGTATATTAAAAATGGTATATAAAAGACTAGCAGACCCAAGCTCGCGTATCGACTTCCGATATCTTCCCTCCAATTTTTTCTCTAATGCTATAGCTGCCATCCGCATTGACAGCAATGCCTTTAGTCATCTGGATTGCTATTTATGTTGCTGTAATTGCTACCACTAAGTTTACTGGATTATAGTGTTAGTAATTGTTGATTATAAATAGCAATAATGCTGCAGTACACTGTCAAAGCCTGGCCGCGTTACGAAGATCTAGTCTGTATGTGCATGCAGAGTTTTGTTGTTTCATCTAAAAGAATATTTCTCAGTCAAAGTGCTTCCCCTGCTCTCCCCCCCACCCCCCCCCAGCCCCGTTGTTCAATCCATGTCGCAAGGACTCCTCTCTCTAAGGAAGATGTGATGCCTCTCACTCTGCACCAAACTCTCAGCAGTCCTTAACGCAGAATCCATCCATCCATCCATCCATCCATCCATCCATCCATCCATCCAATTTTATTTTTAGGGCATAACCTTTCCCTCTCCCACAGCCAGTGTCCTGAGGGCTACTAAATATGACTTATTAAAATCAAACCCAGCTATTTGAGGAAATGCTTTTAACACATTTTGGGCCAGATCTCCAGCTGGGCTATTTTGTCCTCGCACTCCCCACAGCAGGCGGGCAGGCAGCAGAGCCAAGCCCAAGCCATTGAGCAGGGGATGGGGAAGGAAGAGACATTTGCTGGGGACATCGTTAGGACCCGGCAAGACCAAGGGTGCCTTTTGTGTCACCTGTTCCCAGTCTGCTCCCCGTTTGCATTTTGGGGTCCACTCGCAAAGGCAAAGCCGGAGCATGTTCACACAGAGGGACAGCACCTCCTCTGATGGGATTTTCTATTAAAAACAGGCATCGAGGGACAAGGTCTCTTTTGTAAGCGATGGCATTTTGCTCTCAGCCCAACCCCCCCAGGCTTTGGCTGATGCTGAAGTGCAACATCACTTTTGGTCATGATGCTGATGTCACTTAACACATTCCTTGCCCTAAGGGCTTCTAGAAGCCTCTTCCCTAATCTGTGATGACACTCTGATACACAGTCACTCTACTTCGGGTACCACCCCAGTGCTGAGGAGCCGGGTTTGCATGAAGTAAGTGTCTCAGACCCAGGAAAGACCTGAAACAGCACAGCGCAAGCACGGGAGTCTCCCACTCGGGCGGAAAACCCGGTGGAGAGAGAAGACTGGGGGGAGGCAAGAGGGATGTTTCTGGCTTCGGCTCTGTTTGCACACGCGCCCAGGTATCCCCCCCGTCCCAGCCTGCAACGTTGCCTCGTGACCCGCCAAGCCAGGATCCGGCCCGTGTGACTCGGCACGGTCCCACCAGTGCGAGGGACTGCTCTGCACCCCCGGGACCCCCGGCCTGGCACAGGCCACCGGGCAGGAATGACCTCCAGTACGAGCACCCGCGTCTGACCAAAGTGTACCACACACCCTCAACAGAAGCCGTCTTTTGAGTGTAGCAGAAAATGTGTTTCCAGAAACGTGTGGCAATAAATAAACTGTTTCCCATAATAAGCCTGGCATTTTGATAGGAGGGCTTAAAACTGGGTATTTTTAAAGAAGGACGCCCTGATGGAACAGGATGTATTTGCAGTATTAGAGAACAAAGGATGGACTGTATTTAAAATCATACCTGTCCCTAGCACTACGCCAGGCACACCCATCCTTGCTGAATTCAGCATTACCCCCTGCATCTCTGCTTATAAAACAGTAAAGCCAGAAAATTCCTGATTGATATTTCATCGTGACCTCAGAAGCAATTTTAGCTATCCAAGCAGCAGGTAGCCTTTGTCTCATCCAGGTACCCGAAGTGAGCACCCAGGTAAGTACCGTAAGAAGAGAGGGACACGCAAAAGCTAGAAGCTGACCTGTACAGTGCACGATGTAAATTCTTCTGCCTGTATTGGGAAAGCCACTGTGTACAGACACTGTTTAAATCTTGGTCACTTCAGTCTTTGCATCGCCGTGGAGTATTACTTCATCTTTCTTACGTATCTGGACCTTGCTTTACCCTTGGTGTTTACGCAGACAGACATGCAAGCACCACAGAAGGGAAATGCCCCTTTTTTGTATTTTGGTTAAAATTTTGTGCCTGCAAGGGTTACAGGATCCGTGTTATTTTTCAATTCTGTGAGTAATTCCTGTTCAGCTCTACAGGACTCAAAGCACATGCTGGTACTCAACAGCAGGGAAAATACAAGAAGCACGCTGCTATGCTGGGAAGGAGAAAAAAATAAAGGCAAATTTCACGAGAGAAGCACTTACGTTGGGTGCAAAATCAACTAAAGATTCATCTTTACTGGCTGTGCTTGTGTTTTTTTGACTACCAAGGGAAAGGGTGTAATTTGGAAGTCAGGTGCAGGTTGATCTGCTGCAAAGTGCAGCCTTTTTTGTTGCTTTTGACTCCACCGCAACCTATTTCTGCTTATCCTGGCTGGGGTTGCTAAGGCTGAGCAGGAGCAAGGAAACCAAGGGGAGCACGAGGGATTAGGAGTCTATTGGAGCAGGAGAGAAACTGTGAAACATGGAGGAAAACGCTCTTCCTTTTCCAGGCATTGCTGAAGATTAGATCAATCGTGAAAGCTGGGGACTGCTGAACATATTGGTTAATTTGCAACTGAAGTGCAGTTTGATAGGCATCCACTGTATTTCATAGTTTGTGTGTGAAACCAGGAGCCGAAACCTCCAAGTGCTGGGCCATCCTTGCCAAGGTGATTACTGGGTTTGGGGAAAATCAGTTCATTCCTTCCGCACACTTGGTTTCCTGTTTTATAGTGTCATTTCTTCCACTTCAAAGGTTGTTGAGGAAATTGCATGTTCTGAACTGCTCTGTTGCACCTGTTTCCTTTTTAGCCATTAAATGCGTTTTCTCTCAACATTCTGGGATTGCCAGCTACTGCAGGAGGTTGTCTGTGGAGATACTGCCCTTAAAAAGTCAGCCTTTGGTTGGTATGCAGTTGCACTGGGTTTCATCAAAGGCTCTTACTGGAAGTAAACAGACTTGGGTCCTTCACTCATCTAGGTTCCTTGCCATACCCATGCCCAGGTGTCACCTGGGGCAAGCACCTCTCGGAGACCAACGTTTCTGGGACCTCTGCTTTGTGTCCTGCTTATGGCATCACTTGTTTCAGCTCTTCAATACAGCACCCAGTCCCGGCTTTTCTTTGCTGTGCCTCCCCTGGGTGTCAGTGCCTGAGTCCGTACCACCCCATGGAGCAGCTTAAGGGGGACCTTGGGGCCACGAGGCAACTGATGGGCTCTGCATCCGGCAGCACCTGCAGGGCCACCTCTGCCATCGCTTGCTGCCGTTTCTTGTCGGGGTCGCAAAGCCATGGACGTGCACGGCCAGCACTCAGCAGCACCCGGCACCCCGTGCAACCCTTGGTGGTTACGCCGGCCCCTGCCATGGCAGCGTGGGGCCGACAAGAGGCTGCCACACGTTGCAGAAGGTGCTAACGCAGCTGCTGCTGGAGACAGGGGACTCTGGCCTTGCCTCCTCCCACCTCTGAGCTGTGTGGGCCCACGCAGAAGACCACGGCTGGTAGGACCTGGGGCTAGGTCCCAGCAGCATGCCAGCACAGCCGGGACGACCTTTGTCTGGTGCCCGGACCATTAGTGTGGAAGAGGTTTGCTGACCCATTTCTTGCAAGCCTACAACCTTCTGCTGAGCGCAGTGAAACCCTGACCGGGTGCCAGGCACAGCGACTGCGAGTGCAGGCAGGGAGCTTCCTGACAGCCTGGCACGGGCAGAAAATGAAGGCAATTCCACGCCTTACTTGAGGGATGTGCTCTCCCCTTTGCTTCCCCATTGGATACTTGTTCCCAGTAATGGGTATTCTTCACGGAGAAAAGCGTGCTCTGTCCCTCCGAGACTCCTCACCAAACTGTGGCATCGCCCCCGGTAAATCAGCGCACCGTCAGCAAGGGAGTGCACCGCGCTTGCTAACACATTGGACTTGCTCCATTAGTCTCCTAAGTGTTTCAAAATCATTCCACTAGTCCTGTTTTTGGAGTTGGAGTGAATATCGCAGGTACAGCCGTGAGTCCCCATCCCAAAGCGGAGACCCAGGGATGTCCTGGTCCCTGCACTGCTGACACCGTCGCGGGCAGCTTTTCTCACATCTCCCAAGGAGAGGCTGGATCGGACACCAGGCAGGGACCTTGCTGCGAGTGCAGGTGATGCCTCGCCAGCAGCATCCCACCAGAGGACAGCCAGGAAAATGCTCCTTTCCAAGCCCAGAGGCAGCAGAGAGAGGATGGCTGCAGAGTGAGGGCAGGCTCCAGCGCCCACAGGCTCACCAGCCTCTTGGTGTGGCTGGCACAAGTGCTGCCTAATGAAATGGATGCTGTTCTCCTTTGGTTTCCCCCTCGCAATATGGCTTTAGTGATGGACTTGTAGTGTCTAAAAAGGGTACTGAGGAAAAAGCTGGCAAGCTGGGTTGTTTTGGGTTTTTTTGGTTTGGTTTTCTGTTGTTTTTTGTTTTTTTTTAACTGTCAGAACTCTGTAAAAAATTAAAGGCAACTGCTAGACAGAAAACACAGCACGAGGAGAAAGGTCTCTTTGAACCTCTCTGGTATGGCTATTAACCGTCAACCTGACACACCATTTGAAGGAAGAGATTTTCAAAGGCATGGAGGAGTCCTGTGGCTAGCAATAAAGTTGGGCTGGCGCTCCTTGACAATCTCATCTCAGATTTTATCTGATCATTATTTCTAAGGTTGTATTTACAAAAGCAGCTAAAATGCCTCTGTATCTAACATCTTTTGAGGACACTGTCTTTTTCTCCTGTACCATAAAATTTTGTACTTAGGCACTGGGGGAATAAACCACCCTTGAAAAGTAAAGATAGCCAAGCACTGTCAAAAACCGTGTGGGGAAACGGTTGAGTCTCCACTATTAAAGGCTTTAAGAACAGGTTCAACACCCACCTGTCAGGTAAGTGATAAGTCTAGCTTGACCTGCCTTAGGGCAGAGAAACTCTCTAGCTAATGTCTCCAGGTCCCTTTTGGCCCTGTGAGTCTGTGCCGGTAAATACTGCCAAGATCTCATCCTGCCACGACCAGGATGTGTTTAATATCCTGACTGACTGTTCGGTTTTTTGCCTTGGCTTGCTGTTTTTCCAGGAACACACACAAGCTCTACAGACATCCTGTTAAGAGTCAGCTTACATCTTCTTCACAAATCATCAAAAGCCTGTCCACTTTTACAGTCCCCCTGAAAAAAAAAACAAACAACTGGGGAGCAGCAAATCAAGAAGAACACAGAGGAATGTTCACCCCAACATTTCAAAAGCTGCCATGGAAAGCTTTCCTTCAGCCTTTTCTCATCTTGAAAAATGTTGGCAGAATTGTTGGCAAGTTGATAATGAGCAAGAAAACCCCCACAGTGACAAGAATCACAGAATCTTTTAAATATTTTCTGCTGGTTCTTGCTGATAGCTTACCCAGGCTGGGCGTTCAAATTAAAAAGAAAAAAAGCCAAGCTAAGGAGCCTGGGACATTTAACAGGCACTCACAAACATCGAGATGAAACACCATTAGGAAATTCCAACACTACTATGAAGATGATCTGTGACACTGTATTCAATGAAATACGATTGCCCAAAGCTGACCTCACATACCAAGCTCCTACCAGCTGGCTTACGGTACGCAATTAATACAACAACATTAACAGCAATCAACTTACAAGGAACGAAAGGAAGTGAATAAACAGCAGCAGCAGCAACACCAGTCTGCCATGCTCACCTATGGATGGCTGTGGGAATCCATCTGTTTACCATTTCTGTAGTGAACTGTTATTTTGGCAGCTTGCTAACCTGCCCTCACCACAGACACGCAAGCAGAAAACACAGAATTTCATTTATGGAGATGCTGGCCAATCCTATAGCCTTGTCTACACCCTGAATTATTCTTTTTCCCCCAATTTATAAATTTTACATGGGTTAGAAAAGACCATCTAGTGACACATTTAATTATGAATGTCTGTGGCACCCTTCCCAATTTCATGTTTCTTGATGAAATCAATACCCAGCAACAATAATGAGGATAAAAATGTCTTTACGTCAGCAGTAACTCCGTGCACACAGGGCTTTGAGACAACCACCACCACAGTACTTCAAGGAGACGGCCAGAGATAACAACGGCAAGTATCCGGTGCTGCTACAAGGAGCATCAAATCTTCAGCCATAACAACTCAAAACCAGAGAACTGCTCACTCGACACAAGCTCAGTCACGCAAAGTGCCTAGGACAGCTTTCCAACAAAAGTAGGTGAAAGGTGCAGAAATTAAAAGCAACGTCTTACTGACTGACAAGATGTGCAGAGCAACAGCCCTTACTTTGATACGTGAATTCTGCAGGTGCAACCCTTACTGCAGCTTTCCGCAGCGGGCGCCGAGGGGGGTCTGTCCGCACCTGTCAGCTGGCATCCCCATCCCATCCGTGGGGATGCAGCGGGGCTGCTGCGCCGCACTTCCCGACAGCCACGGTGCCTTCTCCGGAAGGAAAGCAACGGTGCTTCACGTCAACGCGGTCCTGATCCCGCAGGCTGCCCCCATGTGAACCTGTTGGCTTAGGTGAGGCTATATGGGCAAGGTAACTTGAAAAGCCGGTATTGTGTTTATTTGATCTGAAAGTTTCTTCAGTGATTATGGAGAAAGAAAACTTAATTGTATGGGGACTTTTTTTCCCCCTCTAAGGAAGAAATTTAGAAATGTAGTAAGAGTTTTATTTTGCAAGCTTAGTATGAGTTAACGTAAACTTTGCAGGTCTAATATGCAGTGCTGAAGGGGGTTTTGGTTTGTTTTTAAAAGAAAGGCATGTGACTTCAAGGTATATTAGTTGCTATAACAAGCCATGCTCTGAAAATTAAAACAGGCCAAATCCTCATAAACTATGAAACTATTCTCAATAATGAACTGTCAGGAGAAGGAAATAATTTATCGTATCTCAGAAGCCTGCTGGGTTCCCAACACTGGTGCTGCTTGGGCTTTCCTACAGAAAGCCGGGGCACGAGAAGGGCCTGGGGCATCCAGCTCTGCTGCTCTACGCGTTTTGCTGGAGGATCCCACCTCCTTGTGCCTATATCTTTTTGCAGAAGCTGCATTTGATGTTCAGCCACTGTTAGGGAAAATTGTTGTTAAAATACCACTAATTACAAAAATACTCTTTGTGGGTTTTTCAGAGCTGTGTAGTAGCTCAGGAAGGTGTGGAACACTGCCCATCCTACTGAAAATCAGTGGGATGTTTTGCTACTGATGTCCATCAAGTTTTCAGCTGCCGGAGAAAAGAGAGGGGAGGAAAGGCAAGATGACTGAAAAGGAAGGTGGGAAATTTGTAAGCGACGCTTGACATTCCCAACTTGCAGCAACATGAACAAAACCATAGGGCAAGGATATTTGTCTCTATCAAATATAAAGCTTTTTCAGTTGGACAGTAGATTTGACAAAAGCGACAAAACCCAATCAGTTCTTACTTTTAAAAGCTTTTATGCTGTTTATACTCCTTCTACCTTAATGGCAAAGGGTTTCCAACAGCTGAGATATATGGCATGGTGGTTTGATGCCGAAGGCAGCTGCACATTCCAGACATGCCACCACATCCTCCTCCAAGCACTGCCAAGTGTGATGGGCCAGTGCTGCCAAGGGGCTCCCATCTAGGTCTGAAGCAACGTGTGGCATCTAAAAAATGACATCCGCTATTTTCTATTTATTTGAAGATTCTCACACTAACTGTACATGCGGTTCTATTAATCAAAAGTAGTAGAAAATGACTCATCTTGCAAAGCACTTGGAGTATATTCTGAATGGTCTAAAAGCCGAAAGATTTTTATTTAAGAATACATTTTTATCTCATCATTAAAGAGGCTTTTAAATCCCTGCTGGCAACCCTTGGCTGTCAATTATAAAATCACTTTGCCAAGGTGGAACAGCACACATCTATTTTTTGTCTGGGTTTTTTTAATTAGTTGGAAATTAACAGAGTCTGTGAATATGAAACTGCTTTCAGATTGACTCTTAGGTATTATGGCATTTTCATGGTTCTCATGCATGAAACATATACCATGAGTACAACTCTCACAAATAAGTTATTTCAAAAATGCATCTGCATATATGCTATCTGTTTGAAAATGCTAAAGTAAGGACTCAGCCCTTCAGATAATCTGGAGATTACTGTTCTTCTAACCACCCAATGACCAAGGTACGTCAGGTACATTTTGCCATCAGGTAGACACAGAAATCTGTAAAACACGTATGTACTTTCCCCTCGCTCGTTTACAAGAAACCAAGCGTGCAGAGCACACTGCGTGTAGTAGTGCAGCTGCCAGAGCTCGTGGCAGCAAACATCATGTATGCCAGGCCATTTTTATACAAAAACCATCAAAGACTGAACGGATCCTGTTGCTATGTGCGTATGGATGCAACTGCATAAAATTCTGCTTCCCTTTTCTAAGGACTTTTCTGTTTGTGGTGTCCCCAGAGCCCGGCCCAAGCGAAGCTGTCAGTGACCTAGGGACAGTCTGAGTGCAACAGAGTCCGCCCAAGGGCCTCGCTCAGGCTTGCCAGCGCTGCCACCGTAAAACCCACACCCCGAAGCAGGCAGCAACTGCCCTTGGCCACCCCGGGAGGCCTCGAGAACCGTTGGTTACCACTTTGGTGCCTTAAATCTACAGTGGGGCTGCTGCACCTGTCAACAGGCAACACTATTGTACCAAGTATCACCACGCCACAGCTGCGACCGACCAAGGCACCCGTGTCCATCTTTAGAGCCAGGGATAAGTTAAAAATGCTGAGCTGCAGAAAACCAACAAAGAGCAAATGCTCCGGACAAGCAGCACAGCACCGGAGCCTCCCGCTGCAGCAACCCTCAAACTCTCTCTGGCAAGAGCATGTGGTGCCGATGACGTGTTGGACTCGGTGAATCAAATGGGCTTTGAATGCAGCTTAAACCGCAGGCTGTTTTGTTTTCCCCTCATCCAAGTCAGCACAACTACACTGTGAACCTGTGCTGATACCTGCCAACAGCCTGGCTGCTCGGTCTGCAGTCATACCTCTTGTGTGTCCTACATCTTATGAGATCCAGCACTTGCATACGGCACCTTTAGCAATGCATCATCCCTAAAAGATTCCTTTGCCAGTGTGGAATTCTGCATGAGAATTAAGTAGTTACCTTCACTTTAAAAGATCCCAGAGCTCAATTAACCATGTCCTAAATACGCTACACTACAGATAGTTACTAGTAAGGACGTTTTGAAAAAAACTACATACCGAGATTAAACAGTCACACAGTGAATGCTTCCCTCCGTTACCTTTCAGGGTAAAACTACACCTCGTGCCAGCCAAGCACAATATATTTTCTTGAAACACAGCAGGAAGCATTTTCTTAAGCACTGATTAAAATGATGATGAATGCCTGGTATTATTTATGACATACATGCAGGGAAGCACTTGTTAGCAACACTTATGCCACGTGCCAAATACATCTGTCATCTAAAAGCAAATGGGACTGCATTGCATCTCAAGTAGCCCACATATTACTTCTGACTGAAAAATTATTGCTACAGTCACTGAAGCAAAACACAGCATCCATTCCAAGCCATNCAAACCTCGCTCTTGAAATTGGAACCTTTTGAAGACAATGAAATAGTCCATCTGCTGTGACAGTAATTTCCCTGCCACCTTACTTCCATTAGAAAACACTGCTCTTCAAAACAAAAGGAAACCCAGCTTTGCTGCCATAACCTGTCAATCTCTGCGCACAATTTACATAGCTGCTCGAACTGAGGACAGGTTACACCCCTCACTCTCAAACTGCCTGCTGAAACCTGGAAGTTGATGAAGGTCTGACTTCACCCTCGAGTTCCCAGCTGGGTTTGTTTCATTTTGTTTTACAAAAACGTTATCCGAGCAGCTGCGGGCAAGAAGAGATCCCAGCTGCACGGACAAAGCTGTGGCATAGAGACAGTTTGCCATCCCGAAGGGCAGAGGCTGGGAGGCCTGAGGTGAAAGCATCTCCCCCTGCCAAAGCCCTGCCTGTGACCAACACCACAACCGGGGGTCCCGGAAAGGTTCATCCATGGGCAGGAACGGGTGCCAACGAGGACTGAACCAGATGGAACGTCTCAGATTGTACCAAGGAACCATCTGTCTGAGACATGCAATGAATTTGCTTCCAATTACATCACCCTGACCTATGTTAACGGCAATGGTGTGCTGCAAGCCATCTGAATCAAAGTCGCTAGTTTGGCAAGACTGAGAACGCACTAACTCAAGATACCAGGCTTACTGCAATGCGCGTAGCTCAGAGCTAGCACTGCGGAAGGACTCAGTGGCATTACGAAAGCCATTATTACTGGACACTGACACCAAAACGAAGTATCTCAAATGAGCAGACAGATTGGGACTATCCAACTTCCAAATTCTCCTTAACTCCTGAAAGACAGTAAGATGTTTTAATAATCCACAGTGAAAAGCCAGCAGCATTTACAGAGATCCAATTAGAACACAAATCCCATTATGGTAAACTTTCTGAGGTTGGTATCCGACATACTAGACCGTTTGGCAACATGCTGCTGAGTCTTAAGTCCTGCAACAGCAATTTTAAGAACGCCACTCATGAAAACATCCAGGAATCAAGATTTTTCATACTAGGAAAGCCTGAAATGAGATCATAACTCTAGGTTTTGAGCAGGTATTAAGGAAACCCACCCAGACTTTGGAAGGAAAGGAACTGATGCTCAGATTGATCAGACTGGAGCCTAATGGTCTGCCATGACTTCAAGATGTACTCCAAATATTTCTTTTGGGTTTGAAGGGCATCTCCCAACAGCCCAATTTCCCTCCCCCCCCCGCCCCTTTTTTTTTCTTAAACTGGATATTGTCTGATGGCAACACTGGCCTTTGCTTAGTGTGCAAACCATAAGAAATACACCTGACACTTCTCCGTATCCAAACACGAAGTTAACAAAAGTAATAAATAAAATGGTACAGAGCAGATTGGAGTATTAGGTGTTCACATTCAGAAAATCATACTTCGGTGCTAAGCCTGACAACTCAACTGGCTTGATTTTTAGGTCTATTTCAACTAGTTCCTCGTTTCACGGGCTGATGAACAGGTTGAAGTGCTGCTCCATATGAAATAAGCTTTTTGTATCACTTTATATAGGCTGGATTTTCAACTGCAGTTTCAGCTGGGGTTGAGACAGCTACATCTTGCGCTACCTTACTTCTCCTGAAGAGCTAATGTTATCTTCTCCTACCAGAAAGTAACCAACGAAGCGTAGCTGAAATCTAGAGTACATTTTGAATACAACTATATTAGAGCTTAATTTCTTAACTGCTGCTGTGGCAAGAACAGTCCACAAAAAGAAGTTGACACTGAATAGATGGTAGGTGTTATATCTTACAGGCTTTATTTCTGAGAACAAAACAAAACAGAACTTTGCACCAGATGTAGAAACATGTCTCGTATTTTGTTACAAAGTGCTAGTGTCCTACTGAAGAATGGACAGCTTCACAAGCTTGTATATAGCATGGTTACTGTATGCTCAAGCATACTTTGTCTTGCTTAATGTTGTCACACTGTAGGGAAAAAAAAAAAAGTCTGTTTGAAAGCAGGGTTAACAGCACGTTAAAAAACTCTGGGATGAACAATGAAAAGGACCCAACAAAGGGTATTGAGGGGAGAATGTCGGAGTGCCTGGCAGAAGTGCGGTGCTTGAGGAGGATGATGCCTTTCCGCCCTGTGTTCTTCCAAAAGTATTAGTAGAAATGTATCTTACCTGACAGTTAAGTGTCAGTGTAATGCCATGCAGCTGCAAGAAGCAACCTGAGTGAGAGCTGGGTAACAAACCAGATCTAGATACACCGAGAGTTAGCTGAATTCAGCGGGGCTTTTGCTGGGAGAACAAAATGAAAGCAGATGAGAAAAGATGGGAGTTTGAGGAATGCAGATGACTGTTTTAAGGTAATTTGGTAATAAAAAACCAGAATGACTTCAATGTCACTGACTAGGTATGCTATAGTAAGAGAATATGTATTTCTTAAGATTTCGTCCAGCTTTTTTTGCTCACTGAATCAGAGCTTTTCTTCCCCTTCCCCAACTATGACCTTTACATGGCCTTTAATGCTGAAGCTCTTCCATTCCTGGTGTTTCTTTGCAGACATACGGACGCATACCCAGTAAAGGCAGTGCAAGATTGCTTACATTTCTTCTTCCCTGAGTAAATAGCACATAGTTAAAAAAAAACAAAAAACCAAACCTAAAGGCTTTCCTTCTGCTACTTTTGACTCAGAGACAGGAGTTCTGCTCCCATGTGAACAACCAGTGTCTACCGGTTTCATGAAGTCTGTACTTGGGTCTTCTGTGATCAGAAAAATACACTGCAATCAAGGAGGCTTCAGGGATCCAAGGACAGGAAAAGACAAGATCCCCATCAATCTCATTTTCAAGCCTCAAGATGGTAAAATATATGGGCAGAACAGAGTCCCCGTTTAAACAAGTTTCCAAAGTAGTGGGGACCTTTAAGTTTAAATACTGATGACACTTGCTACTTATTTCTAAAAAGGAATCCATTTCTGACTAAGTTCTCCTAGTGTCCAAAGACCGAAAACATAGCAAGGGCTTCTTCAGGTGAGATGACTTCTCTTATACTTGTTGTGACTATCAACAAGCTTCCCAATTGTGCAAAGAAGATAAAATCCAGAAATGTGGATACCTGGAAAGCTCAGGAGAAAAGGCAAACTTTTCTCCCACAACCTAACTGCACGGAGTCCCAGCTCTCTGTCCCACAATCTCCAGCTTTATGCCAATATAAATCCATTGAATTCTGGGGGACTGGCATGGATATACAGATCTTTCCAACAATGTCAACAGTGCTGAACCAGGCTCAGAGGAACGGAAGCTTCCATAATAGATAATGTGTAAGCGAGAACAAATAGGCAGAAGTTCTTCATAAAATATGTGACTTCTTTATAGTCATTGTGTAGAAGCTGAACGGATGATCTGACAGGAAACTACAGCTTACAGTTCTGAGGATCCATCTCTGGGTTTTGGCATCTTCCATTTTCAGGTGGAAAACGAGCTTGTTTCTTTTTAAGTATAAAAAAAGCCAACAAATTCATACTGTAGCTAAAAAACAAATTCTGCATATACTGCTAATTCAGTCATATGTTAAACAATCATTTGATAGTAAAGCAGGTCTCCACTCTCCGTTTGAATAGTATTTATTTGCAATCGTTAGTTTTAAATGGGAAACTGTTTACAGGCACACACTAGATAACCAAAATAAAACGAACATAAAGATATCTATTTGAAGGTCCTTATCAAATATTTCAAATATTTTATTATATTTTTATTCAGTTTCATTATCACAGTTTAATGTACTTTAGCATGTTATACACATGGCTTAACATGTGCACTTAAAATATCAAATTAGAGGTTTCTGAAGAAAGTATGACATTCTATAAATGTGCTTATTGACTTTTAACTACACACATCTAAGAAGGCAGTAGCTCTGTTATACCATTGATGGAGATGAACTATTGTAAGGCATGTTTACACCAAGCTTTGGAGAGGATAAATCCAAACAGTGGGTCAAAATTCAGTGGATTTGTGTGTGAGAATAAAAGTTGAAGAACTGGGCTCTAGGAGGAAAGATCGTGGCAAATTAGTTGTGTTAAAACTCTCCACAGATATTGGTTACTAAAAGCAAGCACCACTGAGGAAGAAGGGGTTTGTAGCATCCAGGTCAGCAGGATCTGTGGTTTTTTTTCAGGTGTGATTTTCAAAAATCACACCTCAGGGTGTAATGTGAAAGAAAGACACCAAGATCTAGCAAGAAAGTTGGAAAACTATTGTCTGAGAAACCTCATGTAGTTTCATGACCTAACATGGGAACACTTTTGTACAGAGAACATGTTGCAAGTCACTGCACTCTGACGTGTATGTGTGTGCATATGTATACATACATGCAGACACATGCATATACATGCCTCTCTTGCTTTTGTCACCTTCAAAGCCCCAACCACAGTGTAGCAGTGTGTGTGGGAAATTAAGGTTTCAGTTGTAGGGGTGAAAAGAGTAGGACAGACCATTACATTTGGAAGCCTGGTTAGTTAGCTTGTACAGGTGTGGTTTTTTCCAGTGAAGTACAGTGTGGGTCTGCTGGTATACGGTAACAGTCAAGACCCAAAAACTACAATATAATTCTTTGGAAGAACTCAATAAATGTTAAGCTATTTGCAGTCATTTTAAAAATTCCATGTCAATGAAGGCCCTAGGTCACCATGACATGCCTCCCCCAGGAATATTACGCCAGCCCAAGCTTAACTCCAAGAGCACAGTGGTCCATAATGGGGGCTTCCTGCACTGTCACAGTGCAAATAACAATGCTGCCCCTTAAGTAAGGACGGTTTTCAGCATAAGCTTAGGTGTGTTGCTGAGCGGAGATCTCATGTCAAGTCTTCCTAGATTTCTGCCTTAGAAGAATTAGTGGGGGAACATAAAATATACATCCATCTCATAAGCTTCTTCAAAGTTGTCAATTCAGTAGAAAATACTGAGTATATAAATGACTATAATAGTACTTAGGTGAGAGCATAAACCTCACTGTGCCTTTTTATTGGGGAATTCAGGGGAGGAGGCAAGTAACTCCTTCACAGCCTAAATGCATTCGTTCACAGCGCTCAGTGTCCTGAAGTGCCTCAGCATCCTGGCAGCCGTAGGTGACAGTTCCACTATATGTATGAGGTAAGGAGAATGCCACAAGTATTACAAAACATGGCAAAGATACCTAGGAGCTCTACGATCTATCAAACAAGTACAGCAAACAAACATCATCTAATGGCTAACATACGGTATACAACACGCAAGCTGCACAGTTATATTTCCTTTCAAAATCAGGACTGCAAACGTAAACTCCAGAATAAGTTTCAAGAGCAGCATTTGGCTTACTGCGTCACCTCTGGCGATATCAGAAGTCCAGCAACCCCACGAGCACTGCATTTTCTGCTGTTACAAAACCCGATCTCACTGAACAAACCAGAGCCAGCAGGCCCACATCCTGCAACCCATATGACTATGGCAGAGGTTAAACAACATCGTTTGGCTACCACTGTATATTCAGCCTTTACATTGTCTGCGCTATATAAATGTTGCTCTTGGAAAGTATAAAGCACACAGTAATATACAAATGGTATCAACGGCTGAGAAGATTACATGATCAAGCCTGAAAGCAAATGGAAGTTAATGAAAGTAGTCTTTTAGGAGAGGTAGCCATATTAGACTCAGCATTCAAAAAAAGGGAGTGCACTCAAAGGCTCAACATACATTATAGTCTCTTGTAGACCCATCATGTTTTTGTTTTTCCTACATTTTTTTTTGCAGAATGTACACACCCAGGCGCACACGCATACACACATACACACACACGCATATATATATATATATATATCTCTTTTTTCCTCATTCCCCTTTGTTGCCATAACTTTGCCATACTGAGAACAAAGACCAGCTTTCCTTTCACCCTCTCTTAGCTGTCCCACGTCTACAACTGCTGCCTTCAGTCTCGTTAGTATCCGTACAGCAGCTAAACAAGCAGTGGAAATTAAAACTGCTTCAATTCAGTATCCTGTTCCAAAAGACAGCATCCACACTATAAGGCATTCCCTCGTTCCGATGTGAGTTACAACTCTCTCGGGTTTCTACTTGATACAAACCGCAGAGTACTCTTCAGTCTTGTGCTACAAAGGCAGCCTTCACCCAAATAATAAAGACCAAAGCTGGAATTTAAATACAAGTTCACACGCTTCTACCAGTCCCTTGTTCCTGTGCCCCTTTCCAACAACGCTTATCGCTTTAATTTCAAAAGTCATGCCCCAATGCTATAAAATAGAAACCCAAACTACCAAGAAGTCTCTTGCTCATGACTTTGGGATATTGTATTAGTATAAAAGAGCATTCAGTCATCTTAAATAAATATATTCTATTTCTGAAATCACAGCACATTCAAGGGGTAGTTACTGCCATAAGCAGAGCATTAAGTAATCTCCATAGATGTTTTCAGAATCACAGAATCATTTACGCAGGAAAAGACCTTTAAGATCATCGAGTTTTGATTGATTTGGTCTACTATCTGGAAAAAACCCTACTGTGGGGATAAGAATCTGCATCTCAAATGCTCTGCAGAACATTTTTCCCATATTTGTATACAGTACTAGAACAATTAAGAAGACAATACAGTAATTTTCTCCCAGCTGCTTACATCTGTAGCTTTGGCTACGACAATATATTTTGTATACCTCAAAACTACATATGAAATATCAAAGATCACTAAATAAATAAAAGCCAAGGAAAACTGGGACAGTACTGCATTTTACACTTGAGACAAGATTCCCCCCTCCCATGGATAAGTCACAGAGGACAACTACGGTAAATGCTTTTCTTTTTTTTTTTTTTTTTTTAAAGAAAGATTTATACACAGGTTCAGATCCAGAAAATAATGTGAAATGCATAAATATCGATAGCTTTAGCTAAGTTAAAATGGGTTCAGTAAAGTATGATACAACATATTCAGAATAAACAAAGCAGAAAAGCATCATATTTTGGTTTGCTTGAGATATACATAAGGTGCAACAATTTCTTCTCTAGAGGCATTTGTGGACAATGTGTTAACGGGTAACAGTGTTTGCTGGTATACTGAAGTACACACAATAGCAATAAGATTTTCCAAAATGAAAGCAGCTGAAATTAATAAAAATTAAAACAAAACAAACAAGGAAAAAACCCAACCCCAATACAGTAAGATATTGGTCTGAAATTTTTGTTGTGCTAACAGACTTTGTTACCTGAAAATACTGATACCCCTTCTAGTAGATTCAGGGAAAAATTCTAGCTACTGAAATCAAGACATCACTCAGAGAACCAACAAAGGCAAATGCCTAGTGAACTATAAAGCTTTGCAGGATTTCTGCTACTCTCAGTGCCTAATCGCTTAAAAATTAAGCATATCTACAAAAAGGTTTATAAGTATCTGAAAACAGTCATATCCAGTAAACTGACCCAACCCTACCCCCTCTCTAAGGGAAAGTCAAGGAAAAGCAGATCAAGTAAGATATTAATTCATATAGAAAAAAGTAATTTTCTGTTTCTTTTAAAAAAGGTACCATTAATATACAGAAATATCTTCAGGAACAATATTGAAATTTAAATTGAGGAAGGATGGGGTGCTTTGACAAAAATATATCTACTCTAAAGGTTTCTAGAGAAATAAGTTAGTACCATTGTCAACGTGAACGGCCTGCACTGTAACATATTTGGATTTCAGCTAATTATAAAGTGGTCCAAAACTCCAACAGCCACCTTGCTGTGACTCAACAGTTTTAAGTCTTTTAAGTTTTTCCTGTCTTGTTAAAATAACTTATAAAACTTTAATAAAATCTTATTAAAAATACTGCCATAGGCTGCAATGGCATTCTAGGGGCTCTTAGTCATATATTCACCTGAATTTTTGAAAAGCCTTTTCACTGACTCATAATTTTTGTTGTTCTTTTGTTGTTGTTCCCTTCTTCCAACACCTGCATCCTTGATGGTGCTCTTTCAGTGACACTTCCCCAGCTACCTGCCTTTTGTCAGACTTTAATCCTTCTTTACAACTCGTGTGGTATGTTGTACGTTGTTTCCTGACACTGAACCAAAGACTTTCACTTAACTACAGCAATGAAAGGCTAAACCTAGCAAGCATTAATAAGAGTTACTGTCCATATGGCTATTACATCAAATTAGTTACAAAATAACCCCAAAACACATTATCAATTCAGTCAAGTATAAATAAGAATGCCTGATAGAATGATGTAAACTCGCATCATTTAAAGACTTAATTCAAAGAACTTCAAACTCAATCTAATACTATCAAAAGTTCAGCCGGTATGACGAAGACTAATAGAAAATTATTGCTGGAGTCCAATTTGGTAAATTGTTGTGCTACAATGCAAAAAGTAGGGAAACATCTTGTGCTATAGAAGAAGTACCCTGTTGAATTTGTAGCTTTAGATCAATTACTAGTGATCGTTTGCATCTATTGGTAGGAATCAATGCTTGGTTATACGATAGTGTAAGTCAAGATAGTGAAGGTAACAGGCCAAGTGATACACTCGGCCTGCTTTTGGGATGTATTTATGAGAGCAAACCACAAAAATTCAACATAAGCAAAGACAGAAACTGGCAGATGGATTTGTTTGGTAGTCTGAATTCAGTCAAACGTTACTCTTCGGTTGTAGTTTATCTGTATACAACTTGTCACTTTACCACCACAAACTGTAATTGGCCCTTTATGCAAACTCTGACGCTGATTTGGACTGTGCATAGTAGCTACAACAATGCCAGTGTCTGTAAAATGTAAAAGGTATGTGTATTGGTGTACATGTATATCGAAAAGTCACGGTTTTAGGTTTTTCAGAACGGTGAAATAATACTAAGGTCACTTTTGAAAAACACATTTGCAGTACTTTTTGTTTACAGGAAAGTTTCACCAAGTTGTTCAGAGATCTATGCAAAACCAAAGGAACCCTCCAAGGCATGAAAGACAAGTCAATTATCTGCAGTATTTTCTTTTCCATATACCACTCCTTTTTCTAATGCACATCATCCTGGTTATTCAAAGCTAAATTAAGAAGAAACAAACCCAAACATAGCCTGTCAGAATTTTTGCCAGTAAACTCTACCACTCCGGTGGCAAATATAAAAGTGCAGAACATCTGGACCACGTGGCTGCCCAAACACCGCTAACAATGGTACATCTGTCCAGGCTGCCTTGAGTTCTCTGGAACAGGTTTTAAATTCATTCTACAATATAAACGTAGGCATAACCTATTAATATAAACCATCTTAGAACTTAAATCTTCATGTACAAAAATGACTAAGAATATCTAATAATAACTAGTGCAGTGCGTCAGTGTTTTTGTTGTTTTTTTTTTTTTTTTTTCATTTTCATTTAGAATAACTAGGTATTATATGAAACTAGTTGCCGTACTCTCTGGTTGGTAAAAGAGATGCTGCACGAGCTAACAGTAAAGGCAGTCTTTTTCACACCAACCACCTATTTACTGTTTAAAAGCCTTCGATAGAAAGCAAGCTCTGGGATCATTCCATTTCTGTTCATTAATAGACAATTAATATCACCCTCCTACATACTGGGTTCCGATTTGAGGACCTGGCCCAAGTTGCTAACGTCTGGCTTCCAGTGAATTTTGGGCCACTCAGAGCAAGAAGCACTTGCTTGCAGTCTACAGTTTCCATCATATGGACTGACTAGCTTCCCTTGGTAAAGACAAGGCTAGGATATTAGGTAAAGCACAATGTTTTACAATAAAGTGGAGCTTCACTGGTCAGCGCAGGAAATAAGCACTGGAGCCTGAGACATTTCATTTGGCTGTCCGTCATGTGGGAGAGGTGTGGCCCTCTGACTTCTGCAAAAGAAGAAAAGAAAAGCCACCCATCATTATTTGGAGCGTGGGAGGTGCTTTTATCAGACCAGAAAGGATGGAAAGCAGCACGTGATATGGTTTAACATCCGACATTACAGCACCGTAACTCCCTGCTGCTACAGATGCCCACACGCTGCTGTTACATGCTCTTTTAAGAGGTATCCCTGCAGCAGTAACACAATATCCTGAGGACAACCTGCAACACAACGCAAGGTCATGCAAAACCAAGACGTGATGGCATTTGACGACACAAAACAAAATGCACAGCTGAAGAGTAAGTTGAGAGCACACAAGTGCTGTTACTCATTTTGTAAGGGAGTGGCTTCAGCCCTCAGAAGCGGAGAGTTTGGCTCATACGTGGTAAAAGAAGGTAAATGCACAGAGGCATATGTCATGTTAATGAGAGTCAATAGCCAGCTTTTAAGCAATATGGAAATATACTCATCAGCAGAGTTGCACCTTGGGATTACTCCAAGTTTCATGACTTAACACTTCATCAGCCCAGCACAACATCCCTTTCATTACTACAGCAGTGTTAATTTACAAATGATCCCCTGGCACAGGGAATCATAAAAATAAACCGCGCCAGAATTATGTGCTGGAAACCAACATCAATCATTGTAGCAGATGGACTTGGGAGAGCTCCTTTGCAGCTTGTCTTTAAAAATACATACACAAAGCACGTCACCGCCTGTTATCTAATCTCACAAGTCAGGTTCTATTTTTATTACAGTATGTGTCATTTGTAGCAATGAAAATCTGAGGCCCACTTCTTATTACACAAGGGTCACTCCCCCTCACTCTGGCACAGCTAAGACCCCAGCAGAAACAGAGGCCCCGACGTACTTCACACAACCGGAGCGCAACGCGGTGGCCTTGGCACAAAATGCGGCTCAGGCTCACAGCGCTTAACCGGGGCATGCACAAGGTAAATAAAGCTAAACAGAAGCCTTCAAATGAAAACCACGCTGCTGCTTCCAGACAAGCTCTCATCACAGTTGAAATGGAGTTTGGCTTCCATGGCCCAAGGCTCTGTAAAATTATTTAACAATTAAATTCAGACCCTGAAAAAACACATTAAGCAAAACTCTAATGCTATTCTCCGCATTTCTGGCTATTTGCAAATAAAGAAATGAGTTACAAAATATAACAAACAGTCGACAGAGTAGTAAATAGAGAAGCATCTAGCCCGTCAGATTTAGGTTTCTGTTTTGCCTGCCATATGCCAAGTCTGCGAGAGACATGCCTAAGTTTCTACTGGGAAAGAGTCCTCCTCTGTTTTCATTTCCCCCGGGGCGATTACAAGCTGGAATTTACAACAGTTGCTGGACATTTGCCACTTTGGTGTTTTCAGGCCTCACAGAACATGCTGCATCGCTCTAGCTGCAAGAGGAGATGACAAAAGGTGGGAGCAATAAAGAAAGACCCAAACACAAGGCTATGTAAAACATTTGCTCGCTTCAACAGGGACATGAGGAGGACAAGAACTCTTAGAGGAACAAAGGGGGAAAAAACACAGCAATGCAAATCCTGTTGCTCTTGTGAAATTCTGGTCAGTGTTAATGGAAATCAATGGGTGTGAGTGAGAGCAGAGCTTAGCACAGCACTTCCCAAATCTCACTTCATGGCTTCTGACCACAGATGATGACAGAAACGAGTTCAGACTTTTACTGTCTTGATAGCAGACACTTGTTTTGCAGAGCTGGGAGGAAAGGCCAGGCTGACTGCAGTGTGAAAACACTTCTCATCCAAAACAATGTTGCTTAAGCATGACAACAGCGTCTGCAGAGACGAGCTAGCAGGCTGGGTTCAGCTTTTTTTCTTGTAGGGCCCTTGAGCTTCTAAAATGCCTTTCAATGTTTGATGCACAGCCTGAAAGCACAGGACTGGCTTGGTCAGTGGGGGCCACAAGATCAACAGTAAAATGAGGCTGTGAACTGTTTCATCAACCACTGCCTTGTAGAGTTTCTTAGGTAGCCAGCAATCTGCCAAATGCCGTTTGCAGAGGCTGTGATGGTTTCAAACTGGCCCAGCATTTCCTCACTGACTTTCCACTGCAGGAAAGGATGGAGTTTCATCTCCAATAGCTGCAGCATCAAAGAACAACACTGGATAATTAAGAGCCAAGGAGGACTTGCTGTCATTGATTTCCTCCTAGCACAGGTCTAGCATGCAGGATCTGACCATGCTGAATTGATCCAACAGCCTAAGTAACCTGCGCATTCTCCACCTTGTCTGTGTGGACAGTCTACTCAGTAACTGAGAGGACCAACCCAAACTAATGTGGCTTTCCATCACTCAGAGTTGTTCTGTCCCATGTCATTCTGCAGATGCTTTGCCTCCTACACAGCAAAGCACAAGCGTAAAAATAACAAGTTAGCTTCCTTCAGCCATGTTCAACGTAAAAACTTCAGCTGAAGTTACATGAAATTCTCTCCACAGTCTTAGGCCACCGAAAAATACAAATTAGCATGCAACAGCTATTTAAACCTGCTATTATCCAACAAATGGCATCTGATAATTAGAAACCCTCAGTCATTAGGATCTCAAGGAGCATATGAACCTGTTTATATACAAAAATTGGTAGGCAAGCTTACCAGGGAGGATCATTTTACTGACTACTGAAATAGATTACATTGTCATTTAGGTGAAGACTTAACACTACTAAGCAAGTGGTGTAAAACAGACATTCATAGAAAGCTGTGGAAAAGGAAACACAGGGCAAATTAAACGGTCTGCAATTCACGTGCTTTCTGAACAAACTGGGAGCCACATCCTATGCACTTAGACAACAAGGGGAAAAGAAAACCATACCTGTGTACATTTTCCATGGCTGCTACTTCCGCCAGAGCAGCTAAGCTCAAAAATGCAGACACCGCTGGCATATCTGATGTAATACTATGATTTTCTTCTGTCTCTGCATTTCTGGAGCATTCGCTATTGCAATCTGTTTCTGCGCTTGATATTTTTTGAGGAGTACTTTGTAGCAGCTCTTTGGGCTTCTCCTCTGCAACAAAACAAAGTTAAGCTTGCAAATCTAGCCTCTATATTCACAGCAGCACATTGATACACTGACTAGTCTGGTGTTAACAGAATCCTTCCCTTTAGGACTTTGATTTTGCAAATGTAATTCAAGTCATGCTGCAACCTCTTCTGAGCCAAGCTATTGGCAGAAGCATGGTACTAAGGTTTATGAAGCAGTTTACTGATTTTGGATTCAACTGAGTTTGATCTTTTAGGTCAGGCAAGAGAGATTTTGTCTATGTTTTAGATACAGAAGTCCTGAAACATCATCTTAGCTGCAGAGGACTCCTGCAAGCCTTGTGGCACTGACTGTCATATTATGGAATACATTTTTACATCCTGTAACTAGGTGCAGTGTAATTTCTTTGCTGGACTGGAAACAAATTATGAAAGGTAACCATTTTCCGTTACTCTCTACATCAGCTATCAGTTCTTAGAGAGAAATACCCAGGCAGACGAGACAGATTTGGGCATTCAAACAAAAGAAGTTGGTCATTAAGGACTCACTGATTTCTCAGTTGATTGATACTTGTATTTTAAACAATGACCTTTCTGAGCAGGTATGAAACCAAGCTGACTGAAAAATACTTCCCTGATACTATTCCAATGCTATCTCCAATCATTCCATTTTAACAAAATTTAAACTCCCATTTCCTTACCCAGTGTCCCTCCTGCTGGTGACACTCGACCATCTGCTGTTCGGACAAGATGTGTGATCTTAGTTTTTCTTGCTTTCCTTTTCTGGCTGCCAACTAAGGGCTCATGCATCATTGCTGGCTCTGGAGTGTTTAGGGCAGATAGCGAAATTTTATTCTTCCAGGCACACTCACTGGAATTTCTGTCTTCTGAGAATATGGCTGAAAGAGGACAAAAATGTTTTACATGTAAAATAATTCAACTACTAGCTACGCTCATTTACCATTTTGCATGTATCTGCATAAAGCCTTCCCTCACAGGTACTCAGAGCATAACCCATGGGAAGATATGATCCAAATGCTGCAGATGTTTGCAGGGGAATAGTAGCATCAGCTCATACAGGTATCCCAGGAGGTTCAATTTTCTAGTTTTTGCAAAGGAACCTGTGAGATGGGCAGCAGCACTTCAGTGGGAGCAAGGCATCAAACAGGCTGTATACAGCACTCTGCAACAGAAGATGCCAACAAGTAGCTAAGAGACAAAACGTATTTAAGGAACAATAATAGTCCTCACGTAAGCTTATCTTAGCTCACAGATGGACTCACAAGGAGAATTCAGGGAGTCCTGACTAACCTCCAATCTCTTCTCTATAGTCACTCTACATAGTCTCCTCTAAGTAGAGGGAAATACTGCCTTTTACAAAACAACCAACCTTAAAAAACACCCCAAAGGCAGCAAATAGAAAAGCAAAGCTGGATCACAGTTGGAGAGAAGAATGCTAAAAAAAGAAAGCAAACACAGGATAAAATACTGTGACAGAAATACTGCCTACATAAAGTCAGAGAGTGAGAAAGGAACAGTTTGAATCTTTCTTAACAGTGCCAGCGTTGGCATTTGGAAGCAGCCTTCTGCCCTGAACTGGAACCTGATCCCCAATTTTCACTTGGCTAAATGGTCACTTTAATCTTGTTCATGAAGAAATTGGTCAGACAGCAATCACAAAATGTATTTATGCTTCCAAAGTCTGAGATCAGAGCGTAGTCATCAATCATTTGTAATTTCCATAAGCCATACTGCTGATACCATAGGGCATCACTAGTTTGTAAATTCAATCTGTGACATCTTTTTTCCTCCTGTGATAAAAGCATTATGAGGCCTACCCCATCTGCGATCACTGCAAGCTGGGATTAGAATTAGACTACAGGTAGCAAAGGGAATGCCTGAGTAATTTCTTACAGATGTTTGTCTAACCTGTTTTGTAACTGGGAGCCCTCATGGCATCTGCACTGAGTTCTTGGGGTATTTTTTCCCAGTGCACTGCCATCTTGAGTGATTACCTATCTTTTCTTAATGCCTGCACCTCATGTCCCCTTTCAACTCATTTTTTTAGCAAAGAAAACCTGCCAGGTTATACCCCATCTCTTTGCAACAGTCCTTTACACATTTCACAGCTGTTACTGTGTCAACAGTTAGCTTTCTCTTCCCCACAGTATCTTTCAATCTTTCTTCCCATTTTAAAGATATGTTTAAGACCCATTTGTTCACTTTCTGGGTGGTAGGACCAGCAAGAATTACGTGCAGAAAACTCAAGCCAGAGTGGAAACAACTGCTCTTTCAGAGGGCCTAAGCATTGAACAAGATCAACCTCCCACACTGAGACTGGTTGTGTCACACAGGAGCACCCAACCCCACAAACCATGCACAATAGCCAAGCAGCCTGCATGGATTTTGCCCTTTTTCATTTGAGTGTGTATTTACTGTTTATTTATTGTTTCATTTTGTAGATTTAATGAGCTTCCTATTTAAAGATAATATAGAACAAATCACAGAATGGTTTGAGTTGGTTGGAAGGGACCTCAAAGATCATCTAGTTTCAACCCCCCCCTGCCATACAACGTCTATCTTCTGCTAGCTTCTATTAACTGTGTGAGGAAGCGGACTGGGCAATGAGAATAGTTGAAACATTTTATCTTGTTAGCTGTTGTTCTTGGCTCTTTTGTTTTAAGTGGGAAGGGACCTTTTAATGTTTTATAGCATAAGAATACAATAAGATCTAGTGCATTTGTGTAAAAACATCTGGAAATGTTCCAAACTTTAATTTGTTTATGTTCTTAATTCATCTTCGTATCTTCTCTTGTAAAACATTTTTGAACTTCTGTACGCTCTTTATTTTGGAAAAAACCTCACATAGCTTCAATTAGCTTTTCTCAGTGTTTAGCTATAGATGCTAACCTTTCCAGAGCAGAGCTATGCTGTAAAACTTATTTTTTGCAAAAAGAGCAAGAGAAATCACAAGAAAAGATCTGGCCCGTAACAGTCCAATTAAATAGAAGTGCCAATGACTGCAAATGTGACTTTCAGGTAACTCAACTGGGCTAGCAGTGAGATGTTCATATAAGCTGACTGTGCTGAGACCAAAATCATAATTGGAATGTATAATTAAATGGGCAGCTTTCTCTCTAGATTTCTTGATTATGTATTAATGTAATGGTTTGGTTGTAGTCCAACACTATTTGTTAATTCTGATTTGGGGATTTGCTCTAATCAGATAATACTTTAACAGTGCTGTTTAATTCTAGTTTGATGGAGTTTATAATGGCTTTAATGTTAGTAATACAAGTCATTTTTTTTAACATTTAATAAAAATATTAAGATATGATTTCAAACAATAACATACAATAGAAAGAAATAATTAGATGTGTTGTATATTATAAGCCACATCAGGTCACTAGAAATTAACTTAATCGGTCAATATAGGAGACAGTTCCCTCTTACACTTGTTTTTTCTCATGCTGCATGCCTGAAAAAGCTCAAGAAATTAAAGATAAGAAAAAACCTTGAAAGGCAAAACAAAAAGAGGTGACAGTTATTAAAGACATAAGAAAGAGTATATGACATTGATGTATTTTACTAAGAAATAGCAGAAGGTGGCTGATGAACTCGGGATGCAGCAAGTATATTCCCTCTCTCTGTTTAAAGGCTTTTCGATCTTTGAAAAGAGACTTAGAGTCATCTACTTGTTTTTCTCTAGCTCTAAAGTAAGGTCTTTATCACTTCATCATAACATTGCTGCCATATAGTTTTGAAGAAGGAAGGATTAAAGGTGAACAGTGAATGAGAGTGTGAGTGTAAGTGTGGAGCTCACTGGGATAAGAAATCCTTTAATTGACTTCTTTGCAGATTATTATTCAAGCAGAATATTCAACCTGGAGGAAATCACACAAAGGCTTCACTCGTAAGACCCTTTGCATTGAACTCCAGAGGAGAAAGTAGTCCAAGTTTTAGCAACTGTATAGCTAAGCTAGGTACTAACAGGGATCCTGTGCATGTCCTTCAAGAGAAACAGCACCCCACTTGCTTCAACTGCCAAAGGTATATCCATTCAGATATAACACCAGCACTTGGCTTTGCAGAAAGGACATGGCTAAACAATTTTAATTCCCTGTGTTTTGCTTTAATAATTACTTTAATCCATTTCATATCCCTTCTGTTTCCACACAGTCCTGTGTTCAAGAGCTGTCCCATGCAGTGCTCAGCTAATTTTCAGGAGAATGCTGTCTAGAAATGAAATGAGGTTCTGCAGCTACTGTGCAGTCCTGCAAACAGATACTTACATGGTTCACTTTCCGCATGACAGTAGCACATGCAGAACTAAAAGGCTATTTTTGCAAGCAGAGTTGAGCACATGATATGAAGATGTGAGCCTTTTGGCATGCTTACACCACAGTCACAAAAGCGACTTTGAGAGAAAAACATCTAGAGCTCTCTGCCAGATGGTTTCCTGAGCTAGATTTGCTAAAAGATAGCATGGACAGTTTACCCTACGCTGCAGGCATGCAGAGTACATTTCCCCCCATCTTTGTGAACAAGAAAAATGTGGTCAATTGGACTTGACTTGGCACACCACAGAAGCGAACAAGCTTTTCAGACTGAACCCCAGCAAGACACAGACAGATTTAAAGGAATTTCTTCAGCGATGCCTATCTGTTATGAGAAAGACCTGCAGAAGTTTAACCACATTTAGTGGAGAACAAACACTCTGTGGGTCCAAGCACACTGGTATCAAGAAGGAAAGGTGGCCTGTAATGTTTTAATGGTCTTTATGAAGCTAAAAAGGTAAGACAGAGCAAGTGCCTTGGGAACCACTTCACCAAGGAAGTGATGCCCAGCACGCTCTAACCTAAACCCTGGTAGAGATTCCAGCTCTTCCAAGAGCAGGATGCTGCTGCGATACCGCTCACGGGGTCAGGCGGCACACAGAGCTGCAGCAAGGGCTGGGGACTAACAGGCAGAGTCACACCAGCTGACAAGGCAGCAGTTAGTCAAGCCAGGTGCATGGAACAGCTGGCTGGATGAGAAGCTCTGCTGCGCAAGCCTATGCTGACCCAGCTGTCTTCTAGCCTGGATGGGTGCCAAAGGCACAGTGGTACAGAGCTGCTGGCTGCCTCTGGGCTGCAGGCCCCACACAACAGGGCTTTCTCAGCAGAAATAAAAAAAAAGGTGATTCTGCTAATTTTCTGCACTTTCTGTTCTCTCTCAAACATATGTGCTAAGGCTGTACAGACTGATGTGCGTGTGGGAGAGCTGATGGAGGATGAGTAGCAAGCACTTAGCTCCACCAGCCACATGAGATGAGGCTCCTTCAGACATCAGCTAGTGCTGAGACTGGTGTCTATGTTCATCATGTCTTCTCCCCTTCTGGTGTAAAGGCCGGCAAAGCATCTGGTTGTTACACAAACCACGCGAGAGCCCTCAGCACAGCTCACTAAATGTACCTACAAGGAGTCATCGTTTGTGACTTATCCCTTGTTATTTGAAGTATTGCTTCCCACCAGAAAGCATTGACGGTGTGGCAGAAAATAAATCTCTCAGTTGAATGGTGTTCAACCTCCCCATACAGACACAGGTTCAGCTTTGCTTCTGTCAGCCTTCTTAAGGGAGTGACATATCTCTTAACATATTCAGTTGCATTACTGTGTGCTCCCCTGCTAGGAGGAGCAGGGGTTGCGGCATATCCGCTGGTATTTTATTGGGCTGCATTTCTCTCAATAAACATCTGCAAACTCGGAACACAATTCTGTGCACAATGTGGTCACATGGAGTCAAAATCCACTCAGATTCTCAAACCAGAGACAGATTCAGACAACATGATGCAATCACATCAAAATGTGCCTTCACTGCATTTACTTTTCTTCATTCAAAACACAGATGCACAGAGACATTTTGTGAGATGACAAACATGAATCCAGCATGACCTCCACTGACAGCCACCTTTCCAAGTGTCTCCTCTCCAGCTATAAGAATATTCAAGCCCCTTCCTCCTGCAAAATTAACTCCATAGAAACCCAATCCACACATTATAGACTTGTGACTCACCACAAGTACAGACTACCCATAAAAAGGAGTTTAAATTTTCATGTAGTGTTTGATTCACTAAATCCTTGTACATCTGAAGATGTTGGGATTCCTAGCTTGAATGCTGCAGAATATGGGACTGTGGCATCAAAAAGTTTAGGGCCATGCTGCCAAGTAACTCATGAAAGGCTGAGGTTACGTAGGCAGCACACGATGGTGAGGCTCTACGTTGCCTGCAAGGCCATACCCACACTGCACTTTGCTGATCAATGCTTTGCTTTCAGTGTCATTACGTGGTATGCTCAAGAGTAGGTAAGACCCTACATTTTTTCCCCTTTGTAACTCAAGAGGAAATGCAGTTCCCCACCAGTATATATATGTCCACTGTTTATCCTTTGATGATTTCTACGTGGGTTGTATAAGACTGGTAAGTTCCTCATGTCTTCAGACTTGGGAAGAACGCAGCAAACTGGCCCTACTCCAGCAAACGCACAGACACATCTTTAATGTTTAGACATGATGACATTATTCACATGCTTAACTTCCAAGGACATGCCTCTGTGTTGTGCTGGAGTGAGGCCAGGGTACTCAACACTTGCCAGGCTTGAATCTTTGATCATAGAGCACATTTCACTTGATATCAAAACAAGCTGGTTTCTTTTAATCAAATGGAGGTTTTGACATTTTGTTTAGTCATATTTTATATCTGTGGATTTTAAGATATTTATATATTTTTTACTCAATCATGTATTAAATGGTTTCTGTTTCTTTTCCCACAGGAGAATTTAAACCCTCATTTTTCTTACTAATTTGTCTACATAGTCTAATAATAATTCAGACACAAAAATGTGAATGGCACCCAATAAAAGCTGTGTTAATGTACGATGCCTTTTTCACACCAGCACAGAAGCAAGACAGTTACCTCTCGTGAGCAACTCCCACAACATGGTTGTTGTACAAATACAATGTAACAGAGCAAGGAATTTCAAAACATTTGCACTGCTGAATGCAGCAGAGCTGGCAGAGCCTATGTGGGAAAATAGTGCATGTGCACCACAGAGGACACAGAACAGCATCAGGAAAGGAGAAAAAATGACATGGCCAAGCCCTAGGGAAAGATATTAAGCATAAAGGTAGCTGGGGGAAATGGAGATGGGGATAATAATTTTATTATCTTAAAAAGAGACAGCAATGGATGGGGGAAAAAAAAAAAATGGAGGAAATTCATGGAGCTACGTAAGCAAGCAGAACCAGAGAGGCTCTTCTACACCACAGGGACAATGTGGGAAATAACTCCACTGTGGAAGGGCTGAGGAATAGCCTGGGCGTGATCTGGGTAGTGTGGGCAACATGACTACAAAAGGAAAAAAAAAAACAAACCACAACAAACCAACCCAGGGAAGCAGGCTAAGCTATAATACTGTACATACTGTACACTTGAAAATGCCCCTCAGAGTTGTGAGTATATAGGTGTGCAGGACTGGATTAGTGTAACAAGAAAAACACTTTGGACAGTTATCAGCAGGACAGTGGGCAGAGCAAGCCCAGGACACAACTTAGAAAACTGTCGAAATTATCTTCAATGTGAGGCGTACAGAAAGCTGATTAAGATTTCTACTGAGGGAGGGTTGGTTTAGGTTAGTATTTCTGAGATCTGGTGTAGAAACAAGGTTTCTACAAGGAGAAACAAGGAGATAGGGACATGGATAAATGCTCTGGCAAAGGGATCAATAAATATGGTCTGTGATACAGAAGGGATGGACAGAAGAGCAAAGGACTGAAGAGCTACGAGCTGTGGAAGACAGAGTTCAGGGCCAACCACAGAATCGCCTTTGCTTTGTCAGCTCTGCTGCATGGCGTCTGGAGCAGGTAAACTGTAATTAGGGAGATGCCAATTAAAAACAAAACAGCATCATACTGGAATAAGGTAATATGATCAACTGCAGCCAGGAGCTAATGGAATCAAAGCAGACAGGGAAATAAGGGACCAAAGCAATTGAAGACTAGCAAGCTGAGTAGCCTCTGTCTAGAAGCATTTCCCCGAGACTGAATTGAGAGAAGGCGACCCAAAACCTTAACTAAGTAATGCACCAGTACCTGTGTCCGGAACATTAAGCTTCTCCTTTCTGTGCTTACATTTGCTGACAATTTTGTGGAATAAGTTCTTTTTCTGAGACTGGAATGAACCTATAGACAACATTAATAATACATACTTTTAATTAACAGTTTTAAAAAGAGTACAACAGTCACAGTATGTACCATACAACCTCCCCTTCCACTAATACAGGGTGCCATTTCATGGAGAAGCACAAAACTTGACCTTCTACCCAGAATGGACTCTGGGGGCTCTTGGCAGGCTGTACTTCAACACATCAGCTACCAAAGCTTAAATGCATACAGAGCATTTTGGAGAATGATCACCTTAGGAAAGCTTACCCATACAATAAATCAAGGGGTTTGCTTGCTTGTTTGTTTAAAGATACGCTCTCTTTTGGATGGTGCTGTGTTTTAGACTGGTGACCAAAACCAGTGCTGGTAACACACCAATGTTTTAGTTACTGCTGAACACTGTTTACAGAACATCAAGTTCTCTCTTTCTCACTCTGCCACCCCAGTGAGTAGGCTGAGGGTGCGCAAGAGGTTGGACAGCTGACCCCAACTGACCAAGAGGTATTTCATACCATATAATGTCATGCTCAGCAATAAAAATGGAGGGAGAGGTTTTTTTTCCAGACTAGTCATTGCTCAGGGACTGGCTGGGCATCAGCTTGTTGGTGGCAAGTGCTGGCTTTTGCACCACTTGGTCCTTCCCCCGCTCCCTTCACTTATTAAACTGTCTTTATCTTGACCCATGAGGTTTTTGTTTGCTTTTGCCCTTCCAATTCTCTCCCCCATCCCACTGGGGGAGAGTGAGCAAGCGACGAGGTGGGGACTTACCTACCAACAAGGGCCAACCCACTCCAGGATGCAGGAGTTACTTTTGCCTTTTTGGTGACCAGAAATGCATTTATATTACAAGCAGAAGTAAAAGCTCCAAGGAGAAGGTAAGGTTATGCCCAACTAATGGTATCATTCCTACTTCGATAGCAGAATGTTTACTAGTAGTAGTCACAAAACATCTTACATGACATCAGACCACAAAGTATGCCACTAGGAGAGGTCATCAAGAAGCCATCCTCTGTATCATTAATGGAGTAAAGAGTGACAGAGCAGCAACATAAGACAACAGACCAAAGATATAACAGATGCACAACGTCTTCATTGCAAAGCCATTTTTATGGAGTTTCTTTTCAGAAAGTGTGCTTTAAAATCTTATTTCCAAAGACCCAGCAGGCAAGCAAATCTTCAGGCTAGCTCAGAACAGACCTGCCCAAACAGCAGTGAGATGTGCTGCAGGTGACAACGTAGCTTATACCCTAACAAGAAGGTGCCCTTCCCATCTGCAGCTGACTTGGAACAGGATTCTACTCAACACAAATACCAGCCTTCTCCACTCCTCACCCTTAAAAGGAACCAGACACACACACATTGGCTACTGAGACACAACTGCAACCATGTAGTAACATGCGATCAAGGTAGGTCTTTATCATGCATTTGTAATTTGCCATCACTGACTACATGCAGGGAAAGGAGGAGAAAAGTGTGCAGCACATGGAAGAAGGACCTAGTCTTACGAGAGTAAAACTATTTACAGATACTAGGCTGTTTGAATAATACTGAAAATTACTGAAAACTAAAATCCAGCCAAAACCAGGCATAGAAACCCTAAGATTTTGTACATGTTGGCTTTGTGGCTCACTGCTGCTTGTTTTCTACTACTGAGGAAATCAAACCTTTGGGAGAAGATAATAATCTCCCCAAAATCTAGAAGTTAAACTACAAATCAAATAAAGTCCAAGTGAGACACCATCTTTGGCAACATCAGCTTGAATCTGAATAGCCTCACTAGAACATGTATAGAAAATATCAGAAAGTTCAATAGAAGAGGCCATATTCACTCAAAATGATTCAAGTGTCATTCTGCAAATTTTACAATAGCTTCCCGAGTTTCACAGAGTTGCATAAACAGTCTAGTGTCAGTGTAATAAAAATGTAAACACAAGGAATGAAAAAGCTCAGACACATTGAGGAAAAGCCTAAGTGAAAAAACTGAGCTTTTCTGAAGACTAAGGTCAAACACTTCATCCACATCAACAGAGACAAGTCTTCCCATAACAGTTCCACAAGACAGAGATAGAGGTGCATAACTAGACGATTCTTATGAGATTTTTTATTTATGAGATTTTTGCATGTGCTTGGAATAAGCAACATGTTACACAGTATCACAGAAGTCACCATTTCTACAGCTCAACCTGCACCCTACAGACCATTTCAATCAGTATCACAGACTGCCAGCCAGTGCCAGTAACTCTAAGCAGAATAACCGAGATGAAAAACTCACAAAACGATTACAAGCATTGCATGAAGAAGGAAACCTGTGTCTTTCATCTCTTTTCTACCATCCAAGGCACCTTTGTCATAAGCTTGTATCTGTGACACGTAGAGTACTCCAAAGCACACATCACTTGCATGTAAAATTTTGTTCCCAAATGGAAAATCTAAGGACACTGACTTCAGTGGAGTCAAAAGAGAAGCTGCCTTTTCATAAGGCAACTTCCAATTTCCTACCCTTTTGGCTGTTATTCCTGTGAGAAAGTGCCCGTTTACACTTGAATAACTTTTGGCCATGAATGCAGTGAAAGAGAAGATGGGCTAATAGCTAAATAGGTCAATATGCCATCCTTGGACCTGAGAACAACTCTTCTGACTCCATGAGAAACTTCATCCACACTCCCTGCCTGAACTACTTAAGAGTGAACTAGAGGATATGCTCACTGTCCTCAATGAAAAGTGAAATTACAATCACTCTCACACTTGCACATACAAATTGTCTAGTAATTACTGAATAGACTATCTGGTGGTTCTTCGAAAAAGGCCACATCCCATCCTGCCTTTAGATTAAGGCCTAAGCCAATGAACTGCCAAATACAGGAGCTTTGCATGGCATATTCAGGTATGAAAACCGGAGCTTTTCTTTTAATGGAAATTAACTGAACTAAACCGATATGGAGAAGGCAAAACATAGGCTGGACTGGAAAGGGCATCTGCATGTAGTAATGGCTGAAGAAGGGGGCATTCCTGAGATCATGTGATGGTTTTGGCTGGGATAGAGTTAATACCTTTTTCAGGTTCTCCCTAGCAGGTGTCCCAGGGGCACACGTTAGGCACACTCACCCATGCAGGAGTTTTCAGGATGGCTGTCTGGGCTACACCTGTTTGATGGGGACAGCAGGCAAGTACTCCAAGACTTTGAGCAAATGCCACTTGTCAACATTCAATCCAAAGAAAATCTATGACTGAAAAAACTACCTAACCTAAAAGGCTTGCTGTTAGGCAGTGGACCCTGGATGTGATTTCCTATAGAAAGCTGAAAAAAAATGCTAGCTTACTTGCTATTGTTATAGAGCTATCTGCAAGTATAAAGTCCATTTCTCCTGCTCATTGTTCTCTGTTGGAAATATTCTACACGGCTCTTCCTCTTCCTAGCACTTCAGCACTTGCCACAGGATTTAACCACCTGCTAATCCCTGGCTCAGCCACTGTGCTTACTGAGGGCGGTAGGGATTTCCTCCTGGGAATACTCCCTATGGCCCCAACAGCAGCTGCCTGAGGAAGCAGCAGGGAAGAAAATGAACCTACCATACATAACAAACCATAACTGCATTTCCTTTGCATTTCTGGGCATATGCTCCCTCTGGTCTCACAAAGTTCCCTATAGTAAAGGGCCTGATCAAAGAGAGAACACTTCAACATGATCGTAAGAAAACCAGGACAAACAGATTTGTCTCTGCTTCTCTCAGGAGGAAGATGGTGTATTTTTAGGTCATGATCTTTGAACACTATGGCATGCGATCTCCAGGCATCTGACCGCTTTGAACAGAGCCAAAAAAACCCCTGAGCTAAGACCAAGAGGAATGCCACAAAGAAGCATCCATTTTAAGCTGATGCTTTATTTCTAGTCCTAGAGGCTACAGACAAAAAAATTGTAGACAATCCCTGGTCCCAAATAAAAGCACACTATGCATTCCTCTCCTTGCCTTCCCCAACATGAAAGCTTTAGTGAAGTGCTTAGTGTATAAGTGAGCATTTCTTCACAGCACAAGGCAGAAATAATGACTATGCCTGTTGCTCATTTTTGCATACAAGCAGATTAGTGACTCACTGCAGACTGCTGACTTCTGTGTGGTGGGATGTTTTGGCACATATGCCCTTGGAAAGAAGAAAAAAAAAGAAAACAGTCACAGCTCCAGCAAATGTCGGAGCAGGCCATCTGCACAGATTCAGTAGAGCTGCATTTTTCAGCCATTTTATGACATTATTATTGTATATGCACACTCCCAGCTCAAAATGCTTGAGGCAGAATTTGCCAAAGTGTTATGGCTTGTTCAATCCTGCTCCCGGTGAAGACAGACCCCCATTAATTTCAACGGGAGCAGAATTTGGACAATTTGGAAAGCTCTGGGGAAAAAATTGCCTCTAAGAAAGTTCCAATTTTCTCTTATGCATGTGGATTTGAAACAGCTTTCATGTCCTGAGGTGTTTTTATATGAAAAGAACTGGCTGAAGTGAGGACTGGATGTGACAAGCACAATGGAATGAGTCAGTGGGCACTGACCCACTCACTTTCCACTCAGGAGTAGGAAAATATCCTGACAATCCTGGCTGTTTGGGTTACGTAGCAGATAGGCCTCTTGTACATATAGGTTAATGACATTTGACAGAAAATCAATCTGGCACCATTTACTCAAAAATAAAACATATTAAGGCATACAGCCCTAATTATGGGGGAGGGAGGGGAGAACGACCCCAAACCAACAAACAAAAACATTTCTCAATTTTTATCCACCTAACATCCTGGGGAAGTTTTAGTGTGCAGCACTCCAATCTATTTTCCAAATTTTACATGTAATTTAGTAGGCACTGATCTGTAGATTGCAAAAATTAAGTACTTATCTGAGAACTGACACTGCCTGGGAAGTTTATGATCCTGCGCATGCTCATTCAGAAAAAGTAGGGAATGATTTTAAAGAGTGTTTATTAAACCTGCCCCTACTGATTATTATCTGTTGTTTGGAAACATCCAGAGGCCCCAACCACTAATAGGCACTATTTGTGCTGGACATCTCTTGTAATTACCTTACAGACAGAGACAACTCCAAGGAAGAGCAAAGCAGCAGAAACAGCACCAGACAACACAGTAATGCAGAGCACAGCAGAGCAAAGTTAAGGTTTCCTATATCCCAAGACAGTCACACCCATAAGACTATACTGACCCTTCACAGTTCATGCTCATCACATTGCAAGAATAAGATGTTACTTTTGTTTAATTCTGATAGTGTGAAAAAAACTTGTAATTCAAAAAACCCAGAACCATTGCAAACTAAGCTCTATCATTTTGCACAATATGCCATTTTCATTTCCTGCACTACTTGCAGGAATCTGGCTTGCAGACCTGTATGCTGAACACTTTTGGAAGTCAGTATTCTCTAACCATCTTTGGACTCATCACAGTTCACAGGCAAGCCGACAGCATGATGAAGCTGAATGGCCTGTCAGTACACTACAAATTAAATTGAGGATACAGCTTAATGAATGTTTGGCTCAGCAGGAACAGTTTCCCTACTAAGCTAGTAAGCTTGCTTGTGTGCCATTTGGTTCAGGTTGTTTCAACTCCACAATTCTCATTCTAATTTTAAGTATCCTAACATAATAAAACAAATTAGAATTGACCCATTGCCATGGAATATTTACTTTTTAGGAATCTTTCTTTTCCAAAATAAAAATGGTTTGATGGGAAGTTTTTCAGCTACCTCGAGAGCTGCACTTCACTCTCCAGGGAGCTGGAATGACTGACACAAGCTGACAGCTTGCCCAGCTAACTTGAGTCAATTCAGCACTCATTGAAATTAGGAGCAGATATCACTAGCTCCATCTGGATTTAGTCTGGGGCTTCAGTTAGATGTTCGCTACAGAAACAGCAGTGTCACAATCAGATATTCCTGCCCTGGGGCTGCTTGTTGCAACCCCACAGCTCAGCTGGTGGAAAAGTTCATGTGACTGTTTACCATCTGCTTCAGTGCAAAGTCAGCTGGCTTAGTTTGAAGAGCCCTTACGCTCCACGGCCGCCGCCTCAGGGCTGTGCCAAAACCACTTGTATCAGGCTCATAACCTGCCTGGAGTTACATTTCTGACTTTCCCTTAAGATATGACCAAACATATCCCTAAGCTTTTTAAGTGATGTAAACAAGGATAAAAATGAAGCTATTGTGTATGAACCTAACCAAAAGCAGAACGCAGTTCTGGGCTATCTGACTTGAGGTAGCATTCTAGTATGCCATACCCAAACAATACAGGGCCTGCAAAATTCTTAGATGTACAGACACTTGAACAGGTAAATACTGTAAATCCAAGGAGCTGCTATTACAACTTCAGCTGCCAGATCATGGTAGATGATCATGGTAGAGATCTTGTTCCCAACAGATGTTGCTTAATTAACCACCATATTATCATACTGTAAAGCAATTCATTCATACTCATGGAAGAAGTTCTGACAAATACATACCATAAAAAAAATGAAAGGCATTTGAAGTCAGAACTCATTTGGTATTAGCACAAGTCTACTTTTGCAAAAGTGACTGTTCCACATCTAATTATATAAATACAAAAATCAATACCAAAACTGGCATGCAGTAGAAAAGAACAGCTGCTCAATCCTGCATACTGTAATGTGATTATTTGTGAAGCATTCAAAAGGCACAGATCTAATCCAGGGTCACCTGGCTAAAATAGCCATATTAGATCTGAAAACCTGTCAGTCAGTGGAACTACCACAGTAGCAGAAAAGGAAGTCAGCTTCGCATTGTGAGCTGCGCATAATGAAGACTCTATTGAGCATCCTTTTGTCTTGTAGAATCACTGGTACATCATTCCTTCATTTTGTGATGCTTCTGTACTGTATGCATGCATCAGTGCTTTTGCCACAGTCTAAAAGTAGTTTTCCCTAACATACTCTCACTTCTCTACCACCTTTGTGTCACAGGTTGGTTGTACATAGAACAGCCAAATGTGTCATGAGTTTCTCCCTCCAAAAGCCTCAGCAACGGAGCTGGGTATGAGGTTGGTTTTCCTGTCCTCTAACCTTTTGTTATTATGTCAGGACATTTTTGCTCCAAACTTATGATAGAGTGGTAAAATCTTAAATCCAAATGTTTCATTCAGACATCTCTGGTATCTTACATTTTAATTTACAGAGCCTAAAATTACAGTGAAATGCAAATGGACAAATAACTACCATTTTGAAAAATGTCAAAATGTAACCTTTTGATCATTTTTTTCCCCATTTTCTCCTGGGAAAACTTGCGAAATTCACTTACCTCAGAAATATTCATGGTTTTGATAAATTTGCTTGCTATGAGGAATATATTTAATGTGCAAATTCTAACCAGTTCTACTCAGCATGAAAATCAGGAGTCAAGAGTACAGCCTGAAAATTAACCTAGGTAAGAAGCAATTAACTTCAGTGCTAGAAAAATGTTTTCCTTCACACTTTTCACATGGAACAGTACAGTGAAAAAGTAACCATCAGCTTGTTGTAGCATTGCTGTTGCTTAAGAATATATTGCACATGGTAACTTACCTTTGTTGGCTTTTGGATGTTCAGAGGAGCTGCTTCCAACCTTTCGCTTTTTCCTCGGAACAGATGAATTTCTCCTGTCAAAGGTAATAGGACTGTATTGAGGGAGGCTGTTGAATTTCTTTTCAAATTCTTCTTCCAACTTTCCTAAGCTAAAGGGGAAACAAAACCAATCACATTAAACGTAACTCCGTTTCTGGAGGAAAAAATATATTGTTTAGGAGCGCGTGTGTGTGTGTGTGTGTATATCCATACCTATCTACATAGAGAGAGAGGGGAAAGAGATAAGCCCCCACACGCTGTAAACAAACTGATCTATTTTAATCCTACTTTGGGATGAGAATGCACACTCCAGCTTCTGCATTCGTAACTCAATAAAAGATGATTACATTAGTTGCATATATTAAAATTGGGGCTGGGGGGGGATCAATGTCACGCTGGTGACATTTAGCTCTGTTTGCTGCACAGATTTGTACAAGAGATTTGCCTGTTCTGTGAGGGGAATGAAAAAAATATAATAAAACCAATAAATAAATAAACCGATAAAATATCTTCACATAAGAATCCCTACACCAGAATGAAAACAACAGTTCGACCCAGAAGAAAAACATCAAACTCTTCTATCTTCTGGGGATATTCTAAAACCTGATGCTTTGGGGTGGTAATTAGCTTTGTATTTGTTCTGAAGGACTGTATTTCCTCCCCTCATATTTTATTTGTTGCAAAATGAAAAATGCAACTAGCTCATGCTTTTGGGAAACACAATATCTCTCATACTTCAGCCCAACCTGAATGACTGTAATTACCTACAACTCAAGAAATCCACAGACATGGTATCGTTGTTCCTAACAGCTAGATGAAAACAAACCACTCGAACAGGATGGTGTGGCATGGCATTTCTGGCTGTAATGACTACGCTGTCTTGTATAAGCGCTCTGTTCCAGCAAATTTTTGCAGCCAGGCAGGAGCACAGGAAGGAACTGTGTTTTAATAAAAGGCAACGTGCACAGCTAGGCTGATTATAAATAGCACCGTCAATGACATGGGAACAATCACATTTTCTACTCATCTTCAATTCTGTTTGCTACAGAAAACCTGAACTTGACACAAGTTGGCATGACTGTTGGAGGGATGGCCCTTACACACTGTACACTTGGAAGTACCACAAGAAACATGACCTTTCTCTGTGTTCTCTGAAGCAGTATTTCAAACAAATTGCATTCTGAAAGCTTTGGTACACAGAATGATACTTCATTTTATTCCTGTCATCATTACTTCTTTCAGTAAGCAATTTTCCATCTTAAAATACAGCTGTGGGTCTTGGCAGACTGCTGCATGGTGGGGTTTGTTTGTTTATTTTGTGTTTCTTTTGTGTGTGTGCATGTTTTGTTTTGTTTTTACATCACAAAGATATCTGACATTAGTGGTGCCTTTCTGTTCCATGCGGATGTTCCCTGACAACCACAAAACAAGCTGATTTTCTGCTCTGACAGCTCATGCGATTCCATCCTCTGCCTCAGCTCCTCTTCCACTGCCTGTTTCCACCTGCCTCATCTCCTGCCCCAAGGGCATATGAGAGGCTGCAGCTCTAATTAGGAAGAACCTAACCTGAAAGCAGACGACCCGCCATCCCGGCTAATAATTTATAGCTTGTGCGACACGGGGGCAGCGGAGAGTGCAATCACTATGTCAGCAATTAATTATTTTTAAAGTATCATTCACATTGTCATGAATTTTCAAGAGCATCTCACAAGTCTGGTTAGACACAGGTAGCTGAGCTGAGGTCTTCACGCCATAGAGCCTAGTCCTGCCAGGAGATACGTGCAAGCGGAGCACTGCTCGGCAAGGGAGTGGGCTGCACACGGACAAAGCACACTCAACAGGGACCATCGGGGAAGTGGGGATAACTACTGATGGAGAAGATAGGGGGACATACGGAGACAGACATAATTTCAGAGGGGTGAGGACCCTCTCACGTACAGACACACAGAATGAGGCTGAAAGGTGATGCTGAAGGGAGCAGAGAGAGTTAGGAGGAACAGGTAGAAGTAAAACTATCTCTTCAAGTAGCCAGAAGATCAGGTAGTGCAATGAACGGGGATAACACATACCTTCTCCAGCACTTACACTCCATGAATTACAGATTCTGCCCTTTATAGAGTTCAATAAATAATAATGACATGACTGAATCAAGAAGCAAGACTGGCAAATATATATGCTCCCCATCCAGCCAGCTAATGATGGTAGAACAGTATTTGTCCAATCAATTAATTATTTTCACATTTTTCCTAGCTACTTTGAATAAATAATTTGTAACTACTTTTTTGCGTTTTTTTTTGCTAGGAGATGCATTCAGTTTTCACAGCATTGGGTGTAAAAAGTTTCCAATCTTTCAATTTAAATTTAAAAAAAAATATTTACTAAACTTATATACAATGCACTAAAAGTGTAAGAAGTGTTCCATTATTTTTTCCCGACTATGCCAAGCAAACAAGACTTGAAGATTTCCATCAATTTAATATCTTACTTGCTGTAAAGTCAGCTGCAGCTAAATTTCACATAGACTAGGTTATAAAAAACCCAGGCTACTACAAGCCTGCACAAAAGAAACACATTACAATTTTAAGCATGAAGTGTGGAAAATTTACTCCTTTTTAATTCATTTGCATCCTCTGAATTCAGGTAATTGGAAGTCTTCAAGAATTTGTGAGTAAGTATGAATGGCTAAGCAGATTTAACAACTACGCCTACAGTTAAATAAATCCGTAATACTCTGACAAAAATTGTTCTTCATACACTAGAAAAGTAACTCTGTGTGGCCTTGCTAAGTTTTAATGCATTTGTAATCATTAATTATTCTTCTGATATTTTTAATTTTTTCACAGTGTTCATAAACAGTTTAAGTATCTTGTCTCTACATGGAAAAATGATATATTTATTATAATTATTTGCCAGTATTAAAACACTGTTTACTCTTCTTCTGTAAGCAATCTCTCCAAGTGGGAAAGAGATCTATTCTTTCTAGTCTAATTCTGTTTATGATGATTGAACGCCTACACAGAACTTTAAATACTGCTTCCGAAGTGCACTGAAAATATAAGTTACCCTCTTCACCATCTCGAGTGGGTAAATATTGCAGGTTTTTTTTAGAAGTGAGCAAATGATGTCATTCAAATCTCTTTACAGTAAACCAGGAAAGATCTCAAAGGAATTATGTTGGTATATAAACAACAGGTACCTAGAGCATGACCCAGCCCAGTGGGGTTTGTAATTTTCAGGAATTCCGTCTAATTGTGATTATTTGGGTGCTGGGTGCAGTTCACTGAGCTGCAATGGAGAGGACTCACTCTTAAGTTACCAGGCTGACCTACCTAAAACTTTGAAGAATGTTAAGTCACAACTTACCCGAAAGCAAACTCCTCCTTTGGCTTAGGCTTTTTCAGTTTTTTGTTCCCACTTGTCCCACTTTGGGAAAAAGCCCAGTTTTCTTCATTCCAGCATCCTTCATGATCTGAGGAGTTGCCTTTTCCTGAGCTTCTTTTTCCTGGGATGAAGGCAGAAAATTGTTTCTCATCTTTAGAAAAACATGCCAGAACAAAGCAGGCTCAGAAGGAACTTCTGCACCCATTCAGTACTGCAACTTATGATGCTTGACCTTCTTGAATGGCTTACAGAACATTTATTTATTTATTTTAAACTGGATAACGATGATATTGGCAACTATTTCCTTGCTCCCCCTCATTTTTATACTACCTCTAAAGTCAGGATCTCTCAAGGTATAAAGAAAGAAAGAGATTACTAGATTTACAGTAATAAATTCCCTAAATTACAAACATCTTTTTCTTTTCTGACTGTTCTAATTACACACATAAATCTACTAATCGGAAAAGCACATTTCAAGACATCTCACTGAAAGCTTCCAGAAATTATCTCAAATATATCCTTCCAGAAGGTAAATGGTTCTCATTCACCACCTACAGCAAAACTAACAACTAATACAAAAGCACAACACATTTGCCTCTTGTAGGACTGAACTGTGCTCACAACCACATGAGTTACTCATACAGAAACAAGCTAGTGTTCAGGGTTACATACAACACAAGTCCTGCATACATCTATCAGCAGGCTGAGAAATTAACCAACAAAGCCTTAAGTCAAAAAGCTGTACCTCAGATCATGAAAGACAAAGGGAGAGGTTAAGAGCTTGTGCGGTAATTATGAACCCAGATCGCAGTATTGGAGAAGACCTGTCCTGGACCACGGAGTCTGATCCCTCCACCTGCCCCCAGCATCTCAGGCAACCAGACACAGCATTCCCATCACACACTGCTCAAACTCCAGATTAAACATGGACTTCTGCTCCCACTCCAGGCAGGCTTTTGCAGTTCATGCTGTAAATGAAACACTCAAAGCCACCCACCTCTGTCCACGTTAGCGCGCAGAGATGTAAGCATGCCCTCTGACACCAGAGTTTTATAAAGAGCACCTTTACAAGATCTCTCCGATTTCCTGGAGCCACAGGTTTCTATCTTTTTAACACAGTCACTGTCCTCAGTTTTGACCTGTCCTGGTAAGCTTTGGGGTACCACCTCCTCTGTTGGGGTCAGTGGTTCCACTTTAATGTTATCAGAAGCCTCACAGGGTACTTCCTTGCTGGCTGCAATACTAAGGAAATCGGGAGCCTTTGATTCTTTGGTGGTCTCCGGGGGTTTCTCCTTCGACGTTTTCTTCTCTTTCGATTTCACTTTTTTCTTTGGTGATTTTGTATCCAACACGCTTCCCTTCACATTTGAGACAGGGCGATTTTTTTTGCGGGGAGCTTCTGTGAGTCTCTCAGCGCCCCAGTCCCCCTTTGCAACGGCTTCAATTGTATACATTACACTTTCAATGTCCGACTCGGAGGACTGCCTCTTTTTACAAGGTTTCTTAGGTGTAGATTTTTCATTTGTGTGCCGGTCCAACTTATTTTTTTTCTTTTTCTTCTTTATCTTTTCTGGCTTTAGCCCGAGGATATTCATGTCAGCCATTGAAAGCTCGGGAGAACAGCACATGTGATCCTTTGTGTTATCATTTCTGTCAAAAGGACTGCTCTCCATTGCAAGACTAGTAAAATCTCTGCATTTTGCAGTTTCTGATTCCTCAGCTTTTGTCTCATCCCGGTTTTGCATTTTCTCCATCTCCAATTGTTCTACTCTTCCTTTACAGGAGTCTTTTATTGTTTTTTGTTCCAGTTCTTCTACTTCCATTTCTTCTTGAACTTCCCGTCCCAAATCTTCGGGTGCTTCCACTTTTGTTTTCCCAGGTTCTTTCACTTTTACTCCTTCTGAAGCAAGGCACATCTAAAATGAGTTTAAAAATAGTCCCATGAAACAAACATCAACTGTTAATATTACTTACCTATATTAACAGGAGCATTACACGGGGAATTTCTCTGGCATCTTAGTTCTGGAAAGCAAACTATGCTAAAGGACAGCACTGAAAAATACGCTCAAGTCCTACTGAAACTGATGCAACGTGATGATGGCTAAGTGCTAGAATAAGGCTGGTGGGTTCTACTGCTCTCATAGAAAAAGACTCCAGCTGATCTCAGTGGTGCTTCCATGATTCTTTAAGTGCATTTTATATAACCTGGAAACCCACTGCTAGATTGATTTTCAGAATACTCTAAATGCAATGGAACAATACAGTATGTCTCACTATTGCCATAGACAAGTTATTTGAAATCTCACATCCATAACCCCAAATGTCCCTATAGACAATCCTTTCCTCCATTTTCTAAATTGCCCTGAAGAGGGGGGAGGGAAGTTAATTGAATCATTTCAGTAATTGAGATTATTTTCTTTCACTCGAATGTGCAAAATAATTTGGAAGGTAGGAAAAAGCCTTCCAAATCTATCTTCTCATGTCACAGACTTATTTTGCAAAGAACTGCAAAGCAGCAGTGGTTGCCATGGTTATCTCCTCCTGGAGATAACATTAATGGAAACCAAACCCCTCATACTATCTGAAGAACAGCAGTATTTGGAAGAAAAAAAAAAAAAAAAAAAAGAAGAGATGTAAAAAGGTCTCAAAGTGCCATGTTCCTGCAGCACTGTCTTGGGAGATCTTGGTTTTGGATCACTAGTAAGCTACACTGACACTGTACATGCTACAGAGGGTAGGTAGTCCTTCACCGCACCAAGCAGTTGCCCTTGGGAAGACATGCTTTCTTCTTCTTTCTCTCCCTCTCACAGCCCCCAAGCTGCATTCCCAGTGCTATTTTGTTTTTAAAACAAATGTCAACCAAACAGCCACCTAGAGCAAAACCAGATGGAAGAGGCTTGCTTTGAACCACACATCAGGAGTTTCCCTATCCCGCAGCCCAGGGCCACGTGGTCAGTATGTATGTACCCTCCAGATCACTGGGTTCCCTTTGGGTCAATTTTAGATTTCTCAAATCAGCAAAGCATTTTCTCCCTGCAAACTAAAAATATCTCTTACACCAATATATGTACGAGCATAACACCAATGACAGAATGCTTTGTAGTTTCTGAAATTCTCACTGTACGGGCTAGAAACTCCTGATCTGGCTCAGGTCAAGCTAGGTTGAACACTGGGAACAGCGAAGCTTGGGCAGCACAGTGTCTACTAGGAGGCAGCTGAAATTATGCAGAGGAGAACCCCACAACTATGCTGAGGTGAGCTCTTGGTACCAAGGTACTTCTGTGACATTTTTACTGCACTGCAATGTAAGCACAGCCTCTGATTTTCAAAAGATAAAGATCAATCTTTAAACTGCAACTCATTGGACAGCAATAATATTTTGTCAATTAAAGACACACACACCTCCCATGCCGACGGATTTTTTTTTTTTTCTTTATGCCTTTGGTTCTTCTGCAGTAGCCAATAGTACAGAAGACTACAGATGTGGCTACAAAAAAGCAGCTTCTGTTTTGTGAGCCTTAAATAAGCTTGCAATTCACAGTCTTTAAGATTGAGAACACATAAAAAAACCAGCTTAGAAACAAACAAAAAAACCCACCACCCCACAACATTTCAGTAAGAGGCCATTGGTTTTAACTGCTCCCACAAGGAGGATCTGCTGAGAGTATCATAGCAGAGTTTCTATAGAAGTTATTCCTCACTTCAAAAAACAGTAGGCATGAAAAGCAAAAATAAATGAAAGCAACTAATGACCTTTAACAGATATTTGTAACTGCAACACCCTAATCTGAGTAACAGACTAATCCAGCCCTCTCTTTCTACTCCTTGAGCCTACCTGGCCAAAGCAGTCAAAACCCCAAAGGCTAAAACAAGGAAATGGAACAATTTCAATGGCGATTGGGAAGTCCCTTTGCCACCAGGAACTGGTACTTCTTCTTAGCTGCATCACAGACTCTTAGAAACCTCCAAGCTGATGGCTAGTATGGGTAAATCTTGACTTGTGGCACCCAAACCATGGTAATTTATGCATCTATAAGCAACAGTGTAATTGTAACTGCGGCAGTGTTCTGCCTTCCAGACTTTAGCAATCAACATCATTAACTTCTCTGCCCTTCACCTGTGGCAATTAGTCACCAGTAGTTTAATATTACCTCTGCCAGCTGAAATAATGCTGATGTTCCACACTGTTTTGTTAAATCAGAAGGACTTGAATGTGATGTACTTGAAGAAATCTAAAGAATACAGGAGAAAAAACATTGTTTTTCTAGCACAATTCTTTAATGTTTACCACACAGCTTTTGAATGGATTATTTCCTCCCTCTTCCCAAAATTCATTCATAAGATTATATACTGAAAAAGAAGTGCAGACCTGTGCACACTGTTATAAATAAAGCCCTGTTCCACTGTTGCTCCGATGGATAATACCACTGGACACTAAAAGCTATTTCCAGATTTGGGGATCATCTTGTCAGTACTCCCCTTGAAGAGTAGGATGAACTAAAGCACATGCTCTCTCACACATGAGCAGACTCCAGCAGCTAAGCACCAATCTATACCAGCATGCAACCCAGCTGGTGGTGGTTTTGAAGGCTTAGTTGGACATTTGATTGCAAAATCATTTCATTTTCATAGCTGAAGAAGGTTACTCCTGTCAGCCTATGGCACTGCCTGTTGGTGTCCTATAGGACTCAAAAGAGATGCTGTGAAATCAAAATGAAGTAGGAGCCCTCCAGCCTTTGGCAGCCTTTACTACTCAGGAGTACAGAGGGCTGTCTGGCAAGGAAGTAGCTGATCACTCTCCAGAATCATTTTCCTGTATCAGGTCGTGATCTGCTTCAATATAGTGTTTTGTATCAGTTTTGAGCTAGGTGCAAAGAATTATCTTTTTCTAAGCAAATTAAAAGGATCAGTCTCAGGATTGGTCATTAGTACGAAGAAGAAAACATTCTATTTTTAAAGACATATCCCATAATCCCTGATCAAGCTTGCAGGTTTCTTATACTCACTTCCTGAGAAAGAGGGGGAGTTCCCAGGACTGGGGAACTAAAGTATTTACAACCTTTTAGCTCCCCCTATCCCTCCAAACTCAGTTTTCATTGCTTTCAACCAACACGGGCCCACAAAATCGCTTTTACAGAAGTCAACCCACTATTGCCACAAAGCAAATAAACAAAAAAGTTTAACAATGCTCTATCTCTATGTCTCCTGCAAGCTGCAGCTCTTTACAGCATCTCCCAAGCTCTGACCATTACAGCCTAGGTCTCCAAATGTGGCTTACAGCCAACTGTTGCTAGTGCTGATGACCCTTTGCAGCAGAAGTGGCCTCCCTGTCCTCGACCCGTGGAGGTGACGCACGCTCCCACCACTGCCTCCCCTCACCCTCATACCTCCGCGCTGAAGGCCACAGACAAAGCACGCACTTAGGCACAGCAAGAGACTCAGCAGAGCTGATCAGCAACAGCCACCCAGGCTTCAGACTGCCGAGCAGCTGCTCCAACTGTTTTTTGGAAACTTAGAAATTCTCAGAATGTTTTAGAAAATAATTTAACCAACTTCTGCATTTTATTTTATCACCATCTGTGAAATACTGTGACATATCAAAAAGGAAGGCATAGGGAAGGGGGAAGATAAAATTGGTTAATCCACACAGCAGAAAGACAAAGGAGGAGCAGAGCAGTGTGGTGTGCTGAAGCAGACAGGCTCCCACACGCCAGACCCCTGCCATGCCAGCAACAGGGAGACAGCAGTCCAGTCCCCTCCAGTGCACAGCATCTGCGGTTTGGAATTACACTGGATTTTGGAATTAAATTGGAATTTGGCCCAGACATCTGCCAAATGAACTTGCAAACTTAGGCCACCCTTGAGGTGGTAATAAACATAGTTTATCTGGGATGCTCCAAACCAGGTCCTGAACTGCCATCTGAAAAGTTAAGCTGAATCTCTTATTTTATTTACCCAATTACAATCCAACATTACAGAGATCTCCAAAATTGGAAAAAAAAACAATAAAACAATAGCACTGATGTCCTACAAAAGCTACAGACAAGGAGGATGTGCTTAGCACGTCTGCCATGCTTTTCTCAGTTTGCATCAGAGCCTTTAGCATTAATTTTGTATACTAAGTTAGGCTTGTAGGAATCCATTTGAGCAACCACTGAGGGAGAGATCACGGAAACCCATCCAACATGGAAACATCATGCTGCCAGAATCAGCTTTGGTTTTTCTGCCCATGGCAGTACAAACTCTCCGCTCCCGTGGACAAACGCCTGTCCTTCTCCCACACGAGGGCTTCACAAGCTTCACAGTCAGATCATAACTTTTAATGTTCAATGTTTTAAAAAGTCAGGCTCTTTAGTGTTTTAAAAGTCAAGCTGGACCCAGCAACAGCCTTACTCTGAACACCACTACTCAAAGCCTGCTGCTGTGCTGAAACAGAGGACATCGCAAAAACTTCTGGTGTCCTTGTTTAAGTATCACTAGCCTTTCTGCTATCCCAAGTGCCCTTATAGATCACTGATCACAGCTAGGTGTAATCACCCTTGCATAGGCACTGCTGACACTGTAGCACGCACCCACAAACCATACTGCTGTCAGGGACTGCCTGTAGGGTAAAGCAGGTTTTCTTCCACTCATTTAAGTTCCTACAAAGTTAGATAGTAGCATAACTATCCATGGAACAAGGCATGAAATACTTTTATTTCAGTGCTCCCAATCTCTGTCTTTTTTTTCCCCTGGGAGGAATTAACCTCACCAGCAAGAATATATAGCTGGATGCCACTTGATGGGATCCAGAGAACCATTTCCCTCATGGAAAAAAGAAAGCGATTTTAGGGAAAGAAAAAAAAAAAAAGGTAAGAGAGTTTTTAAAAAAGTGTACTAGTAAGGTGCTAGCATCCTCCATTATTTACCTGGAATGCAGCATGTATCTTCATCTTTCAATCATGAAGAAGAATATTTGCATGCCAAGCCTCAAAGGTTTTTGAGTGATTCATACATATCAAAGGGGAGACCTCTACAAGGTATGTTTTAGATTCACAGAGAATTTCTAGGACTGTTGGGAAACCTGACCTAGTATTCTTGATTACTGCTGGCAGCTGCCAATTTCAGAACTTAATACACTCCTTCAACTTCCAACTCTTCATACAGATTGCTGATGATCTCCAAGTCGACATTTCTTATTCTTGGTTCCCATTCAGCAATGCACCTTCCAGTTCTTGTACCAAAGCTTTACTTTTTGAATCCTGGTATTCAGCTCCTCATTAAGAAGAATGCTGTTGACTCTTGTCTTTGCTATTGTCCTGAGCATTGTTTTTATTACAGTTATAAGGCTATTTTTTCTAAGAAGAGGCATAACTTTTTCTGTGTGGTTTCCAAGAAACTAAGCACATTAACAAGTCTATAAAAAATGCTAGGTCCCTGGGGGCACTGCAACTGCCTAATTTTCTTATTATTCCATTAATTACTAATTTGTGCTTCTGGAAATGCTAAATTTGGTGCTAGAGCAAACCTTACACAGTTCACACTTTTTTGGGGAAAAGATACACGCATCTTCCCATTGGGTATAACACAAAGATACACACGTGGTCCTACTGGATATAACTTTACCTCTGCCAACTGGAAGAGTGCTGACTTCCCACAGTGTTTTAGTGGCTCAGGGCTTGACAACTGGGAAGTATTTGATGAGATCTAGGTTTTAAATGAACAGAGGAGAAAAAAAATATTTCAGTGGCATACAGGAAAGACAGAAAGGAAGGGGAAAAAAGAATGAAAAAATTGAGTTATTTAAACCAGTTACTTTTAGATGTTTCTGGCAGATCTTTCTGGCCCCACTTCAGATAGACAATCCCATCACTCAACAGGCGTTTAGAAATCAGAAGGACACAAGCAAATACAGAATTTCTTCCTTAGAGAAGGCTCATGGATTCTCTTCTATATTTGTACTGTCCACAGCTAATACACTATCATGCTGTGTGTTTTATGTGACTAAGTGAACAAGACATACCTGTTGCTTTAAAAACATGAACAGTGGTGGTCAATACAATTCTCCCAGAAAGCCTGGGCAGTATTTCCCTTTTGCTTAGATATAGAAAAGGACCACTTGTCCTCACAGGCACTGCTTGTTTCACTTTCTTTATTTAGAAAAAAGAAGTAAGACCTTATGTCTGGAGATCAAATCTAGCCTTCTAAATAGATGTTGATATGCCAGCACCAGCACTGAGTAAATAACTACCAGTGCACTTCAGGGAATTGCTTTTGCAGCCAAATTTTTTATGACTTGCTTCCAAGTGCAGCATTGTCAGTTCACCAACACATGAATTAATCATTATTTCTCATATTTGATCTTTTTTTGGCATGGCATTACATGATAGTATTTGACCTGGAAGCCTCAAAAAGCCTTAAGATTAAGGGTAAGACCACCAGTGTTTCCGTGGCATCTGCGTCATCACAAAAGTCATGCTTATGACCATGATCTTTCAGATGCAAAAGTTACTGGCTTAGACTTTATATTGAATTTCTTTTGAACTAGGTTATTTGAAGAGTATACTTTTCAGTTGTTGAGGATATTCATTACAGTTCCCCACCCTGCCAAAATCCAGAACATTCATTTTACTGCAAGCTCTTTAAAATACCGTGAATAATACTTGAATGTGCATTAATAATGATTTTTAATATTAAATTAAAATAATTCAAAATCCTAGTTCTGCTTTGAGACAAAGTGTACCTGCTCAGGACTCCACTGGAGTAAGTGATCTTGTACACTGCACTTTGCAGGAAAAAAGCTTTGACTTTTTATCTTTGTACTGTTAAAAATTCTCAACCCTTAATGATTTTTTCAGTGCGACATGAATGGCAGAAAAGGGACAGAAAAAACCCCACACACTTAAGTATAACCTGAGAACATGCAGGTGTATCTTGCCTCTTGATACAGGAAAGAGTAAAGAATTTCGTTTTGACAGGAGAATGGGTGCTCCTAGCAAAATGCAAGCGAGATCCTTGTAGTACTAATAGAAAGAGAGGAAGCCAACATTTCACTTCAGGAAAAAAAACAACCAACCAACTCTTCATAGCTGAGAAAACAAACAGCAAGAGACATAAACTCATTCTGCTGAAGTTGCTGGCCAAACATCAGAAGTAAGAGGATGGCTGATCAATCAGCTCTCAGTGAGTTAAAGATCTTACTTCCTTAACATCATCTTCCAGTTTTAATTAGAATAATCAGAACCTGCAATATTACAACCACAAATAGCTCCTTCTTACGTAGAGGTTTAACTTGAGGATCATTAGGATCAAATTATTATCTTTTAATGCAATGCAGGTCAGCATTTTAGCTACTATATTACATTCTAGTTTGCATAAGAAGCATGTGTCATGGTACCACTTTTTCATTTCCTTCCTAGAATNCCAACAGCTCCATGTCTCTCTTGTACTGGGGACCCCAGAGCTGGATGCAGTACTCCAGTGGGGTCTCATGAGAGCAGAGGGGCAGAATCACCTCCCTCAGCCTGCTGCTCACACTTCTTTTGATGCAGCCCAGATATACTCAGCTTTCTGGGCTGTGAGCATGCATTGCCAGCTCATGCTGAGCTTCTCATCCACCAACACCCCCAAGTCCTTCTCACTTCAACACGGATATTTAATAATTTCAGTATATAGGCAAACAGCAAATATCTTAATCTATTTTATGTAACAGCTTTACCTGGGAAGGTTACAGCTTTAACCAAGGGAAGGTCAGAAAAGAAGATACTGACTAACTCTCCCACTCCCAATTTCAAGGCATTTTGACCAAAAGTTTTGGATTCAAACGTTCTGTTTAGCACAGAAATAAAAAGAAAGGGTTGCCCAGGAGCCTGCTCGAAGTGAGTATGTGAGAATACAGCAGGGACAAAAATCAAAGCATGCATTTTTCCTAAATGACAGTAACCTGCTGGACTAGCAAAGAAAATTACACCTTGTTGCATGCTGCATGAGATTGCTTTTTTTATTAAATCACCTAGAGAAAAACGTCAGAAAAGCAGCTGAAAGCAAAGAGTTTGTGGGTTTTGGCTTCATTTCGTTTTAAAGATGGGTAAACTAGCAATTTTATTGCTTCCACTCTCAGGAAGCATTTTCTTTGTTTAATAAGGGATGAGAGTTTAGTTAGCTAAATCTAAGAAGTACTTGTGTTTCTTCTCTATGAGGCAGTCATCGCCATCTGTTCGCATTTGCCAAACACACATCCAGTAAGACCAAGAGAGCAAGGGGTCCCCATCTGCTCTGCTTCCCTCACATGGCAAGGAAGATGACAGCAACCAGTCCATGTGAGCAGACAGCTTGCAAACAGCCACCACACTAAGGAACACAGCCCACTGCTCAGAAATCACTGGCCTATATAATGGCTTTCCACAGAGGTACCAATGAGAAGGAGAAAAGTAGGGCCAAGTATTTCCAAGATCAGAGCAAAATGAGAAAGCCAAGAGCGTAACTTGGCAACACTCCAAATTTTAAAAACCTCTTATGAGGACGTCACATCATCTTTGAAGACCTCCAATGTGCTTGCTTGCACACCTGCAGGACCCTGCGAAGTCTTACTCCAGGGATTTTCACTAGGCAGGCCTCATTAGCCATATCCTCAACAGCTTTAATTGAAGACTTGCACTTGGGACAGACAACCAGATGAAAAGCTTACTGAGTCTGTAAAGGCGAAAAGAATCCCATACTACATCTACGTATAACGAGCTGTTTCTGAGTGACAGAGAACTTGTACTCCTGGGGTAAAGGTGTCCATTTTAAAAGACAGATCTACTCAATGGGATCACTGTCTTCACAAAGAGGCACTCTTACTCACCCTGCCGCAAAGGCGGCAAAGAGAAAGGGAACATATGAAGAACACCCAGCCAGAACCAAAACTGAGCTGGGACGGCTGCCAAAAGTCTCCAGGCACATCAGACCACAGCACACTTCACATTTCTTCACAGGTCTACTTGGCTACTGGCTAAATAACTACTTTCTCTCCTCTCTTTTCTTTTGTAGCACTGAACATTGCTGACAGCAGCCTACTGCAAATTGCTTACCATAATTTAGCTTACTAGAAGCAGTAATGCCTTCATATAGACAGGACCCAGTAAGAAGTGGCACAGTAAGGAATGGGATTTTTGCCAAACTTGACAAAGACACCCTGTGCAAATGAAAGCCCTTGTATTTGAAAGGCCACAAACGGCTTTAATAGCGGGGGGAAAAAGCTTAAAGAGGTTCTGTAGTGTGCTCAATACTTTCCCCAGGAACAACCCAAATGAAATCAGGCTGCAATCTTAAAAAAAATGCCATTTCTCTATTGCTATAGATAAAACATGATGTTAGTCACTGCCGTTAAGGTTTCACAACAACAGTATAACACAGGAGGAATAATCAGGGCCAACAAGGTTTTTTGTTGTTGTCATGTTTTGTTTTGGGGTTTTTTTGCTTTTCTAGATTTCTGTACCTTATTTCCAGACACTGAAAAAAAACCCAAACCCAAAATACAGCCCCTCTAGACTGTACACACATTTTAATATATTTTACAAGAAAAAGATTAACCGTGACTAAAACTATCCTCTCCAGTTTCTAATTAACTTTCTAAGCACCTCTTCTACCTAACATTTGATGATTCACACATGCACTCCAATGTGTCAAATGAGCTGGCTCAGTGTAGTGGTATGCAACTCAATGCACTGTCACATCCGTATGACAATTTTCAGGTTTGTCATTTTGTTGTTTGTTCAATTAGGAGAGGATATGATGTTAGGTTCCGTGAAATTTTGAAAAGTACATGCTAAGTCAGGTTTTACAGGACAATTTGAAAATACTGTACTAAAGGCAGTTCATAACTGTTCATCTTTGCAGATATCTAGAATTGCTGTTTAATTAAAATGTAAGATGGCTAAGATATTTGAAACTAAGTTAGCATATTCACTCGTACAATATTTTGCAATAAAATTCACAAGAAATGTTCTCCAGCTTCTATCTTTTACTTCAGCACATGGCTTCATCCTGCTAAATGCCACTAATCTTCTCAAAAAAACTTTCCAAATTAACTTTAAGTTTAAAAAAAGGTGGCACATATGAAAACATCGTCAGGATTAGAGATATTAACTCTATTCTACCTTTTATAGGGGTGTTTTGTAGTCAGGTATTTTATGGCACCTGAATCAGTAAATTGTTTTTTCTTAATTGGAGCTCCTAGGAAACACATCAAGGCCCACCCTAGCCAAGCTAAAAACCACAAGCACACCTAGCTTAACATTTACCAGAGAAGCTTGTTGTGTGTAGTCAAACCTCTGTAAGCAAAACCAATAATGAACAGGCTATCTTTTCATCCCATTATGCTCCTCCACAATGGCACCAGATCCAACCCCAGTCTTTTCAGACATATTCTGAATATCCCTTTCACGTAACTGATTCTGTGAGCAGTACCGGGCTCCCCCAAATGGGCAGGAAGAGTGTATGTGTGGAAAATCAGCCCATAGAGGCAGATTAAACACATGGGAGAAGAAATTCTTAAAAGCAATCTTTAAGAACTCCCCATCTTCCATACATGGAGGAAGAAGGATAGCTTATAGACTTCTGGGTAATTTCCAGGCTTTGGAAGTCACCACCTAATGATGCTGTTACATATCCTTGTAGATGTTGTGATAAACTTCCTTTGACCTGCAAGTTTATTTTCCAAAAAATTCCTGCCTCTCAGATAGTTGCCATTTTGCACTGCTGCAGCCTCCTCCATAGGCAGTGCACAGTGTCATTTCAGAATGTCTTTTATTTGTTGGGTGGCTTTTGTTTTTTTTTTCCCTAGATGTAAATTAAAAAGCCATTTGGAGAAAAACATCTGCAGTGGTCCTTTCGTATGAAAGGCCAAGTAATGTTCACAAGCTCAGTATCTTTTGTGCACACTACAGCTGGTAGAACTGACCAACATCTCTTCAAATCACTGGTTATTTCCCCCACGATTTTCTTAACACAATGCTGTCACAAAGATAAACATCTCCTGATGGGGATCCATTATGAGACAGGGTGCTTAGCCATTCAGTGACAACTTTTACTGGTTCCTTGCTTCCTCCCATCCTCCCCCACCATATTTCAGCCATTATACCTCAGCAAACTGCAACAATGCAGACTCCTCATTTTGTTTTACAGCTCCCGGGACTCCAGGCTGTGATGTGCTTGAAGAGATCTGTCAGGAAAACAATTATTTTTATATTACCTAACTCTTAGTTTAATATCAAACTTCAACATGCTAAATTTCTGTTATCCATCATACAGAAAGAGTCCTGGTACCTAAGAGCATGCAAACAAGTCCCAGCACTTCTGTACAAAGAACAGTATCTGCTTTCCAGGAGACAGATAAATGGGTGCTCTTGAAATGGCGATTTTGAATTATTTTTCACAAGGAAAATCTATCCTAGAATAAATAGAACAGGCTAAGACTTTTCTGAGGGACTTCTGTGTGCTCACTGATATGTCAAAAGAGGGTTAGCAGCAAAAACTTAACACCGTCTTTTATTTCACAGTTCAGTGAAAGACCTGAGACTGCAGAATGGTGGTGCTGATAGAGCACCCATTGCTACCTAGGACAGAAGCTAAGTATAGACAGGGACACAACACAAGCAGGTACTTTAAGAAGAGACCCATCCCAGACACCAAGGGAACTGCATTTTATACTGTTGAACTTGTGTCAGTTATTTTTCTTGCAAATGACACCTCTGATTAATGTTAGACCTTGGTAGAAGTACCAATTACTCTGCCATTGACGCGCATACCTACCATGCACTGGTTAGGTGCAGCCTCACTACAGGCTGTTTAACATCCTTGAAAATTAAGACTAGCTAATATGCTTTTCTAATTACTGATCATCAGTGAGCTACTTGTAAACCACATGTTTTAGGGGTGCAGATGAGCTTGTTTCCCGGCACCCAATGAAGTTCTTTGATGGTAAGGGAAAGCCAGTGGTCACGAGCCCTTAGCAAGAGCATATCTTGCAGCACACAACAAAATTCCTGCCTATTACTACTTGAGTTGGAACTCAGGGACTTGTGGGTTGATATTAAAACAAAAAGCAAAACAAAACAAAAATCACTTTTTCTGTGTGCCAGGATTGTAATGTATCTGCTCCGTAAGTGACGATGTTTAGGGAGGAGTATGAAGGTCCACACAGCGATGAGTATTAAAGGCATAGGAGTCAGATTCACTACTGGTGTGAAAACAGGTAATATAAAGAAGCCCCTCCTATGACAAAATTTATTTCCATATGCACTTACTCAAACACCACCCAGCATCCTGTACAATCAATATTATACAGCTAAACATTTATATGCCACTTGATTATGACCATTTCAAAAGTTGGCAAGATATAAACAAGTGATACTTGCAGCCGACTAGGATTCTTTGCAACCTCACTCTTGTCCTGTTATTTATGTCAATGAAATCCATTAAAACTTAGGTGAAATAGTGTATACTTTAAAAAAAACAAAACAAACAAAAAACCCTCAACAGCCCCTTCCAAAAACCAACACAGCTGCACTTCCAGCAATATCTGGAAATATGTTGACAAAAATGTTGTACATTGCAAAAACAAAGCATAGTTGAATAGAGCTATTTGGTGATTGTAGAATATAAGAAAATTTTGGAAATTCCAGAACTACAGTTATTTTTGATGGAGTCACCAACTAAAGCGGACACAATAGATAAAGGACATAATGTAACACCTGAATATACATGTTAGAACTTTCGTTAGTTTGAAACTAAGTGCAGGAATGGCACACCTATAAATTACTGCTTAAACTACAGCTCCATTATTGCGCTAGGGTTTCCACCATCTTCCTAAACACACTCTCCTGCACTTCAAATCTGACCTATCGACCTGATAAATAATCCAGAATCATAAACCCAAGAAGAAAGAACAAAAGCATGAATTTCAGCTAAAGATTTTTGATTTCTCTTTCAACTGAACATCATATGCTTCTTAAAAGGAAACTATGGGGAAGACAATCCTTTTTAAAGAAACTCACCTCTGCAAACTGAAACAACGACGACTTCGGACAGGCTTCTGTAGAATTAGTTGCATCAGACTGGCAAGTATTTGAGGAAACCTGAAACAATGAGTGTGCAGAATAAGACCTCAAAGGTCCTTCTTTCAAGTTAACAGCAACAGTGAGCAAAATGAAATACCAGGCAGCAGTAACAAAAAGCAGTGTTTAAGAGAAGGTGGGCAATTTAATGTTTCACAGTTCTGGACAGGTTAAATCAAATTTATAGGTGACATAGTTTAGCACCTATTTCAATGCATTTGAAAATGCGCTTTAATGCGCCTAAGAAGAAAGATGACAAAAACACCAGGGATTTTTTTTTTTCTTTTATAATTCCAAACTTTGCAAAAGAGTTTTATGCAACAGAATACTAAACTGATGATATCGGGCTACACTCACAACTACCTTGTATTGGTGATGCTATAACCACTACTATATCTGTAATTTGTACTACCATTCTGAGTGTGAAAATTATTTAGAAGCTAAAAAAAAAAAAGTTTTGAAGACACTGAGCATTGCTAAGCAACAGAAATGTTTATTAGAAAAATAATCCTCAATCACCTAACAGAATGAAAATAAGTAGTTAAGGGTATCACAAGCCTAAAATTGCTCAATGTACCTAAACATTCATTTAGGAGTGCTTAAGAAAAACAGTGCAAGAAAGAATCATAACTTCTGAAATCAAAATACAAAGAAATGACTGTTCAAAAGTAGACTTATTCGAATTAACATAGGAGCTTTGCCATACTATTCCTATTAGCCAGAACTGTGTTAATCAAGCATCATTCTGTAAAGATATTGTATCAAATGATACATTCGTTAAATGTCACCTTTGAATGTAAAAGATTTATATGTGTAACTCCTATAGAAGCATGAGGAACCGTTAGTATAAAATAAGGTATGTGATGTGGCTTACAGGAAACAGAAAAGAGGTTTTGAGGTATTTTAGGAAGATAAGTAACAGGATGGACTTCCCCCCCCCAACAATTTTTGATGGAATTTCAGGTCATTTAAAACCTTTCACTTCAAATGTACATTTTTTTCTTATTTATTACCAAAACAGGTATGTCAATAGCATTTATTAGTGAATGGACACATGAGATTTAGCTAGCAACTGCATCTGTTGCCTGTAAGCACAAAGCGCCACAGAATAGCCAGGCCTACAGCACATGTAGTTTGTACTGCTGCTCCTGCTGCTGTTTGTCCAAGATGCTTTTGCACTACAATAGCACCAGCAGCATTTTGTTTCAGCAATCTGCTACCCTTACTCCTCTGAAAACACCAGATCCAAGTGTAGCAGCCCACAGGCCAGGGGGAACTATTGCCACACAACAATTGGCGTACGTACACAGTCAAATTTGTTTCTTCCCTGTCATGAAACCAAGCAGTAAAAGTGCCTCCTATGATCTGTGCTTCCATTATATTTATTAGAAACCCAGCAGGATGTTTTATCAGTGCACTATGGGAGTATACCAACCCAAAGGGTTACAAAGAATGTATTTTTAATACCTGCCTCTTGCTTTTTCAATGGCCTGTGTTACTGTTTTCACTGATGTAATGCTTATTACTGCTTTTCTCATGTTTCTGGATGATCTGTTTAAGATGTCTGTGTCTCAGCAGTGGTATGGATTGTACCAGGGATGCACATCAATCTTGCTGCTATTGAGCGACCTGTCTCTGAAGGTCTGAGTCTCTGCACTGGTGTGAAATATGTAAGGATGCTGCTTGCATGTCTGAGCACTCATTTGGTATTTCGGGGCACTGCACTGGATGGATTCTCCCAGGAATAACCAAATTTGGGATTTGGTTGCCTATAAAACTGTAATTTTCTGCAGTTCAACCAGCTGCTTTACATAGTTTATTTTGTGGTATCTATTGAAGCAGTTTGTTCGCAAGCGAAGCCTATTCAACGTGCCCTACGGAAGGGCACGACTTTGCTTAGGAGAAGCGATGGGAACAAGGCAGGCGTGTGAGACCTCTCTGCTCCCCAAGGTGGACACTGCAGGGCCACGCATGCCTGAACTCTGCCCACGCGCCGTACCGGAGATGTGGCTTCACACCTTCCTCCGCCTATCTGAGATGCACATCAGCTGAACGTGTCAACACAAACCAGCTCCGCGTTGGGAGCGGTGAAACCCTCCTGGGGGAGACTATTATGGCTCAGTCCCTGCAACACAAGTGCTGTAAGGCACTCACTCCCCAGGCAGGCGCAGAGAGGAAAAACGCGTCTTCTTTTGCCTCTGAAGAAACATGCTGGGGGTTGGGCACAGCTTGTGCACCTTATGGTACAGGAACCACAAGCCGCGGAAGGTGTGAAGTCCGGTTTCCTACAGCTTTGCATGTGAAGGACAGATTGCTGGTGCTCAGTAACTCGGAGGCGATTTTGTGGTTAGAACAACCATACTTTTCCTATCAATTTCCATTATCTTTAAAGTTAATGCTGTTGCCTTTGCTTGACAGAAGCACTAATTTGAGCTTGTTTCTTCTACTCTGCTGCTCCTCACACACTCCTGACTTGTGGGAAATTTATTATCTCCAGGATTTCTAAATTCTGCCAGGCTGAAAAGCATTCAAATAACCACTGGAGGGCATGGATGCACTGATAGTGCCATTGCATACATCTCATTTCCTGCCGTAATAAAACCTCCTTAAGATCTCCTTATTTCTTCTCCTCTTTCCTCCTCCCAGCTTACCCTCAGCTGCACCGAGATATCCTTCACTTCTGATTTACACCCTGGGCAATACTACCCTGTGCAGACCCAGCATTGCATGCAAGATAACCTTTTGTTCTTGAAGAGAAGGAAACTGAAAGGATAACGCCTCCAGAGCCTCCCTTTCCCTCCGGGTTACCATAATCTGCTCTGAAACGGATCACACTGAAGGAAGGCAAAGGACAGTCCCTGGCTCACCTTCCGTGCTGACTGATGCCAGGCTTGAACGCTGTCCTGATGTGCCGGGCAGCGGCAAGAGGGGAAACTGGTAGAAGAGCCAGGTTTTGGACTACACACCAAATTCGGGGATTCCTGGGCTGTAACTTACAGAGAGGCCACTAGGTGCTGCTGTAAGGCAAGCAAAGGGCCCGACGGGCAAGTAAAGGAGATGTGGAGGGAGGGAGGTGAGCAGGCAAGGCGTGCTCCTCGCCCAGCTTCAGCCTTTCTGCTAATAAACCTGCTGCGAGGACCAGGCTTTGCCTAGCACAACGACAGGAGCTGGAGCAGACGCCTCTGGTGTTTCTGCTCAGGTGTTCAACAAAACACACTCATCTACACACAACAGTCTTGCGTAACTGATGAAAGGACCCAAAAGCCAGGTGGAAACTCACTGCGTATCCAAGTCTTTTGTTTACTGCTAGTAAGGTCTGTAGCTTCTCCTGCCTATCTACTTAGTAACTCCAGCCACTGCTTGGAAATCAATCATGTACTGACACTGAGCTCTTTCATCAGAAGAAAAGCTCTCTAATCTATTGGAAAAAATTACAAAAAAATAGGAACATAACTGGCCACGTACAGAGATGGTGACTGAAACCTCGAGGCAATTTTGTAAATATTACTGTTGTGCCTCTTCCCATCCTCCCACTGGCGCCTGCTCACTTTGTTACCTTGATATCTGGGCTGCTGACAACTCAAAGGTTAAACATCTGACTTGAAAAGTCCCTACACATCCATTTAACGTACCCTTGACAGAAACATCAGTGGGCATTGAATACCTTTACATGGGATTAGCAGACCTCTAAGCGTGATTTCCCTCATCTTCTCCCAAGTTCTGAGCAACCTGTGCCAGTGCTGCCCTCCTTTCTATTAACAATTTTCAAGATGATAACAGTATTTAAGACCTATGCTTACAAGGCCACCCAAGTCTGCATAATCATGCATGTGCACAAGCAGTCAAACTGCATGCTGACAGGTAATTTATGTCCGGCAGTCGCCCAGTTTAAGAACCATATATATGCACGTGTATCTTATGTGTAATCACACACCTTTTAAATGATAACGAAGACTACATTGTATCATTTAGAATATTGTATTCATAATGACACTGCATCTGTCCTTTCTTTTTTTTGAAATAGAAATGCCAGGGGTTTAAATATACGACATATATTTATATACTTACATGCATACAAAAACAATACCTATATTTTCCACAGCTAGACTTCTGAACCTCTTCACTGACAATACCTCAGCAGTCACCTTAGTACAAGTTCTCCCCCATGTCAATACCAACTCTAACATAGCACAACTTAACACCCTCCACTGAAGACGAAAGCAGCTTACCAACACTACAATGAATTCTTGAACTTTTCCCTGAGCCTGCTGTACCACATCCTAGCATATTCTGCTAACCTGCCAAATGCGTGAAACTGATTTCAAGCATAAGCAGAAGTAAATCCAACCACAGGTTGTTCCACAGGCATGCAAAGATGAACATCTTAGGTCTCCTCTGTCCTCATGCCCAAGGATGGGAAACCAGAAGTGCTGTTCAGTTATCCAAATCTAAATAGCTTTAGAATCTTTACTGCATTTGAGGAAACACAAGCCCAACAAATCTTTGCTCCATATCTAATCACCACTGAAACACTGAATCAAAAGGAAGCAAAAGAAAATGGAAGACACACCAGGGCTGCCATGCAAAGGAACTGACAAGTTTTCCAGTGCACAGAAACACAGCAGGGGACTTAATTCCTGCTGACACACAGGTAGGAGGACTGAGCTTCATCCATTTGGGTCCCTTCCAGAATACCAAGCACCAAGATTGTTCTGGAGGATATATTTTACATAGAGGAGCTGCTGAAAGAACTGGAGATGTGCAGTTTTGTTCCCTGGAAAAGTGCTCTGACACTTGCTTCTCAGTGTAGGACAATTAAAATATGTTAATTCATTAGTAAGTATGGGTTGATTTCTGGCCCATCATGATTCTAACAACAGCCAACAAATCCATCAACTAGTTTTATTCAGGTTATGTTTATGACAATTATTTTGCTCTACATTTTGGGGGAAAGCAAATTACACAGGTTGCCTCTGACGTGGAGGCCCAGGTTTCAAAAGACTACAGGCCCAAAAGAGCACAGCACAGTATAGCTTATACATAAATCCTACATCACAAGCCATATTGTATGCTTCTATCAGAAAAAAATGAGTTTATGTAGGTGCATGGAAAATGTGTCTTTTGCTCAGAAAAAGAAAGTCCTGATTAAAAATTCACTCATATAGTACAACGATCACACAACATCCTTTTTGATTTGTCTCTAAATCCACATGTAGATTTTACTCCTTCACTGCCACATCTGAAATCGTACTACTTGAGGCACTTTTAATGTAAAAGTCAAGAAAGCTCAACTCACAAGATCATAGCAAAGACCCTTCTTCATGGAACTGAGCATCTGTGACTACAATACAACTTCCCTCTCATTTAAATATATTAGCATAGTAAAACCAGTTTTTAAACTCCAGGTCGAGAGATTCAAAGTTTGAATGCTACAGGATACACTCATTTTAGCATAAAATAATTGATTTCTTAATTTCTTTTCACTTCTGTTTTGGGTTTGCATCGCAAGGTTTTGGTAGCGGTGGGGAGGAGGGGACAGGGCGGGGAGGGCTACTGTGGTGGCTTCTGCGAGAAGTTGCTAGAAGCTTCCCCCATATCTGACGCAGCCAGTGTCAGCTGGCTCCAAGACAGACCCGCTGCTGGCCAAGGACGAGCCCATCAGTGACGGTGGTAGCGCNCTGCACCCTGTGGAAGGGAGCCACACTGCAGCAGTTTGTGCAAGACTGTCTCCCGTGAGAGGGACCCCACACTGGAGCAGGGGAACAGTGTGAGGAGTCCTCCTGCTGAGGACGACAGAGAAGCAGAAACAACATGTGATCAACTGACGGAAACCCCCATTCCCCATCCCCCTGTGCTGCTGGAGGGGAGGAGGGAGAGAAATCGGGAGTAAAGTTAAGCCCGGGAAGAAGGGAGGGGTGGGGGCGACATGTTTTAAGATTTGGTTCTATTTCTCATTACTCTACTCTGTTTTGCTTGGCAATAAATTAGACGATTTTTCTTCTAAGTTGAGTCTGTTTTGCCCATGACGGTAATTGGTGAGTGATCTCTCCCTGTCCTTATCTCGACCCACAAGCATTTTGTTACATTTCCTCTCCCCTGTCCAGTTGAGGAGGAGAGTGATAGAGCAGCTTTGGTGGGCACTTAGCCTCCAGCCAGGGTCAACTCACCACAACTTCTCTGCCAACCTTACTCTAGTGTCTCTTATTTTTCATGTTGCAGCATAGAAAGCCAGTACCCACATCTGCACAAAGACTTCCACTGCGTAAACCAGTGTGCAAAGCACTGAGGACTCTTAGCTCAGTCTTGGCAGCACAGGAGCAATCCATCTCAAATACACTACACATTATTGCTTTTCCTCCCAATAGCAACAAAAACCCAAGAAACAAACGCAAAATCCCACAAAACTGTCCTCACTTCCACCGCTCTTCTTTGCACGCTAGAGATTTATGGCAGTGACTACCTATTTTACCCAACACATAAGCCAGCTTTTGAACAATTTTCAAAAGCTGGCCCCAAAAATAATCATAAACAATAATCAGTCTAAAGACCAGAGGTCACTGCACTACTGGAGATATGCAGGAACACTTATTTACTAGACTCCTTTGTAAAGCCAAAATGTTTGTGATGGCATCTGAACTACTAACTTCTTTTTAGACATAAAGACTTATTGAATAGGAGTAGACTGCAATACTTTGATTACCTGTTAGCACTTGCATGGTTTCAGAATGCATATACAATGACACTGACTGTATGGAAATTATTAGGTATTTATTTTGCTATTAGTTGCACAAGCATATGAAATCCTTGCCCAAAAGAGTTTGCAAACCACCTGTTTGTTAACGCCATCACTGTATTTCAACCCTTCTACCTGTGACAGTATCCTCTCATGGGGCAGACTTGCCTGGTCTGATCATTCAGTCAGCAGAGTTAATATTGAACTGATACAAACACTGGGCCCAACCTCTACATTCATGGTTGGGATACAAGACTCAACTCACGGGGCTCACACTGCAGTCCCACCTGAGGTTACCCAAGATGTATCTTAAATTTAATTTCCCACTGGTCAAATATTCCTCTTCAGAGCTCCCTGTAAACTGAGGGCTCATGCTAAAAGGGAGAAGAGAGTTCCTTACCTCTTGTGCAGTCAGGGCATGTTCCCCTGCTAGAAGCAGCATACTTAGGCCTCCCATTTGCGTAGGATCTGTTAAAAGAGTAAAACCAAGTCTTAACTTTATTCATTTGCTTGTTTAAAGAACCTACCATTTGCAGTGTTAAACCCCCAGAAGACCACTTGTCCACAGACACTCTAAGCAAGCTGCCATAAAAGGCAGTTCAAGAGAATCACAAATAACCATTTCTGTACCCTCTGGGAGAGGCTTTCAAAGCTGTTTGAAGGATTTAATTGGATTTGTGTGCTTAACACCCCATTGCGTGGATTTACAATTTTACTGCCAAAGGTTTTATGTAGTACAGAGATGGATATCTTTAAAACAGCAACTGTAATGATTTCATACATAAATATACACAAAGATGCTCTAATATCACACACGTTTATAATTCAATGGATGCTCCTACTGAGGGAGTGGTTCTCTTCCTTAGTCACTGAGCAAATAAAATGATGGAACAAAATTCCATGATCAAGCTCTGAAGCAAAATCTCTATTTTCACTTGGTTTTAATTTGGAGCTGCATTTAGTGGTGAGAAGTGTCACCCCGACAGCTCTGAAGCATGAAGCACTTGATTCTCTGTGCCAGAACAGCCCCGGCACTGCCCAGGCAAGCTGCCTGCCTACTTGTTGCCCTGCTAATACAATATATAATTGAGGAAAGTAAAATGGCAGTATAAATGTTCTTTCTCCAAGTATTTGATGCTGACACCTTCTCACCTCCAGCCTTCCTGCACCTCAGGAGCTTGGAAAACGACAACAAGAAGTGAAAGCAATGAACACTGGCACTGCATTACTCATGGAGTGGCTTTTCCACTCAGAACAGTGGTCAGTCTTCATCATTATGAAGACTAATTGTCTGATTTTGGGGAGTGCCTTGGAAGCAATGCGGAGGCTGATTTGACAGCATGTCATATATAGAGAGGGAGACAATCTGTGGCCCAAACATCTCGCACAACAGCCGCAATGTGAATAAAAGGGAAGCATTATACTTGCTGTATTGCTGAGACACCAACTTCAGTAATGACGAGACACCAAAGATAAGTAACTTTCCCCAGGTTTGACTACGTGGGCACGCATGTTTTCCAATTTCATTTCACTAAATTATATAAAAACTCTCTACAACAATAAATCACATGTGCCTGGGACCATTCCCTGGAATGGAGGCCAACCAGCACAATTACCCTTGTCTATTTGGTTGCATTTTGTTATGCAAAATTTGGATGCATAATAGCTGCATCCAAAATGCCCACTGGGAAATCCTCTGGCCCATTCCCACTCATGGCCAGTACAGAGGAATTTGTTGAGCTTTTCAGCTGACATGGGCCAAACCTGTATCTGTAAAGCTGCAAACAATCAAGTGCTACAGATGATCAAGAACACAGCCTAAACAGCCTGTGGCTTCAAACCTGATGTTCAGCTGGAATTAATTTTTTCCTTTACCATAATAAACAGGTAGAAGGCATGTGGGGTTTTTTGTTGGTTTTTGTGGTTGCAGTTTTTTACGTTTTTTTAAAAAAATTACTTTAGAATAAAAAGGGAACAAAAGATATTAAGTTTCTACAAAGAGACAAAGAATTATCAGAAGTGGAGGATCTAGTGACAAGCAGTGGTTGAAGAAACAGAGATGGAAAAGGGGAAGGGCCAGCAAGTACCTATGCACAATCCATAAGTGAAGCGATCCTGTCAGCATAGCACTTTTTGCCATCAAAATACTTGATGGCAAACCATTCAGTCTTTCAAACAAGAGGACATCAGAGCAATTAAGAAGTGACAAGTAAACCTGTATCTTGAAAAATAATGCCTGAATAGGCAGTTAATTTGGAGGAAAGAGAGATGGGAAGAGATCTCCAGGCCCATCACAAACTTGCTGAGCTCCATATTAAACAGTAAGGGCTTGGCTGGTTGCTTGCTACTTTCGTTATTCCCATTGGAAGGCTGCTGCAGAACCCAAATCTGCTAAGCATTAAGAGCGTTCTTCCAGTTTTCAGCTTAAATTTACTCAGGGCCAGGTGGAACACATTTTTCTGGTGTCCACATCTTTATGATTAAGTAACTGTTCTCCCTAGATGGTATTTCCCTCTTCTGTGTTTACAGGAGTCACCATACTCTTCTTCCACTTGCTTTCCTAGCCTGAGCAAATCAAGATCTCCTGAAGTCATCAAACATGTCCATCTCGCACAGTCCCAGCAATCCCTGTAGCTTTCCTCTCCAATTACTCCAAGTGGAGTTCCTCTTTCTTGTATGTGAACAACCGCTAGGGCAGCAATGTCAGATGAGCTGTGCTCTGTTCAAGGGCATTAACTTTTCTCTACAGTTCCTGAAAGTGCTTTGCCTGACACACCGCAGTGTAGCACTTTCTTATGCCCACATCACATTGACAGCTCCCAGGTGCTCTCTTGTGCTTCACTTTAGTTACCTGTGGGTCTTCTTCCCACCCCTCAGTTTTGGCCAACTGGAGAACATCCAGCTTACGGCTCTCAAATTCTTCCCACTCTTCTAAACATCTTCTTGGTGGTCTCAGCTTTCTGCCTTTCAAGTAAGTAGCTTGTCATAACAGGACAAGGACAGGACTGTTTTTTTCCCCAAGTAAGCAAATACTTAAGCTGTTTATTTAAATATAAAAATTAAGAGGAAGGAAAAAAATGACAGCTAAGTGGAAAGTGAAAATTTAATTTGGTGCTCAAACAACTTGAATACTTATGCTGCAGCTGTAGCAGAGGGCTGGCACTTAGATCATGCTAAATACAAAACTCCTTCCACTAACGTTTCAAATTACAAAATAACTTTATCTAAGGGAAGACAAAAAAATATATATGCAAACACTGCCATATGTTTATATTGCCTTCTCAGCACAACAATGTTTCTCTTATGGCACTAAGAACTTACTGGTATGAAAAATTAAGAATTTTAAGTCCTATTTTGAAGCAATTTACAGTTAAACCAACAGTAGTGAGAAAATAGCACACACATTTGACTTGCAGAATGGAAGATGATTTGTGACTTTCTCAACAGCTTTTAATATTTGGGAATGACATACTTTGCTAGTACTGGTCTGGTTAGAAACTCAGCAGGCTCGCTTGTTCATCATTGCAATTTTTCAATCAGAGGAAAGAACGAACTGAGGAAGAACCAAGGAGAAAGAAGGCCTGCAGGTACCAGTTTCAACTAACTTTTACCTGGGTACAGAATTAAGCTTCTTTCCAAAAACCAAGAACTGCATCTCTTATCAGGATATTGCCTACGCCAGGAAGTGTCTTTTTTCCACCCTTTGCTTCACTAGAAAGCTTTTTGGCTCAGATAGTTTTCTTCTGATGCAGAAATGGGACTCTTGCACACTTGTATAGCAAAGGTGTTGCTTGCTTAGATCTGTAGTTGTGAGGGTAGATGCTGTGATGGTCACGTTCACCTGTGAACAGCAGTCTTTGCCCTACACCCTACAGCAGATCACAGGTGAGCCATGTCATGAGGAAAAACATGCTCAATTGCAAGTTCCAGGTCAGAGGCTCCAATGCTGGTGCCACGCCTCAGGTTCTTGACCTAATGACAAGTCAACACAAGAGGCTTACACATGGGTTGGTTACTGTGGGAATGCCAAAAATAGAGGAGAGAGATGGCTTGTGTGGGACTTGAGAAAGGAAGATCTTACTACCTATATATTACATTTTCCAAAATGAAATGTATTATGTAAAAAGCAATCAAGACAGGATTAACAACTACCAACAAGTAAAACAGATTTCCTGGAATCATATAATACCTGCCCTAAGGAAGTTATTTGCCTTGAAGATGCAAGATGGTCAGTGGCATTTCAAAGGTAAAAGTGTTTCTGAGATGGTTCAGCTACATTTTAGTTCATCAGCTACTATACAGCCTGGATTTTAAAAGGTTGTGCTGGATAGAAGAGTCAGAATTGAGTTGATCTATCACATGAAGTCAAGGAGAGAAGAACACACCAAAACATATTTAGCACGAACTGGTATATAGTTGACAAAACAGTAATCCATTTGGCACGGCAGCCTTGTCGTGATTTGGATGCTGCTAACATCTCTGTCAGAGGTATTTTATGAGCTATTGTTATACTCAAGAAATAGCCAGCTTTCACTGGCATGAGGATTGGAGTGAGAGCCCTATGAAATTACGATGCTCATTGACTTGGTCTGCAGTAAAAAAACCAAACCAAACCAAAACACCCCAAACATTTAAATCACACGTAGCACAAAAGGGCCTTCTTCACAAATGAATGGCTCTATAGATAAAACGATGACTGAGATTAGTTTCTAATAAATTCTTATGTTCCTTGCCCTCTGTTCTGACAGGTGTTGATTCAAGACCTCTCTGTACTCAGCACTCTACATTTGGACAGCCCAGCAGGAGCGATGGGGGATGGCAGACAGGTAGACCAAGGCCTATTATCTGTTCTTTATGTTAAGTCAATAAGCCTTCAAGAAGTGTAGAAGTTGCTCCACTGATAGTAAAAGCGGAACGGGATGAAGGGGCTTGCGATTTTTAGAACTGGTCTCGCACATATCATAACTATGTAGCATGAAAAACTTTATTTTCATGACATTTCACAGTTCCTTCATAGCCAGAAGGAATTTCATTACAGGAATTTTCATATCACTATACGGGCAAAAAGGTATACATGCCTTTTTATTCCTTTTCATCCTTTTAACTTGTTGCATGAAACCATTTTCCACTCTCCAGCTCATGATCTCTCTAAGCAGAAAATATCTACCACATACTTCCCAAACTAGGTAGGATATAACAAAGTTTCAAATAGATCAGTATTGATAAAATTAGAAGCTTGAAACCAGAAAAAGAAAAAAAAGGGTGGTGGGGGAAAAATTATTTTCTCCCTTGAATGCTAGGTTCTTAAGCTGCCAGTATTTAACATTAATGTCTCTGTATTTCAAGGTCATGATGCCAACAGTTCTGCTATTTGTTGGTATTGGAGAGAGAGTATCTGCCTTTCACCAGTTCAGGCACTCCAACTATACTGACTAATTTATTTTTTTCAAATGTTTAAAAGGTTAGAATCCACCCCTCCAAGGTACAAGGGGCAAAAAAGCATATTTTAACTGAAATTAAATTACTCTCGATTTAAATACAAAATGTTAGCTCCAGCAGTACATTCATCCACAAGAATGTTAACACCTCCAACCCATAAATTATTTTTATAAACAGCAAATTACTAAACATAGTACAACACTCTATGAAAGAGGAAAAGAATGCACACAATCAGCATTTTCCTTTTGACTAGAAAATTAAAATCTCTAACAGCAGATAAGCCAGAACTAAAAATCAATCAAATCTGGGCCCCAAATGGGGTATGGGTTATGATGCCACATATCCGGACTCGACTCTTGAAAGCAATCACGGGCTAAGGAAAATTTAGAAAGTTGTTACACAGAGGTTTAACTTGAATCTTGGCAACTGAATTTGGGACATGAAAGTTACTTGCACTGCAGTACCATGTGCAGTGAAGAAAAGTGGTATCAGTTTTACTTCATGGCACATCCTCAAACAAAATGAGGATGCTAGATCTGAGTAACATGAACGGAAATCTCACCTGCCATCGCGAAGTTAAGCTGTGGCATTTCTTCACTTTTTGTGACTTTTCTCGGGCTCGGTAAATCTTTTGCAGAGTCTGATGCAACGGTCCATAGCTTTTTCCTGCTCGTAACAGTAGATGTCTGGGTTTTCACAGGTTTGTTTGTTGTAGGGCACCACTTGTACCCTGGATTTGCCTTCATAAACGCATCTTTGTACTAGAAAAGGAAAATTACCAGTCATGACATTATACTATCCACCCTGCAATAGAGTGCACTGCACGTAAGAGGATTTAATACAGTAAATAATCCTTAAATATCTTGATTTTTTAACAGTTTAATCACAAGCTTAGAGTCTGACTGCCAACGCAATCTATTAAGAAGAAATATTAAGATAAGTAGAGCTGTATTTAAAAAAGTAGGGTTTCTCTTTCCTCTCCTGAGGATTTATCACCCAGAGTAGGCTGAAGTTCTGACCCTACAAACTACTCCCCAGTACTTGTATGCTCACTCTCTGGGAAACAGACAGCTATTTAAATTCTTCTGCGGGTACAATCTTTGTTTACTTTCTAGTTTGAATGAAATGAGAACATACATGTAGCAAAAAATGCAGCACGATGCTCCTTACCTTGCACTCATTTTTCTCTAGTAGTTCTGTATTTTAGAATATTTGAATATATGCTTTCCCAAATCAGGCACCAAAAATAAACCACTACCAGTATCATCTCGTTTTCAGTAACTTCTGATACATCATCCCAACGCTCCTTCCAAAATGTACCATGCCGCATGGCTGCATAAACTAAACTGGGACCATTTAAAACTTTCTTTGGCCTTGAACACACAGCACATATCTCAGTGGTTTGCTATATTTTTGGTATGAGGCAGCAAAACAAACCAAGCCAGACTACACATAGGGGGTGGGGGGAAAAGGTCTGGATCCTACACAGTTTGGGAGGTAGGAGAAAAGATGGGGATCTATTTTATTCACAAAATGCAACAGTGACGTTTTCCAAGTATCTTGCTGACCAGATCAAAACAAGATTTTTTGAATGTCAACAGCAATAAAAAGAGCACATTTCAGTATTTTAAATGTGTTGCTATGCAAAGTGGAGAACAGGCAAATCAGAGGAACATGCCACACATTCCAGCTGGAAATGTTTGCCTAACAACTGATAGGGGCACAGCCCTGGCTGCTGTGGGAGCCTATCCAGTAAGTACCAGTCTGACCGCAGGGAGAAGGAACCCAGTGCCGCCGCCTCATGCACTATGTAGCCCTTGATGGCAGGAAGCGACGAAGAGAGCAGTTTTATCCTGAAGTAAATGGCAGGGCAGCTGCAGGAAGTTTCTTCTGTGATCACATATGTTCCCACCCACCCAGCTGTCATCAGTCCCAGTTATGGCACAGAGAAGCACCTATGCTTCATGCACATGCCTGCACAGAAACACACGCAGAGGGGGGAAAAAGAATCCCTTGGGTATCAAATACAGAAATAGCACCAAAAACCTTGTCCTCTGATAGAGTCAATGTGAGATCGATACAGGGCATGCCTTGTGGCAGGATCACCATCGCATCTGTATCGCTTGATTTCATTTCCATCATAATCTACCAGCTGGTACTCGCTACCACCAGACTGTAGCAAGGGTAAAAACAATTCAGTTTACCAGAAGCACAGCACCGTGTGAACCCACTGTATGAAGTCCTATATTTATAGAAATGGCTATAAATAATAAAAATCTGCAGAGACCGCTGACCCACATACACACTGTATTTTCTGAATAGGGAGTTATGCATTAAATCTGCAAACTAAAGACTGCGACATCTCTCACCTCACCCCTTTTCCCTTTCCCTTGGTTTGGTTTGGGAGCTCAGTACATCACAAAAACAGCCTGGTGGAGGGAAGGGGAGGGGGCAAGGGAAGAGGCAGAAAGGAAGTACAGAGAGAAGCAGCTTTGCCATCCATTGTTAAAGCCACAGCCCACTCACGAATCATGCTTCCAGCCTGCAGAGTGAAAAGCACAGAATCACTAGCTGTGAGGTACATAAGCTCTTCATATCAGCATCGCTACTTTGAGTAATTCAATTATTCTATGGAGTAATTTGACAAGCCGACAGGCTGCCCATCAAATGAGAACCTGAATGCATGCAATTTGTGAGGCGAGGCAGCAATAAGCTTTTAATCAGTTCCAACAAGAGCAATTCAAGTGAGGTGGCGTATTAATGGATTTTTTCCTGTGCAAAGCCAAGAAGTGAACATTAACTGCACTCTCGGAAGGGGAGGGAGCAAACTGAGGGAAGACAACTCATCGTCCCCTTTCACAGTTTCAAGACTCAAGATAAATGAAAATGTAAAAAAGTCAAACAACAACCAGGAAGTAGTTTTATAAAATGCATATGGGGGTCTGACCCAAATCTCAGAAAGACTTTCAGTATTGATTTTTGTGACTATTAGACCAAGGCCTAAAATGAAATGATAGATTCTGCTTGCCAGGTCATGAGAAGATAACTTCAATGAGCTACCCAGTAACGAGAAAATGCCAAAGGCAATAGCAGAGCTTACTGTTTTCCTCCATTCGACCAACTGTGCAGTAAAGCAACTTAACATACCCAGTCTAAGGACATCTCTACAGTCTCTTGAAAAAAACAGGGAAGTCCTTAACCTGGAATGCAAAAGACACCACCTTGGTTCCCACACACCAGTGGCAGGGACGACTTGGCAGGGTCATGTCCCCAAGGTCCACGTAAGATAAAAATAGCACAAGATATGTTTGTGGTATTGGTCTGATGTATTATCTCTGTTTTGTGAAAGCCTGGGGAAGGATGCATTATGCAGGGGGACCTATGCCACTTTAGAGCTGAGGTTAAAAAAAGGTGCTGCGCTTCGCTTCGGTGCAACTCCCTGAGTTGCTTTCACCACCAAATAAAAAAGATTTGCTTTCTCCAGCATGGTAGGAACAAAAGCTAACAAGTGGATTCCAGTTACACCTCAGGGTAGCAGTTAGCACGTGCTTAACTTTAAATGTATGCCTAAACCCCACCAAGTGGCTATTAAATGTCACATGAATCCCAGAGATCTAAAAAAAAAAAAAAAAAAAAGAAAAAAATCCCCAGAAAATACTACACTCCATTTTTCACTCCTGAGGGACGCAGGTTCACATTGCACGTTATTGTCAATATGTCACCCAGTGAACTTGCCAGACTCCAGCCACGAAGCCAGAACATTTCTCCCCTCCTACTCCAAGGCGGCTGCCACAGCAGGGGCAGTGACTGTATCTGTGAAACCACTGGCCGAGCACCGGCGGGGAGAAATGTTCAGCTCTGCCACCGAACGGCAGCAGCCCAGATTTATCAGGCTGCTCCTTACAAGAAACAATCCCGATTGCCTGGGTCTTAACGATGCAAAGATGTATTCAAAATTGAAGTGTTTTCTAGCAAGAGAAACGGGGCTTGAACAATAATAATCTCTCCGGATATTTTCCAAGGTAGCTGAATGTTCCCAGTAAGCTGTAAGAGTTAACACTATGCCTATTATTACAGTAACTAAAAATGCTGGAGCATATTTGAGAGGCCAGAATTCATTTTCCCCTCAGTGAAGGGAAACTGCTAACAAACAGCAGGAACACTTGTGGTTCTACTTGGGAGTATTTATCAGCTACTAGGCTTAAATCCTCTATAATGAAATTTTCAAAGTTCAGTTGATCTACAAAGTCTGTAGGATACAAATAGAAAGCCTGCTCCTAAAGAGAACACTAGCAGAAGCTGACACTGAGCTGTGCAGGCACAGTATGAAGTCTCCAGGGTAGGTGTTGCTACGAGAGACCATAAACCACAAGACTGAAAATAGAGGGAGCACGGGGACAATTTTTCTAGGAAATTAAGGCACCCCAAGGTACAGATAGGCATGTAATGGGGATTTCCAAAAGTGCCTAAATGAACCAGAGAGCAGATTATCCTCTCCGTGGGAATCACAGATAGATGTCCAACCCAACAGAAAACCTCTCATAATTCCACTTGGCAAAATGTTTGAGTGCCTCACTACCTTGCAAAATCCTAGATCTTGCATGTAGCTTGATATGTGTAAGTAAATATGCCAATGCCTTGATTTGCCCACTGCTGATGTAGTATCAAATTAGTTGCTGGCACTAAGAGGCTGAGAAACTGAAAGCTGCTTGCTTGATCCGCGCTGACTTTGTATACTCTGGCTTCAAGTAGTAAAAACATTCTCCAAGTAGTAAAAACATTCTCGAGACTGTGAAACAACAAGGGTTGTAGCCACTGCAGTAGGGATCGCTTCTGTCAGGTCCATTCAGATGTCTAGAAGTGATGCAGATGCTCAGGGTACACAAGACATGTGGTGGTGGTAGTGGATATGACACAGGGTCCTTTGGGCTATGTGTGCCCTGCCAGGGCAGAGGCTACAGGCTGTATGGTGAAAACTGGAAGTCAAGGGGCACTGAAAAGCTACGTTTAAGTAATGGCAGCTCATCCACTATATTTTAAACCTCAATGAGCTTATACCTATAGGTACACGAATAGAAGGTTACTAATACAATGTTAATTCTATGTCCTTCCAAAGGCATTCACCTCCTTGACTTTTAAATGAGCTCTCCTTAGGAAAAAGAAAAATACCAATAAATGTTTCTCACTAGAGTTGACATTAACATCTTTTTGACAGCCTCAGCAGTAAAGCTAACTATAAAAGCGAGTATTAAAACAAACGAGCAATCCACACACAGAGAATACACCTGTTGGTGAAGAAGGCCCAAATACATCCAATAGCATCTTATAGCTGCTAATTATTGTTGTAACATACAACTGTTTTAAGAATAAAAATTATATGCTATCTCTCTTCTACACATTCTTGGAACTAGTTGTAATGATCTAAACTACTTAGATTTATTGTTTCTCTGACACTGAATATGCAATTTGTTCTTCATGCCAAGAAAAATAAATAAATCACTACACAAACAATGATTTCTACAACAATACAATTAATAGTTTCAGATCTGTCACTTCATACAGAAGTTCTGCAATTATTTTCCTTCTTAATGAATGAGCTTTCTTCAGCAATACAAAGGGCTAAGAAATACAGTCACATCAAGTTTGTTTCTTCCTAAAATTATTTCTTCATTTTCATCTTTCCTTCCTCTGTATATGTACTGGATCTCCTAATTGCCCTTTTCCCCACACATTTAAAGAAGCATGGCTAATTTGTAAATGGGAAGGCAAAAGAAATCAGGAACGGTTGGACAGAGCTGAGACTCAAGTATTTCAACACTATCACAGATGAGGGACTACAGAGGTACCATACACCCTGCTTCAAAAAGGACCTGCCATGCAGAACACTTCGTTTTTCCTGTAGACTTCCCATGCTCGCACAAACTACTGAACAGCCAGATCTTATAGACATGTGTTAACAGTAGCAGACACTGTTGGGTGACAGGACAGGTACAGATAATAGTTTCCCCAACTGTTTCACACCTATCTGTACTTGTAGTAGGCTAGCGTTACTTCACAAATGAGAGAGATGTTCTTCCTTCTCACTGGCCCTCCATTATTTTTCCTAAAATTTAATTCAATAGTTACCCACAATCTAGATCACACGGGTAATTAGAGTGATTTATTTTGGGGTGATGTTATCAGCCTGTTACTTGCTTTGTCTTTCACTCTCCACTATCAATATCCACAGTCTTCTTGGGGCCAGCTTACCATGCAAGCTATTTCCTAAGAAGCCTCATTTAAATATTAGTCACATAACATTTTGTGAAATATGGGGATAAATCTCTTGTCTTTGCTCCCAGTTAAAAGACTCTGAATGTATATTGCTCTCTTGATTTGGGTATTGGACTCTGCCTCACCAAAGGCTGCTGTATCAGAAATTGGTAGTAATACACAGGGAGAGTACTTCATGAAACACTAGTAAATTTAAAATAACTTCAAAGGTAAAAAGGGACTGCATTTGTTTACTATGCTTTTGATTTGGTCCACCTGTATTCTAATAGCAACCTATATTATTGATGGCAAATGCACAGCTTGAGGAAGTATTACTGCAATCAGCTGATACGGAACCATATAATTTATTGTTCTCAATGGCCATACTCTATCTACGTGCTAATGCTTGTACCGCAGGAATTATCAGGTGATATCTATTACAAAGTGCATATATTTGTTCCAATGACTACTAGATCCAGGTTAGTTTGTGCATACAGACCAACTTCTTTTCATTCTGGTCCAAAGGACCAAGTGAACCAAAGTAAGAACAGCAGCAGCTCTGGGCACCATAATCCCACTACAGAAGCTGAGGAACTCAGGGAAGAGAAAGACCCCACAGAAAACAATTAATACACTGAGAAACAGGAAACAGACAAATGTGTAATCAACTCCCTTTACATCAACCATTCAGACAGTACATACCTCCTTGGCCATGTCAGTGTATTTCTGCTTTTCTTTTGGATCTAGAACAGCCCACCAATCTGCCAAGATCTTGGTTGCGCCACGGTTATCGAGGCGAGGGTGTTCTTTTCGCACAAGAGAGCGATGGCGTTTGCAGAACAAGAGAAATGCATTCATTGGTCGGCGAGCTCGTTGCTCTGAGGACTCATCATCTTCAGTTTCATCAGCATCCTGCTCTAAACCATCAGCACCAAGTGGCACCTAACAGAACAGAAAGGGAAGGGGTGTAAACTCAGTTATCCATGCTTCTCATGGAGACTGAGAGTCTCTGTATACTCTGTGTCAAGGAAAGAGATGCTCATGGCTACACACAATTACCTGCAAAGGCTATCTGTTCTGTCCAGAAGACCCCAGAGTTCTACAAATGTCCTCACCTGAAGATCCACGGTTTGTTGATGCTCTCTGCAAGACTTAAACTCTGACTTGCAAGTGGAGCAGATTTCTAAGCTGAGGACCACTCTCTAGTAACAGTCCTAAAGGGACTGAAAGACAAGATCCTACCTATCCCCTTCCTATGAGCTAGAAATCATCTTGGCGGGATGAGGTGAGCAAAGCTAACGTGGGCCTCAATCACATGTGTTTGCACCTATAAAGTTCATCAGAAGGAAAGTGCATAGGTAACAGTTGTTCCCTCATCTCCTGCCACTCATTACTCAGCCTGCGAGCTGTGCTACAGTGCAGTCACTGCACAGCTGCCCAGTCAGAGGCCAGAGGGCAAATCTCAACAGAATACACCGCCAAAATATGCTCTCTCTGCTCACAGACCAGCCTATCATTCCTGTGAAGCACGCACCACAGAAGACTAGTTCTGACTGAAACTTCTTACTGTACGAGACAGAAAACCATCTCCTACTTAACCGCAACATGGCTTTTTTTTATGCCACATTTTGGCAAGTGACCTGTAAGGTCGATAGAAAGCACTGTCAGTCTATCAGGCTCCTCCTTATCCTTGTCAGGGTCACTCTTCCTTATCAGTATGAGGCTCAAGGCAGTCTCCTCAGCTCTGACCTCTCCCTTCCTGCCTCAGCAAAGCATCAAGGAGATGCAGATATGGATGTTATGCACATGCTGGAAACATCATGGCTCCAAAACCCATCACCTCCCATTCACAGTTCTTGTTACAGAGGATGAGTCTAACTGTACATTTGGGAGGTGCCACACTGTGAGGTCCTTATGAGAAAAGGGTAAGGCCAGCATCATTGAACAAAACCAAAATACCGAGCATCGAACGAGAGAGATTATTTTTTAGAGTTAGACTATCTTTGCATGTGAAATTCAGCTTATCCTCCAGAATACTGAGAACACAATTGGAATAGAGTTTTGTCCAAGATTTTAAAAACGTGTTTGACAACTCACTTTGTGTTATTTGCTATTACCTTTATCACCTGATGGGCACAGCATCATTTTTAATTGGCCGCATTTGTTCACAAAAGAGAACAGCAAGAAGCAAATAAAACAAAAACACAGCTAGGGAGAATATGACCCACCATTAACTTTCTATGGTCAAAGTATCCAATGAAGTCTACCTTATCAATATCTTCCTCTTCCTCTTCTTCCTCCTCCTCTTCAGAGAAGTCAAGGAGTTTCTTGGCAAGGAGGGGATGCCACTGAAGACACTTTCTTTTTGGTCGCTTCCCAGTTCCTTCTCCTTCTGTCGAATGATCCTTATTCCTACTACTGCCTTTCATTACTGTGACCTGTCACACAAAAATAGTTCTAAGTTCACAACAAGCTCTTAAGCATAAATGATCATCATATACATACTTAAACCAGTGACAAATATATGGGGCACTACTAACACAAGACTCTCAGAAGTTTTTTGGCAAGGTAATATATAGAGGTTTATTCCAATTACCAACAACAGCATGGATTGTCTTTTCCAATCTCAGTATTTTCACCTAATGCCCAGATTAACTAGCAATATACAATTTAAGAGCATGAAGCAAGGACACTAGCCAGTCCAGCTCTCGAATGTGCTCCTGTCTGAAGGATAGCAGAAAAGCCCTCATGCTTCACTGCTCAAGTGAGTGAGAGACTCCACAGTTCTTCCACACCTGTGTCCACTGTAGTTTTTCATATTTTGCCACTGAAAATGTCCTCTTTAGCAGTGGAACACATCGCCAGCCACTCATCTGTTTGTTAATCAGGCACTTTATATATAGCAATGTTGATACAGAACCCCATGACACTATGAGCTAGGATTTCCCAAGTGCCATTAAAAGGCGCAATAGGGAAATCTGACTCCCTGCCTAAGAGAAGTGAATTTTAATGCATGAATTTGAAGCAAACAACCAGAAGTAGTTACCCTGACACATCCAAAGTACCAATCAACAAGAGCTCCCGCACAGCAAACAAAACAAACCATCCGCTGCATCAAGTGCATGCAGAAGCTAAACAATACTTACACATCTACCTCGTGTATGTGTCCTCATCTAAAAAGTAACTCAGAACTACCTCTCAATAAAAATACTTGCTTAACACATGCTAACTACCAATTTAGGGGATGGCTGAAGACATCTGCTATCCAAGTAAGGGGCAAATAAATATATAAATAAAGCCAGCGCATCGTATCTGAATATTGAAGGCCCCAGGAAGCAAGCGCTGCCAGCACACAGTCTGGTCCCTGGTTGCCTTCTGTTTCTACTGTGTTATGTCAATGACAATCCTGACAGAAGCATGGCTGGATTTCCAAGAAAACAAACACAAACACATCACAACAAACTGAACCTGGAGAGCATTAGCCAGCTAGATCTTTAAAAGCCGACAAAAATTGATGAAGTCTCACAGGGGCTTCTCGCCAGCAGGATAAAGAAGCTGAGCCAAGCACTGGTCCCACAAACAAAGTCAGAAGCTCTGTTGTTGGCTCTCAGGAGAAGGGCATGAAAAGAGGTCAAGCCTTGTAACTGCAAGGCCACATCCCATTTTAGGCTGCTGCTTTCTGGAGGATGCCTCCTAGAGTACTAATGTTTCAGCCCAGAGTGGCAGAAGGGAAAGCTGTGTCGCATTCCTACATATCCCACTCATTTAGTGATCACTAATTCTGGTTTTGGCTGATCTCTTCCGTGCTTGTTTCTTGTTGGTTAACTCACTGGCATTTTGGCAATACGCCCTTGTTTGCACCAAATACGTGCATAAGCAGCTGCCTCCGCTGTGGACTCCAACAGCACAGAAAGCTGAAGGACCTTCAAACACTGCTTGCTGGAGGAAACAACTGAACCCTGAAGGAAGTAGGTTCAGAAATTTTAACCTACATTTTAAAATGGCATTTTCCTGGATATGTATTAGATTTGGGTAGTTCCTCCCTGCTCGTCAGCACTGCCTGGCCCCCACCAGTTAAGGATGCCCTGTGACTTCACAGGAGCTTGTCATTAAGCGCCACACTGTCCCCATCATGCCATTTCTACCTGGAGTACTTTTAAACTTTGATTTCATGGCACCTGCTCCTCTGTTTATCTTCTGTTAACCATCTCCTGGCTTTTCAGCGAGTATTAAAAGGCACATAACCATGCACCAATTCACCTACATCCTTGTCCATGACTTGCAAAGAGGATCCAAATACACAGAAACAAACAACTTTGGCTTTAAAAGAACATTAAAGCATGGAAAATTAAGCTGCAATCTAGTATCATGAAACGCAAGTTTGAAATTGTTTCTGTCCCACAGTGACCTCAGCCATGTACCACACTGCATCATGCTCCCCATCTGCCTTTCTTCCTAAAGTGCTGAACCACCATTTGCTTTTGTTTGGGGTATTTTTGGATACAAATAGCTGAGTTACTGTTCAAACAGGAACTTCAGCTCCTGTGGGTAGTAGAGATTCGTTAAGTCTGAGAGTTTGTTAAAAGTATAGAGATCTGCCTCATACTGTAGTCAATAAAGTATGTGGCCTATTTCGGAGCAGGATAAATGTGCTACAACTAGGAGTCAGCTACTCCAGCCCTTACCAGTGACATATCTAGGTGAGCTAATTGTATGGTTTTTGCCTACAGTCAGTCCTAAGTAAGATGAGTATTACTGGTAGCCTCCTACCTCGCTAATATGAAACTACATTAACGTTTAAAGAGTGCTCCATGATCCTCTGTTACAAAGCTCAGCTGAAGTCTTAGTGTTATTTCAACAACAGCATCGCCTTTAGCTGACACCTTGCTGCCTCTTGCCCTTCTAAAGATGAGCAAGAGAAAACTTCACAGGACTTCAGTGATCCCACGGTGTATTTTACATGTGTTCTCCATCATCCCTGAGGCCCTGCCTGTGCTCCAAGCTGAGCTTGGCAAGGCAGCACAGACCCTAGGCACCAGTCACCTTGCAAATCCCAAAGGGGCTCTCAGTACGTTACGTCTCTTTACTACTAACTAGCTCACAAATACTTTTTGTTTTCCATGCATGAAAGCTAGGTATTAAACACTCAGTTACCCCTAAAATAAATTAGCCAAAGCTCACTTCACATTAGTGCTGAAATAGAAACATATGCTCAGCTCCAGGAATCAAATTAGGTTCATTAGGTTGTTTTCTTAAACTGTGAACCATTTTACTCTAGTTGTCACCCTGAAGCAGCAGTTCTACTATAAAGAGGCTTTTTAGCAAGGGGTTGTCACCCTATCAGCTGAACAAGCATTCAGGAGATCCAAGACAGAGAGTAAGTCAGATCCTGGCTGTTATACAGGCCCCACTTACTACAGAAAGACAGACAGTTGCTCTTTGCTTCCACTTCAGAGTAAATCTCTGCAACGGTCAACAACAAAAATTCTCCTGATTTAACCCCACTGATGGAAGGACCATGGCCAGAGACTGACTTCAAACTTTACTTTTACAGTATGGTTGGGAAACCCTTTGTCCCATAAGTATGTCAAGCTATATACTCTATCCTCTATGCCATCTCCTCTCTTCCTATAAAATAGAGGGTCACTCATAACATGAACAGATAAACTATTTCAGCCCTTATACTTCTGGGTTTCCAAACCCTTTCCCCCCATTTTTGCTTATTCAAGTTCTCCTAAGTTTGGACCTACATTTCAGAGACTCTTTTCGGTGTTCACTTCTTGCTGATGCCTCTCTCAATCAAATGTAGGGTTGGCATAATGACAAATGTTTTAGTTCTCTATTACATTGCATGGGACTTTCCCTGTTAAAAAAAAAAAAAAAAAGAAATAAAAAAAAGGCTGCTGACACAGTGTGATGAACTTGTTTTCCTTTGGATTGCTTCATCTTCCATATTACTACCCCTACACTTCATGGGCATTTCTGTCGTAATTGTTGGTATATATACAATTATATGTATATATATATACACAATATATAAAATTATATAACCATGAGAGAAGCTGTCCTGTAACAAAAACAAACAAACAAATCCAGTCAAATGCAAAACACAGCTAACACGGGCACTTTCATTTTTTTGTATGGAAAATTTTGGTAAGGCATCGCATAATTACTCAGACAAGACACTCCATGGTCAAGTGAATGCACATCTGATTAAATGACAGGGCAAGTTTTACTGGCATTTGTACTTGTTGAATAGCAAAACATCAATGGAATCCATTTAGTGGACTCTTAATTAAAATAGTTCCATAGAAAGTCACAGAACAAGTATAATGGGCAGTCTTTGCAGGATTTGGGGCTTAAAAGTATAGAAGATACACAGCACCCAAAGTGCAAAGTTTGCAGTAATTGGAGTTTATGAACCACATCACAAAAAATGTAATTTTTTCTACAGTATCAGTAAAAATATCACGTATCTTTTAAGACAGATGTAATGGCTTTTTGAAGTCAGCAAGAGGAAAAATTAAAACCATCTAACAAGATTTTACAACATATTTCTCCATTTAAGGATGACAAAAGAAGTGACAGTAACTAGGGAGAAAGCAGGAATATTCCAACAAGACAAAAGTATGGACAGCTTTGCTTAGAATAAGCCACATATGCTTTACAACATTACCAGAGGATACCTGTCAAGGCTGATGTTCATGATGCACTGAGAGCAAGAGATACCTTCAGGGTGATGTTCTGCACTCACCTTTAGTGCAGATTCAGATCAAATGTTACAGAGAGATTACACCAGTAAAAAAAAATTAACATTTTTTTTCCCCATTTCTTTTGTGTGCTGGCTGTATCATTTCCTTTCTGGTCCTGGAAACACTAATCAAAGAATCACAGCTTTCTTGGATGTTTTATAAATGCATTTATAAATACATTTTGTCAGAGGACAAAAATTAAGATCCCTTAAAAAGAGCTGGATGATGGGGGGGAGTGGGGGAGAAGAATGATTGTTTAGCTTTTTATGGCATACATCTCTATTTCAATTACACAGCTGTATACAAGTCTTCATTTTTTAAGTGTTCATTAACAAGTGTTTGATTACCTTCATTAACATCGACTTTTGTTTTCCTCCTATCTTCCTCTGTTATTTACAAAACCTTATATAGACAGGTGACCAACTTCTGCGGTCCTAATTTTAGGCCTACCTCACCCCACAGCTTATCTGTCCCTGAGAACATCACTAGTGCTTGTGCTGAACAAGCCATGCTCACCAGGCATTCCCCAAACTATGTCCACAAACACCAACATTCTTATAAAGATCTTTGAAAGTAACCAAGCACTGTAATGAACATGTAATACAGGCTAGAAAGAACTCCAAGACCTGCCAAAGCAGAACCCCCAAGATGTGAGTTGTGACTATGGTGTAGTCCCTGTTGGAAGGTTCTCCATAGAAGAATATCTGTACTTCAGCAACACTCATCTTATTTCCATGAGGACAGTGCAAATTAATTTCTGTTCTCCTGTTACCTTAAAACCACATTTCCTAGAGTCCAGCTGGACCCTCAGCTGACTCCATGCAGATTACTGGTACAAAGGAGCAAAAGGAAAGTTTTGAGTGGATTTTCCACACTTTCTGCTCTGTTTTACACTATCTACATTCTCTACTATTCTATAAAAACAAATACCAAAGAGACAAAAGACGACCAAACTATGACGCTAATGGCTCAGTGTATTCGGGGGCTACCAAGTCACTGACCTAAGGTGTTTCAACAAAGAAGCAGGAAACTGGGAAATGAGTACATGTCCTCACAGGTCTAGTGGGCTGAAGAGGTATTTGAATTTTCAAATAAAAGCAAAAGGAGATTGCTGTCAGTAAAATACACCTACACAAATACAAAAAGTTTTTTTAAAAAATAAATTTCTTTTAGCTCTGGAGTAACTGAACCAGATTATTTGTATAATGAAGGACAAAACCTAGTTGGCATTAATTACTGACCAGTCAGTGAATATATTCTTTATTGTTTCACAGCGGAAAGCCATTAATGAGCTTTCTAATTTTCAGAGATGTGACGGTTTAATGGGGGACATGCTGAGACTCAATGGAGTCCTGTTTGCTAGCAGAGGTTTGGGATAGGCTGTCACCACATGAAACGCTTAGCAACACAACAACAAGTCCTATTTAATTTTTTGTGACACGCTCTTCCATCTTCATAAATGATTTTAAACTATTCCTTATTTTCTTAAACTCAGGTATGAATTGCTTGCTTTCTTTGTTCTCTAATACATAAAATTAAACCCAAAGATCATCAAAAGAATGTCAATAGTACTTTTTTGAATTTTGTGGTGAGGTTGTTTTTTTTTTTTTGAAGTGAATCTTTCATGCTTACCGAAGAGGAATAAAAACAGTGTGTAATAAAAGTCAATAGATTTTAAACTTCAGCTCTACTCCTCCTCTGCTCGTTCACACATGCACAAAAAATAAGATGTTCTTTGGGGAATTTTAATACAAAGACATCAACCAGGTTTTGTCTAGTACAAAAAGCACTTTAGGTTGAACAACTGTACTCACCATTAGCATGCTATCAGGACAAAAAGAATTAAAAAAAAAAAACAAACCACAAAAGAGGGGGGAAGAATAATTTGTTACTAGTGTTCATTTGCCTTTTTTATGTGCATGTCATTTAGTTTTGCTTTTTCTTAATACTGTCATAGCTAACTTCAGAGCTATTGGTCAGAATGCTCCTAAGGGTATTTCAAGTGCTAGCTCTCTCCAAATCTGCTTTCAAAATGGAAGCCACACAGACGGCAAGTGCCAGGATGGCACAAGAAAACCTCATGCTAAACAGGATAACTTCACGCGTTCAATAAATAGCCTTTAGGAATGTCCTCATTAAAATAAGTGAAAGACAGGCAAACCCCGCCTGCTACAAAATTGCCCTCAAAAGACACACGTAGGAACTGGATCCTATCATTACAGTGCATCAGTGAACTGATTAGGAAATTAAAAAGACAAAACTTAGCATAGATCTCCACTACTGGGTTTTCCTTACACCCCCACCAGAGAACAAACACAGCTGACTGAACCCTACTTGGCCAAGTGAGTATTTCAACCTACCCTCACAGCCTGAAATTCAGTATGTAACCCAAATTTGGGAGTGCTATGGTACTGGAAAAACAGGTTAAGAGTGTATCATGGTTAGGCTGCCAGCAAGTGCTTGTTGTCAGTAGGGCAAGCTACTTGTTAAACTACAACTCAGTAGTTGTAGTCGAGAAAATACACTCAAAGAAAAAAAAAAAGAGAACAAACGGTAAAAAGACAAGGAAAGATGAGGGAAGAAAAAACAGTGAACAAATGGTAAAGAAAAAAAAAAGAATGAAGAAAAAGGGCATGGAAGAATAAAGGAAAAGCTCTGTGAAAGCTAGCATCATTTAGCTTGACAAAGACAAAATAAGGGGCTTTGAATACATAAAAAGACATGAGCAAATAATCTGTTTTACGCATCCACAACGCAGAGCACAAGGGGGTGGCCTCTGCTGACAGGAAGGAAAACGGAGGCCAAGCCCGGAGAGTACTCCCTCGCAGGCAGGGCTACAGGAGCAGCAGAGGGGAGGTCTCTGCCGGTGGGGTCAACCACGCGCCCCGGGACCCCCAGGGCTGTGCAACAGGGCAACAGCGCTGCTAAACAAACTGCCTGAGTTGTCGTGCGTTGTCTCCCTCACCCCATGCCACAAGTGTCAACAAAAAAAAATTAATCTAATTATGAAAACTAAGTGGTGCATGGTATTTCAAGCACGTGACTAAAATACAATGGATTTTAAAATGTACTCAAAATGTACAGAATGCAAGTAGGATGGTCGGGTGGGAGTTTGGACAATCTTCATAAAAGCAACAACCCCCCAGTTCTCTAAAGTGTTTAATTATTTTTATTTTTTTTCCCCCATTTGGACATTTTTCCCCCAGCCTGAATGCCAGCTAACAGCCACTTACTAGCTAAAACCAGATCAGTAAATTTATCTTAAAACTTATCCATGCTGGAAGGTATCAACTACCAGGCTTGCAGGAATCAGCTCCTGCATCTAGAAAACCAGTCTTTATAAAATGAGAAATGGTTTATGAAATGGTCAAGCTTTTATTTTCTGCTATGCTTTACCCTCAATAAAGCTAGTCTCTGAGAAAAGTCAGAACTTCATGGACTAATTATTAATTTTTAAAAAATAACAAAGTGACAAACACTTTTCAAACAGACTCGCTGAGACCAGGCATAACAGGTTCAGCTGTATTTTGGACCAAGCTTTTAATGAAAATGTTGTGGATGAAACGGCAAGCCATCAACCCCACAGGAAATATTTGCTCTGTTTGGGCCACACAGCTTCTGTTTGGCAGAAACACACGTGGCTTCCACATCAAACCAAAACACTGACACCACTCAAAAACAACGTACATCCACAAACCCAATGCCTGTTCAGTAGGTGAGCTTTAAATCCAGCAGAAGGCCGGAGTATGGGAAACACGCCTGTCCAAACGGCACAGCAATTTGGGAGCAGGAGGGATAGGCATGCTGAGGAGGGACGGGTCAGGGAAAATGAGGAGGAGGCGGCATGAGAAATGCTGCTGCTACCCAGCGTCAACAGCGACCCGCACTGGGGCTGTGATGAAACGGCAGGTAACCGCATCCCGGCCCCGGCGCCCACGCCGGAGAAAGGGGGGCTGAAAGGGAGCGTCCGGGGTGCTGGCCCCGGCACTTGTGCCACGGCAGCAGCCAGGGAGGTGCGGGCAGGCAAGGGCTGTGCGGCAGCGCGGGGGAGGGCGACATCCCGGCCAGCTGCCCCTGGGCCGGCAGCACTCCTGGGGACAGCAAGGGGGTACAGGGGTGTGCCCAGCAGCTGGGCTGGGCATGTTGGCTGTTTTGGGGCTCCTGCACTCACGTGCTGCCTCTCCAGGCATATCAAGCCACCACCCAGTGTTTTGGGAAGAGGGAAACGGCAGTAAATACCTGCTGCGAGGAAGAGGAGAAGCCACGCTGGCAGTTGGCAGCTTTGCTGAGCGATGCCCTCGCAGGAGACCTTCGCAGGCCCAGAGGAAAGCCAA